>CM057809.1:40009625-40609625 GCA_030067965.1 Latrodectus elegans
AAAGAAATAAAACTCTTTAAAATTTAAAATTAGCCTATTGAATTGATCAGTTTTTCAGATTTCAAGTAATTATTGATCATATAATTTTTAAGTCCTTTACATCAATTTCTCAAACATATTCTCATCATGTAAACAGAAATTTCTCTAGATCTAAGCCACCTTTGTTGAGTTTTTAGTAAGAAAAGATTTTTTTATCTAGGTGAAATAAAAATTGTAGTATTGTGCTTTTTATCTCACTAAATCTTAAAATGCTTATCAAAGTAATATTAATTGCCACACTATTCTAATATATTAATAATTTACTGAAGTATTTGTTATTTAAGAAATTTTATCCATGTGTAGAAAATTTAGTTCAAAAGGAATAAGACTGCAAGTTATGATACAAAATATATATGGTTTAAATAATCAGAATTCTAAACTGTTTTTATTATTTTTATATTTTCACATAAAATCAAGAAAAGTTTAATACTTTTGTTTGAAATATAAGTTCTTTCTCTTCATTTATCTATTTTATTTTTATTACTTTATTGTTATAGGTATATCATAACAAGTCCTGATATGCCTTTCCTTTTCAAACATGAGTTAGATGCATTTCTTGTTCAAGCTGTTGATTCTCATTTGATGGATACTGAGTACACTCAAAAATTAGAAGTATGCATTATAAAAATGTATAGAATTAGTGCTTAAAAATTAATTGAATTATTGTATTTCTGTTTACTTGTTTTAAGAATGTTTCTTCTTTATTGATACAATTACTGATAAGTAAAAAATGTAAACAAAATATTTGTACTTGCTTATTTTTTTGAGTTAATTTGAGAAATATTTCCTATTATTTTCAGTTATATTATAAACACTGTAAATGTTTCTTTATAAAGTAAACCATTTCCAGTAATTTAAATTCTATGTCTTTTAATAATAACTTGTTGATAGTATGCTGAATGTTTAAGAGTTACTATAGTAGAAATGCTTGTTTCATCAAACACAACAAAACTTGGTGATTGCATACTATATAACATAATTTTGATTAGTTAAAAATAATTTATTATTGATGCATTAATGATGAAGAATGCTGTTACTGATTACTTATTAAAATGCTCTATTTTGTATTTTTCTTTGAATTAAGTGAGTAAAGAGAACATTTGTGTACTCATTTGGAAATTTGTATTACTCTTGAATATAATTTCTCTGATTCTATGTTTTTAAAATATGAATATAAATGTTTCCACACATAACTTTGTTGATAAAGTGCTTGTAAAATTATTAAAATAAAATAGGTCCAATCGGCTTAACTAATTATTAAAATGTTTCAACTTATTTATTGAAACTCGTGCAGTTTACTTTTTGGCAAGAATACAAGTGATCACCCACAATGATGTAAAGAATTTTTCAAATATTTTCAATTATAGTTTGAAAATGTTCGAGATATCACTTATTCCCGTTATTATAAAAAATTCTATGTATTTTAGCTACCCAGATTTCAAATTGAATACTGTATGGTATGGTTATTGCAGTTACTTTTGTAACTGCATTAACCATACCTTAAAAAAGTCTATTTAAATAGGTTACTGAATGTATTATTGCTATTTAACGCATTTAATCAGTCATGTCAAAAAATAAGTAAAATCAAAGTATAACAACATGTTCTATTTATTTTTTATTTAACTAATTTCCCTTTTGTTTTCTTTCTCCATGTGTACAATAAGTCATATATATTTTATGCAAGTTATTGTAAGTGCAAAAAAATTATATCGAGATTTTAACTTTTGAAAAAAAGAAGCAGGTTTCATCATAATAAAACGTGTAATCAAAATATAATTTTTGTGTATTAAGTTTTTGCACTGATTTGTATATCAAAATCAAATTTTAAGCATAAACACCTGATTGTTACTTCAGCAGTGATTATTGTAATGAAGAAATATGTGTTTTCATATTTTTTTAGAATTTTTGTTTTTCCTCTTTATTTATGCAGATAATTATAAAATATACGTTTATAAAGTATCTATACAAAAATAGTGAAAAAATATTTCATTGTGCACTGTTAAATGATTGAAGCTGTACACATAATAAAAAATTTTTAATGTTATTATCTAAAATTTTTACTTTTATTTTGCTTCGTTATAATTTTGATATAGCACACTTATCAAACAGTAATCCATTTTTGTTTTCATGTACTAGTGATTTTTCACTGTGGAGAATTTATTAAAATCACTTTATTCTTTCAATAAATTATATTTTTAGTGAAGGATATTTTTCTTATTTGACCCTACTTCTTAACAAAGCATCACTTCAGTTGTCAGGGCAAATAGCCCAAGGAATTTGCTTCTTTTTTGCGTGATAATCGTGTGACAGTTGTGCTTGGTAATGAAATAAATTTTTATGGTATACTGCTGAATATTTTAAATACATTAACCTTCAATTGTTTCCAATAACTGATTCGAATTTTTTCAATTAGTTCAATTTATAGCATTTTATTTTATAAAATATGTGCATAAAATTTTTGATGTAAACAGTCCATTATAATTATGTTACTACTATTTACAATTAATGTATTCTGATAATTAAAACAACGTTTCATTAATTCTGGATTGAAAAAGGATCCTAAAATCCAGTCTTATCATTTCTAGTTTCTGTGTTTATGTATACCTGATTTTTTTATTTCTTGTTTATTTTGCCATTATTTTTTATATCTTCCATCAAATAATTTTACGTACTTGTTTCTCTTTCTATACTAAAATGGAATTTTTATTAAAAACTAGTGTGACCAGCCTGCTTTATTTGCAGTCGTGTATTTAGTTGGAAATGACATGCAAGATTTAGTTACATATGAATTCCTGTTATCTTTGGTGAACTTTTATCTTAAATACAGTTTATCTGTCTGGCCATGAAAAATTTGCTGCACTTTAACTGATGAATGTTTAAATTATTTAATTCATAATATTGGATGTTGGTATTTAATAACTGAAAAAATTTTTTTATAATTTTTTGGAAATCACAACTTTCTCTTCCTTTTACCAAACAATTGACATCAAATATAATGCAACAGTTGGAACGAATTAATGCAGCAGTCGAATATAAACAGTAACATTTTTAAATTAATATTTTTCAATGTGTCATATTATAAATTTATTTTATCACATCATTAAAATAGTTAACACATTATTTCAAACAGTAAATTCATGCTGAATGTAAGCTGAACTGGCAGCCGAATGGTTAGCGCTCTTGCCTTCGGTTCAAGAGTTAGTGGGTTCGGAATACACTTTAAACCATAGGTCCCAGTCTAATTAGCCATCGTGTGCAAAAAATGACTTTGAGCGACAAGCAAGCAAACAAACAAACATGCTGAATGTAAAAGTGACTCAAATGATCATTGAAGTTAAATTTAGTTATTTACGAAACTGCTGAATTAAGTTTTTGTGTTGTAACTAATGTTGTAATCATTGTATTCATGTTTAAATCATTTTTATTATCTCATGATGTGAAAGTTGTTTATTTTTGTTATACTGTAATTCTTTCTTCATAGAAATTATGTAATATTTGGTGATATTTTGAAATACTTTTATTTAAATTATAAGCTAGTCTGGTTTTTATCTTATTGTTTTGTAATACAAAAGATTTATGTTTTATGTTACGTGTTTTATGTATGATTGTTCAATATTTTTACACTTTTATATGCTGTATTTATAGATACCTATTGTTTCACCTCGAGGAGTTATGCTAGCTGCTTTATTTATGCAAGGCGTTGATCATGCTATCATGGCAAATGATGCATGTGGTGCTCCTATATCATGGTTAATGTGTTGTCCTTGGCTATTTTTTGATGGCAAAATATTCCATCGCAAGCTTCTAAAAGCTAACACGGCCAAAAATCTTTTAGATCTGTGTGACAACCGTGTAAGCTTTCAATCTTTTTTTTTATAATATGTGTATGTTTTAGTTATAGAAGTGTTGCATAGTTTACTTTTATTAAATCTTTTAAGTTTAAAATTGTGCACTGAAGATATACTAATTATTATATGTAAACATATTATTTAACCTGATGCTATCGAATTATATCTTGGTAATTACATAACTATTCATAAAAATTAAAAATTGAGTATTCATTTTTAAAATATAAAGAATTATATGTTGGTTTATTTAATTTTTACACATTTCTATCCTTTTGGCACTATTACTACTACTTTTAGAAATAATTCATTTTTTAATCAGTTCCTATTGTATTTTAAAATATTCTACTTTTTGTTAACTAATGTACATTTGTTAGTTATGCCTGATATGACAATGTTTATAGGTTTAAGCTTCTTTCATTAAGAAGATAAAAAAAAAGAAACTTTATTTACAAGGGGCCAAAGTACATACTTCACTTAAAGTGTATTTCTTATGTGAAGTTCAACCTTATAAAATTTATGAAAGTATACATCAAACAATGACTATGCCAAATAAAGATATTTTGTGTATCAAAATACAAAAATAATTAAAAATTCTGAAACCTAATATATATTTAAGTTGCACGTGTTTTGCTTTTGTTATGCACAAGTTATTTGCTTTAGAGTTGCTGAAATTCACTAATAATATTTTGTGCATTTCATAGTTAATTTCAAAGGAGTATTTCTGTGGATGTGAAACACTCAGTTGAAGAATTTAAATTGTATGAAGAATGACTAAACTCACATTTGAATTGTTATAATGTTCATTTTATAAATCGTCATATTCAAGTCATGTTTTAAAAAAATATTTAATATAAGGTTGTGCAATATGTAAATGTATGTAATTCAAATGATTTTGTATATTAATGCTAAACATTCTTGTTCCTTTAATGTACCAGTACTTTCAAATTAGGAATTAATTTACTGTGAATAAGGTATATTTAGATGAAAGCTATGCCATCTGTGTCTAAATGGCATAGTTTTTTTCACTTCTGCAACGAATTCATTCAATTTCTAATTAAGTAATGGATGTTAGCAATTATTTTGAATTTATTTTAAATATGTTTATATTAAATCTGCCTTGTAAGTAAGAAATGAACTCTTAGCAACAAGTTAAATTTTTATATTTTTACCTTTGTGCCTTTAATAATGTCATATCTATTACCTTCCTTAAATGTAAATATATACTTGCATTAAAAATAATTGTTTGACTACCAGTAAAAATATAGTTGTAGTGTAACCTAATCATCTCTACTCAGTGTTATCAGCATTCATTATCTTTTCAAAGAATTTAATGAGTTTGTATATTCAAAATATTAATCAGATTTTACATTTTTTTTCTGAATAACATAATTAGGTGGTAAAATTTCTTTTATTCTTTCAAAAAAATTTATGGATAAATGAATGGTTTCAATAAACATGGTAACATGAAAGTATGGAATTTTATTATCAGAAATTTTTTTGAGGACTTTATATGTTAATTTCCTCAATAGTTCGTTTCTAATATTTGAAGTTTTCTATATAATGGTTGAGTAATTAAAATATTTTGCAAATTTTCGAGCTATTATTATTATAGAATTTATTTGGACACTTTTTACTAATATTAGGTATGACTATATAGAAGAGATAGAATGATAGAATACCATTGTTTTCATTATATATATTTATGCATCCTTAAAAATATGATTCCAAAACATCTTTGAAATTCCTAGAATATTTGTTCAGGATAAATATAAACTTTGTCATAATGTTGCTTTTAGATATGGATTAATAAACAGATATTCTACTGTATTAATAAACTAAATCAAGGTGAGCTTTTACTGTCTATTTATATTATTTTTTAGTTAATTTTCTTCATATGGTATATCATAAACATTTTGAAAAATGCATTTTATATCTGTTACTTTCTCTGTCAATTACATGACTGAGAAAATACAGAATTATGAAAGAGTGAGTAGAATGTGATAAACATTTTTAAAAGGAAGGAAAATAAAGGAAGTATTTTGAATTGCTATTTGAGTGATTTTAATCCTTAAATATAGTTTTGCTTAACTATGATATAGTACAATTGGTGTTAAATAGAACTGCATTTCTCAATGGTATTTTCTAACTTTTTGAGATATAGAGGAAATCGATATACATGTTACATTTTGAAACATGTATTCTCTTAAGTATTATAATATAATCTTCACTTCGATTCTCTTCTAATATTCAAGAAATGTCAAGCTAGAGCAATCACTTCCATTTTATATTGACAAATTTTATATGAGCAGGAGATTTGATTACTTTGCTGATTAAAAATGCATTAACCACTGATTTGTTTGATGGTAGTATTTTGTAAGTTTTAAATATTAAGACAAGCTTAATGCAGTATTAGTGACTTTATAATCAAATCATCATTGTGTTTTTGTATAAGTCAAATTTGTTTTGGTATCCATGTGCATGTTCCAAATACTGATGTCATGTTATGGAGTACTATAGTTAATATAGTATTTCATGTTTGAATGATGATTCCCAGTATCACCATTTTGATGATACTTTAACTGTAAATCCTGGTCTAATTAGCAAAAAACGACCATTGAATAATAAACAAACCAGCTAGCTTTATATCGATTCTGTATCCAAGTTAAATTGTTATGTTTTGAATCCGAAGATAAATTTGTATTTAATATTTTTATGTTTCAATCATTGCATTTGATAAGTGATTTGTCAAGCATTGTTTTAATCTTGGTTTTGTTTTATTGTCAGGAGCTGCAGTGTTTTTAACCATTTACTACATGTTTTGAAAAGGTGTTGAATAGATTAAACATAGGGTTATTATATGGTTGTATAAAAGTTTTAGACACAGTTTGAATATATTCTTCACGTACTCTATATTAAGTAGATTCAAAATAATAAAAAAATTCTCAAATGCTTAGTATTCTACACTGTTTTCCCTTTCTATATTTTGTCTTTATTCTCACTCTTTCATTTTTCACAATTGCATTGTTTCCCATAACTGTACAAAATGCTTTATTCCTATGTCTCTAAATCGTTTTATAAATGATATAAAAAATTCAATTTTTAAAGATAAACAAAGTAAAGAAATCATTTATCTTAATTTTCATTTATTTAAATAAACACCATTTGCACATACATGTTATAAGATATTTTATTGTATATTTTTATCACAAAATATGGAATAATTTATTACAGAGTGCATAGCCTTATGCATTTGTATTTTTTCACATTAGTATGAGGAAGTAAGTGCAGTTGAACGTATGAAGAATGCAATTGTTGAAGGACTTTCAGTCAAATTTCTGTCCTCCTCAATGTCTTCTACTAATAGACCACATCCCTTTTCTAACTTTCCTGTATCAGTTCAATCTATTCCACAAGGACGTGGTAGAGGTTAGTGTCTAGTAAAACTTGTATTCCTTAATTACCCGAGAATAATCAACTTAAATTTTCTTAGTATTTTTTTACATTACTAATATGTGTGTATAATTTGTTGTTTCTATTGCATTTTACTGAAGTTATACTGATGAATAAAGTTTTTTTTATTATACATATGTTTTTTAGAAGTAGTGTATCATAATCGTCACATAATAAAAAAATTATTTTTAAAGCTTTTAGTTAATTGCATATTAAACTTTACATTAGTAATTATTGGGTTATTGTGTCAAAATGTTCCTTGACTGTAAATGAATACTGCTTTATTTTCCCTTCAAAACTTTTGTATATGTTTAAACTATTTTTAAATTAATTTTTTCTCATAAGCATCTCATGATTAAGTTTTACTGATATACATGGTTGATTTCACATTGTAACATATTTAACAACAGAATGTTTTGCGTGGAACAATATATTGATATTCATTTTGTTTTTCTTTAAATTTTAAACTAATTGGATGGTTAACAGAAAAACTGCATTCTTACCCCTTACTTTTTCAGGCTTAAAATCTCTCAAAAATCTCTTCATATATTTATCTACTGAGCTCCATAATTTATCTGTAATTTGATTAAAATTTACATGTTCATAATGAATATGTTGTAAAAGGAATGAATTTGTTTCTTGATTCTTCACTTATAAAACATTTTCCTACTATTCGCATTATTAAGTTTTATTAATTTTAAAGTCAATAATTTTCTCATCTTTTATATATTACTTTTTTATGCTAAATATTGTATGTATCACATATCTAGCTTTAATTCCTCAATTGTTCTCTTGATTTTATTCATAATTCATTTTCCAAAATTGAAAGTCATTGTTCTCCTTTATGATATTTCAAAAATTATTATAGTCCCACAACTGCTGTTAAAATTAGGCCATTCATATTTTATCTTTTATATTAAGTATCTTACTATGTGCATGTAATTTTACTTAATTTATTTTGCAAAAATAAAAACTATTAAAAATTAAAATTTTTATGATTTTGAGTTTGTTATTTATTTTAATTTCTACATTTTACTATGCATTTTAATTAATTTATGAGCTTTAACCATAAATGCAATCTAAATGTATCGACATAACAAAATGTTTTTACAAAATATATGATATTTAGACATTTACAACTTGATAAACCATGTAAATTAAAGGATCTGTAAACATTAAAGTTTATTTTTCACTAAATGATAAACTAAATTTTTATCTTACTGTGAAAATTAGTACAATACGTGAAACAACATAACTATATCCATTATTCCTTGATTTTTTTGTATCTCAGGTTTGAATGCAAATTATACTATCAAATTACTTTTTATGAAGAGTGATCTTTAAAACATAGAATATATTTTGGCTTGTATTTCTTATTTATGATTACTAAGGTTTATTTTATCTTTGACTTAATAAAGTTTTATATTATTATTCTTGTAAGAAAATCACAGTATTTTTTTATAGTAATGTCAATGTGATAAAGTGTGGTTGTAACACAAATTCTTTTACATTTCTGAAGTTACTTCAAATAACTATTCTAATGCAGAAGTAAAAGTAATTACAATTTACAAAATTTTTAAGAACAGTTAATTGAACAGTCAAAACTCTTGTCTTCAGTTAAAAAGTTCCGAGTTTCACTCTTATGTTTCACACAAATCCCTATAGTGAGCCAAATTCACTTTCAGTTGTATGTCCTTGATGAAATAATTATGTTTACAAAAAGTAATTATATGGAAATTAAAGCAAATCAAATTGCCTGTTTGGCAAAATGAAGAAGATAGTACTATTTTTTGCAAATACTTGTCAAGTTAATAATACTTTGATGTATTATTGTGATATAACATTTAATTCTCTAAATATGTTATTAACCATATTAAAATCATCTGATGTTTAGGGCATCAACGAGTTGTACCTAGAGGTGGACAATTAGAAGTTGCTGGTGTTGTAGTTGGAAGCTGGGGTCCAAATTATGGTCAGGGGCCTAGATCTCCCACTAGAAGCATACCTCCACAGATTGTCTCTGTGGGTGGAGCAGGGAGGTAAATCATATATTTTTTACTATAATTTTTTATTAAATTACAATTATTACTTTACCCTTGTTCTTCATGAACTTTGAACATGTTCTTATTTTTTTATTTTTGTGAAAGGACACCATTCATTAATTACAAGAAATTTAGAAGTTCATGCGCATTGAAAAAATAGTGAACTGAAATTTACGTATACTGATTATGCTTTTGCTTATTTCTGATGCTGCATTTGAAATATTAGTTGCATGCATATATTATTTTCCTACTATTGGTGATAGATGTTTTTTTAAATAATAAAAAATCTAATTTATGTATTGTTATTGGTAACAAGATAGTTCATATAATCTTAACTGCTTAAAAGTTTAACTCTTTTCTTAATCAAATTTCTTAATCACAGTCAAATTTATCTTGGGATTGGAATTTATAAGAGAAAGTTTGATTGATGAAAATATTTGCTACTTTTTTAATGACACATTTATATGATTCATATGCTTTATAGCTATATTGATTCATATAAATTTTCTAATGTTTAGTAATAGTTATCTAAATATTAATATGTTGTAATAGTTATATCCAAATACTCAGTCTTTTTGAAAACTTTCAATTTTTAGTAAAATTCTTTTTGTAGTATACTGCACAAAATATAAATTAACTTTTGATAACTTTTTTAAAATAAGCTATATAACTTTTCTATGCGTGTAATGATTTTGGTTCAACAGACTTCAGAAACTGATCCTTATTTTTATAAATTTCCATCTATAATGAGGCAATATTTGCTATATCATGATGTATTGTAAAGTGCTACTATCTCATCATCATGGTTTATTTAAAGCTTAATTTTTTTTTAACAAATTTAACATAATTTGTTGAAACATTCATTAAAAACCCTTTTCAGCAATGTAAGTTGAAGGTGATATGAACAGGAAAATTTCAATGAACAGGAAAATCATTCAAGTGTAAATTATGCTAACAAAATTTATATTATGATTCTCTCTAGGCTAACTGAAAATGATTTGGGCTTTTTTAGTCTAATTTCTCTCCTCTTATCCAGTTTTGTGATGTACATGTAAAACTTCAATTTTTTAATGTTATGGTAAAACTTTGCTTGAATACATTGATAATTTACAAATAAATTTTTAAAACTGATTTGAAATGAATCACCATTCATGTTTTATGAAATTCAAAATAGTGACTTGTGTGTTAGTACATCTTAAATTTCTTGTCACAAAATAAATAGCATATTATGAATTATATGTTGAGTCAATAAGCAGTAACAATTATGGACTGTTATAGTTCCTTAATGTTTACTAACTGAAATGTTTGTAATGCAATAACAATATAATTTCTAATGTTTTCTTATTTCTATTTATATCAAAAATGCTTTCAATTGTTCATTCTGAGATTATTTGTTAGCTCAAATATATATCAGATTTTATGTTTTTTAAACTTTATGAAATTTTAGTGAGTTGTGCATGCTTTTGAATAAAATTATTAAGCCAAGTCATTATTTTGGGGTATATTTTAACTTTTTAAAGTGTATAGGAATTTTATTACTTTCAATTTATTTTGTAATATTTTTAATAGGAGTTGAAAGTAAAGTAAATTTGATAAATGTTTTTAAATTTTATTTTCATTCATTTGTTATAGAGGTCGTGGTATATTACCCAATTTTGGGATTGGCAGAGGCCTTACACCCAACAGAGGATCCT
Source organism: Latrodectus elegans (assembly GCA_030067965.1). Taxonomy (NCBI): domain Eukaryota; kingdom Metazoa; phylum Arthropoda; class Arachnida; order Araneae; family Theridiidae; genus Latrodectus; species Latrodectus elegans. The sequence continues at coordinate 40,020,699 of CM057809.1, forward strand.
CTCCTCCAGGTAGACCCAGAGTTCAGTCACCATCTACTGTAAACAGAACTACTGCTCGATTGGGTATGAGTAGAGGGATGTCCTTGCAAGACACAAAAGCTAATTCATTGGTACTACAAAATTAGCTTATAATTCTTTCATATTTAATTAAAACGTTTTATGTAATTATATTTCATACTTTTTCTTCCTGTTAGTTTATTTTTATAAAAAAAGGTCTTAGTTTTTAAAATATTTATCCTAAGTTTTAGAAATTTAATCTAGTTATTTTTAATTTGAAATAACTTTTCATTTATAATCTTATTTTTCAAGTTTGTTGTCTTATTTTAAATTAATGAATTGCAGATACATGATTCCAAATGAAAAATCTTTCCACTTGATGAAACTTTAATCTGAACTCATTTTAAATTGAAAAATATAATTATATAAAAATAAGGAAATCTTTTAAACTTTTTTACTGGTTTTACTAAAACAAATCTGTTATTAAATGAAATTCGGTAAAGTTTTTTATCATTCAAAATTTATTGAAAATGCTCTCAAATTTAAAAAAATATGTTTGAATACAAAATATAAAATTTTCTTTTAAAAATTCACTTTTTATATGTGTTGTGGCTTATCCCTCCTGATTGACAGTAACATCAAATGAGACCCATGAATGTTTTCAAACAATGGAGCAGTCTCAGGGATCAAGAACAGTTGCCTTTTATTTAAACCAATTCAAAAATGTGGACAGGGGCAGCTTTAGTCACATTGCAATTTGGACACATAGGATAAACTTTGTGGCAAGGCACATTACGTTGTACACGAGTATATTTATTTACTTTGGTATCTCAAGAGTGTTGTCTGATCACTCCTGTTGTTTCTGTGTTTTTTTAATATGCTCATTTGGATGATTTTTTCAATTTTTTCCTTCTTTATGTTAGCCTTCAGAAGGTTTACTTTCTTTAAGTAAACATAGGTTTCCCTATCCTTTGGTACCACAGACATCTTTTTTTTTCTACTTTCTCTTTTCCCTTGTTGTGTTTGCCTTATAAGAGGTTGAGGGTTCCCCTTGAATAGCAATCTTTACTCTTTTTGCTATTAGCTTCTCTTGGATACTAAATCACACACTTGTTTGCTGTGCATGGAGACTTGGTGTCAGGAAAGGTGGTTCATAGTAATTGAGGCTCTGCAGGAAGAAATAGATTACTTTGACCTCTGTTTTAGTTAAAAGGGAGGTGTGCTGTGCTCCTGAATACATCGATTTGCTTTATGGATCAAATGATTGGTAGATCTACTAGATGACTTATTATGAGTAGAAGCTATCTCAGGGATGTACTGTGATCATATAGGACCTGGCTAGTACTGTTGAAACTGATTTGCATTCCCTTGTTGGACTTGGTTGTGGATTGAGCTGTTATTTTATATTTATTTTTATACAGAATATCAACTTTTCTCCTATAGGAAGAAATAATGCCTCAAATAAATGCAACATAGTTAAAATGGAGAAGAATACCTTTGAAAAAATATCCCCTTTCCTTATACAGGAAGGAATATTGTTAGTTGTAAGGGAAGTCAAGAATTTATGAAAATGGCACACTGGAGTCTTAGTAGTGAAAGTTGTGTCAAGCACCAAAGCAGCTGCTTTTAGTAAAATTTCCTTGCTTGTGCACCTTGAATTCGTTGTCTCGCCTCATGGAAATTTGAACTTTCTTTGTGCAGTAATCTCCGCAAAGAATCTATTGAATACACTGATGAAAGAGATCCTTGAAAATCTAAAGGATCAAAAGATTTAAAAGGTTTGTACTGTTAAGCATATAAGTATAAGACATGATGGAAAACTTGTTAACACAAAGCATCTCATTCTGATGTCTGCAACAACAGATCTGCTGCAAATAATTAATGTGGCCTATATTAACTTACTCCCCACTCATACATTCTTAACCTCCTTGTTTCAATTCACAACATTTCAGACTTTCAAATACAGCATCCAGAGGCAAATTTACCTGTGCTCTTAGCACAGAAGCAGACCATGAAATCACAAACTGTACTGTAAAGGAGAGCTATTTCAACTGCATGGGTGACCAACCATCCTATTTTTGAACGTGACATACTTGGTTATTGGAAAAGATATCACAACCATAAAAGTAAGAAACAAATGTTCATATCCAGAGGCAACATGGCAAATTCTATCTTGTATTCCTCTACTAAATGTGAATTACATAACTTCAACTAAAAGTGTTACTGTCTCCTGTAGCAAACAAACTGATTTTTCACTTCCTCTACTAAAATTAGAAACGAAGCCAAGATCTCGTTCAGTAACTAACAAAAAAGCTCCTAATGCTAAATCAAAAATTGTGAAGGCTTTTAAACTAAAATCTTCTAAGAAGGGCTTTCAGGGTTCCTCCATATCCACTAGAAGCTGTTGTTCAAGGAATAGTCTGAAATCATGACTTTTCCAGCTCTGGGAAAGGAGCTCTTCAACTTAAACTATAACTTCCTTTTTTCTTGGAACTGCAATGCTTTGAATTCCCATCACAATAATATCAAGTCGATAATTTTGTCCTATAATCCCTTATATTTTGCTTTCCAGGAAACATTCCTGAAGTGTTAACTTTTCCATGCATAGGTTTAAATGCTTTAGAAAAGACTGATGATCATGCTGTAGTGTCTGGTGGTGTTTGTATTTTCATATCCAGTGATTTCCCCAGTTTTGTTCATCCATTAAATATTACTCTAGTCTGTAACCGTGGCGGTTTACACAATATACTTGATTACAGTCTGTAGTTAGTATTGACTACCACTTGATGATATCCGCTAAGAGGAACTCGATGTTTTAGTTGATTACTCATAATTCTTTATGGAGAATTGGTGATGCTAATTCTTGTGGTCATTAGATAGAGCAGTTTATCACTGTCAATTGTCTCCATCTGATTAATGTTGATGAGAAAATATGTGAACCTTGAAACAGAGTTCGTACAACTCCTGGAAATTCTTTGGAATTTGAAAATTTTTTAAGAGCCCATGAAATTCCTGGTATTTTGACTTGGGTCCTTAAAAATCTTGAATTACTACTAAAATTTTTACTTACCTTGATACATTTGTTTTCTGTTTGTATATATTGTAATCTTTTTTAAGGTTTTTTTTTTGATATGGATACATGGAATGTTTTTAAAAAAATTTTTAAAAAGTTTTCCCTGAAATTTTCTGGAAATCTAATTGAGTACTAGCTTTTAATGTTGTCTATAGATGACGGACGATCGATATTAGATTGTATTTATAACTGTTGACTGAAACAAATGTGTGTAATCATCAATAAGATCGTCTTCGTATGGTAAAATTAGATGGTCGATTTTAAATTATTCTTGTTCTATTTGTTTCTCTTTTCTTTATATTGTATAAAATTCACCGAATATTAATATTTAAATATGCAAAGTACGTTTTAACGAAAAAAATTTAACTTCCCAGAGGAATATTGCATATAATTTCAGCGAATCGTGGTGAATTTAATAGTTTATCAGTGAAATAAAGGCTCAAATAAATTATTTATACCAGGTAGAAAGTGTATTTTCAATGATCAGTGTACTCTGAAAAAGCCATACAAAGATAGGCTTTTTTACATGTTTCAGAAAAAAAAAAAGTATTTCATATAATTTTGTAAAAGAGTTTAAATCATTACAAATGACTGCAAGATTTCTAGATTGTATTGATGAGAAATTTGATCCTGTTAAGAATAAAAAAGATACATTTTATTTTAACTTATTCTCAAATAGATACAATTATTATCATATGTGGAAAATAGTTAATTTGCTTTTACTACTCTCATAATCAAGCATCTGTTGAACGTGGGTTTTTTGTGTACAAAAATTTGATGACAGAAAATTTAAGTAATCAATCAATTGTGGCTAAATGGATCATCGATGATCACATCCAAAACCTAGGAGTTGTCAACTGTATAATAATTAGCAAAGACCTATTTAGTTTGGCTGTTGTGGTTTGGCAAAAGTAGAAATTATTTTATATGAATTAAAACAGAAAAAAAGGTAGCAAATAACAGAAAGGAAAAAGCATTCTTCAAGAAACTGATGAATTAAAAATCAAAAAAGAAGCGCTGGGAAGATGACATAAAGGAATTTAAAAAATCTAAAAAAGAGTTTACTTAGGAAGCTGAAAGGACTGGAAAATTAATATTCATTTCAAACATGTGTTGTGCATTGGTGCTTCAGAGAAATTATTACTCAGTGTTAGTAGTAAATTGAAAGCTTTAGAGGTGGAAAGTTAGCATTTTCTAACAGCAATATTTTGTAAATATAAATTACCAGGAAATGTTAAAATTTATTGAATGCATAGAAAAGCCTAGAGTTTGGATGCAAAATTGTATAGTTTTAAACAAGTTTGAAAGTAGACAAAAGAAAAATTTAAAATTACTTTTAAATAATAAATGAAAATATCATCCTGAAAACTTTATTTCTGTTTATTTTGTTTTGAATAATTATATTTATTTGGAAAGAGGTTGTGATACATATCTTGAAATAATAAATTAATAGGAATATAATGGAGGTGCTTAAAAACTCTAAAATTACTCACATTATTTTATATAATATATAATTCAATCATGTAAAGAATATTGATTGTTTAAATAAAAAAAGTCCTGTTATAACTTTAAATTCATTGAGAGCTTTTGAAATAATCATTAAATATAATTCTAACTTAAACTAACTATTCTAACTTACTTAAATAAAAAATATATTCTTATTAATTTTTGCAATTATATATTTCTAATATTTACAACTATAATTGAAAAAAGTTGCATATATATAGTTATATATGTATTTAGTTAAGAATAATTTTAAAGTAAAATACTTAACATTAATATCAATATGTCCTGGAAATCTTTGATTTGACTCCTAAAGAACTTCTTAAAATTCATGGAATTTGTTTCTGGGAAAACTGTATGAACCCCGTTGAAGAATGCTTCACATTCTCAGTCTTACCATTTGTACTGTAGTAATTCTGCCAGTGTTAAATTTATCATTAGGGAATAATCTGTTCAGCAGTGATCATTTTCCTCTCATCCTCTAGACTGGAAGTAGTAGTGTGCGACAGTATTTACCTATTTATATGTACAGTTAGGCATATTGGACACTATTTAAACAATTAGCAGTTGATGATGAAATGGTTTCCAGTGAGAATTGATGGTGTCATTCATAAATTCACATGAGCAATTGAAAGTGCAACTGGTACAACAATTTCCAGAATATTATTCAATACCACACAGGTGTTATAAACCCTAGTAAAGGGATGGATATCAAAAAATCTCTTACTTATGGTATCTTACTTATGGTCAATACCCCTCAAAAGAAAATCTTATTTCCTTTAAGACAGAAAAGGCTATAACTCACCTAGTTCATCATTGAAGTCAGAATAAATTTTGGCCCTAGTAGGTATCTTCAGTCATTTCAACATCCATTAAGCAGTTGTGGAGAAAGGTGAAAGCTGCCAGTAGAAACTATTAGGAATTCTTCATTCTTACTTTAGAAACTGGAGCTGATACTTTTCTCCTACAGATATTGCTAACGTCCTTGGCCAAGCATTTTGCTAATGTTTCAAGCTCTGACTCTTATAGTCCTTTGTTTTCTAAGGTCTAAGAGTCATATTGAGCAGATTGTTATTCATTCTCACTATCGACAAGGCTTGCCATGACCGTGAATTTTGAAAAGTTTGAATTGAAAAAAGCATTACAGTAGGCCAATAACACCAGTGCATTATCAGATGGAATCAACTATCTCGTGCTTCATCATTTAAGTTCAAATTCCCTAATAAGCTTACTTTATTTGCTCAATAAGATTTGGTTTGAAAATGAATTTCCACCTCTATGGCGAGAAGCAATAATGATTTCGTTTCTAAAGCCATTAAAAGTTCTCTTCTGACCCTCTGCATTATCTACCAATTGCTCTGACGAGTTATTTATGTGAGATTCTTGAATTTATGGTCAATGCCTGTCTTGTATGTCTTAGAAAAATGTATTCCTTTGATTCAGAGCGAGATTTCCATAATGGAAGATTCACTCTCGATAATATCACATACCTGGAAACACAAATCTGCACTTTTATGTGGAGAAACCATGTGTTTGCCATTTTTTTTTTGCCATCAAGAAGATATGTGACTATACTTAGTAATATGGAATTCTCCATTCCTTACATGATTTTGGTTTTCAGTGTAATTTTCCAATATTCCTTCAAAATTTTTATACTCATTTTTTTTTAAGTTCTCATATTAACATTTTATTCTCATTATTTTAATCAATCTGAGGATGTACTTCAAGGTTGCATTTTGAGTGTCATACTTTTTATCCTTCACCTTACCAACATCTTTCATGAACTGCGACCCTCTGTTTTTTGTACCTTATATAATGTTGACTTGCAAATATCTTGTGAAAAAACAAGTATTCATTTAGTTGAGAGTTACAAACAGCTATTAATAAATTTGCTGTAAGGTGTGCAAAAAATGGCTGTATCCTATCTTTTAGCAAGTACAATTGTGTCTATTTCCACAGAAAAACTTATTCATCGTGATCCAGTGATTTGTATCAACAACATAACTGTACCTGCTGTGAGCAAGATAAAATTTCATGGATTCAAACAAAAATTAGCGTACCTTCCACATGTTTTACGTCTGCGGAAAAAGTGCGAGAGATTGTTTATAATCCTGTGGTGCAGATCACACGTTACAAATTCAAGTTTATTCACTAGTTTAAATCGCACATTGACTATGGTTGTGTTGTTTGTGTATCAGCTAGATTTTCTGTTTTATGCAAATTAAACCTTGTTCATCACTCTGTTTATAGGATATGTTCGGGTGCCTTCTGTACATCACCTGCCTAGAATGTAAACATCATCTGTAACCAGTAACCATTGGACGTGTGACAAACCACAGTCTCTCTATTATTATTTTAGGATCATGTCTGACCTCTTAATCCATTAATTTGCATAATCTCTACACCTGTTCTAATGATTCTACAATGCCAGCTTTTCTCATTCAAATAAAATCACATCTATATTCTCTAACCTACTTGATGTTTGTATTATTTCAACAGATTTTACTTTACATTCACCATAGTATGAACTACATTTTAAAATAATCAATCGCTTTGCGCAGTTAAAAATATCGGACACAGTCATAGCTGTTTCCAACAAGTCTATTCCTTTCAACGCTGTCAATTTGATTCATACATACCTGTGTTTACAGATGAATCAAAACTTGCTGAACATGTTGGTTGTGGAGTTTATATTGATAACATTTCTGTTAGTTACAACTTAAATAAGTCCTGCTCCCTCTTCACTGCTGAAGCCACTGCAATATTGCGTGTACTTCACAACATTTGCATACAGAAAAATCATATAGATGTTTTTGATATTCTTACATTCTGAGTGCTTAAGAAACTGGAAAGTATTTTCAACCTGTTGTGTCACAGATTTTTTCTACATTATATTGCAAGGCATATGATATTGTTTTTTGTTGGGCACCAGGCCTGTAGGTCTTGATGGCAATGAGAGGGCTAATGTAAGAATGATGGAGTGTGTAAGTCACCATCAAACTAAGTACTGTAACTTTATTTCTCATTTCATTTTCGATTTTATTGCTATGTGGATATAAAATTAACTCGCTTTGTATCAAACACTCATGTTTTAAACTTAAGCATTTGTTTTTAAAGGAATTAAATCCTTGGTATGTGTAATGCAGATGTAAAATTGTATATGTAATGAACCATATGCAATTTTTTACATTTTAATTTCATTTCTTGATTTTAACCATTATTGTTTGTTTTTTAGCTGTTATCTTTTAATGGTACGAGACTTGCTGAGTGAACCACCACATCAAAATCTTTTTGCATTTAAAACAATAATTGGTCTTAGATTTAATATGGTTTTAATTATTTATTTTTTATCATTTTGCTTCAGTTTTTCCCTTTTAGTTTTAAATATAATTTATTTTTTGTATTTTGGTTGTTTGTATATATAGATTTGAAATTTTTAAAGCTAAATTTTAAAAAGAAATCACATCATTTGTTCTGCAATTTGAAAATCAGAATTATCTTGCTTTCTGGAGTTACACCATTCTCTGTTTTACTTTTAGCATTAATATTTCTGCACACATTTATCCATAACTAGCTGAATTAGTATTCAGAATATGATTTTTATAGACTTAGCTGCTTTAATCCAAGGTATTACTCCAATAAAAAAAATATTTGGAATACCATTTTGGCATCCACCGTTATTAAAAAACAATTCCATAAATTAAATGAAATGATAATACTAATTTAACAAAATACGTAAGCTAGAATCAGGAGTGATGAAAGGTTGAATCTAAATCATCATGACATTTAAAAATCTATTGTTGTCTATAAAGAATTGCACTTTTCATATTGCAAATAGTGACTTCTAACATGTATTTTATCTTTTTAAATGTGGTTATACACATATATTGTGATGTTTCAAACAGGAAAACATGCATTTTAATTCCTAATTTTTTTCTTTACTAATGTGACAAAAATTAATGATTATGTTTTTTCTCTGCAATCAAAATATAGAACATTCTTGTGTGTATTTTTATTGAGTTTCAAGTTAGTTTAAATTTTTACATTTCAATGTTTCTTAATCTTAAAAAGTGGAAACTGTGTAATTTCTTTCTTTGAAATTTTATGACTTTCAATTATAAATTAAAATTATTTATATACATATACTACAATGTACTCTAAACAACTTTCAAATTTTGTATTTTCCATTCAATCATTACTTTTAAATTAAATATTGTGTACTATTAATCTATTTCTATGCATGCAATACTCACACATGTTCTTATCTTAAATTATAGTTGATATAAAATAACATCTAGGATGTTATTTCATATCATCATTATCATATCATGATGATATGAAATAACATCCAGGAATGAGAGATAATTATTTTCTGTTTAGTATAATTATCAATTGCAGTATTTCTCATCTAATAAGGAAATGAGCAAATGAGCTTTATTTAAGAAGAGCCATAATTCATGGGACAATTACTCATATTCTATATTATCGTTAATTCTGTCTATTTTGAAAATTTAGTAATATTTTAAAATTTATAATTCTTTCTTATTCTATCTATAATAAGAATTATTTTGTTCTTCATTAGTTAAATAATGTGTATAAAATTTGCCTTATAACTCTATTTTAGGGTTTTGATCTTTGATTGCTGCAAAATCTGACGTAAAACTGGAATTAATTGAATATACTTGCTGTGATGTGTAGAACGACTGGTAACAGGTTTGGTGGTTCTAGATGTTCATGAAGTCATGTTATGTATGGCTTAAAAAAGCTATGACTGTAAAACAGTGCTTCTACTGTGTTAGTTAATACATGCAATGGTTAGTGATAATCCCTGAGAAAATGTCTTAGTTATTTATATTGTTTTTTTTAAAAAATGTACTTGAATATGATTGTTTCTATATGGTAAATTCTTTCCCATATTTAATAATCAAGGATAAAAAAGGAGTGTTTTTTTAATCAAATAGTATACTTGATAAACCTTTTATATGAATTTATAGATATTGGTGATTGGTTAAATTAACTCTGTAAAATTAGCTTTATTATTATGATGCCAGTGACCTTTAACTTAATAAACTCATGTAAAATAATTCTTTTTATACTGAAAGTAGGTTACGATATGGCATGTCTAATAATTATCATTTAATTCAAGAAATGTATTTACAATTGTACTAGAAATTCAAAATTTAAGAATTTATTGACATTCCTAAATCAGTTTGAATATATATATAAATAATTTAATTTCGTTTTTAATTATTCGAGTCTGTATTTTAATTTATATAAAGTTATTGAAACATACTTGAATTAATATATTTGTAATATGTTTTGAATAAATCTATTTATTGTCAATAATATTTTAGTTAAGGATTTTTTTATTATATGCAGTAAATATCAATATTTAAGTTTTGCTATGACTTTTATTTGCTGTTTCATCTTTTGCATAAGAAGTAATGTAATTAATACTTTTAAATAATCTAGATTAAAATTCTTACTGCGTAATTCTACTTAATTTTTGTGATTCAAATGAAATATGACATAAAAGCAGTGATAATTATATAATTTATTGATGTTATCATTCAATGCTAGAACTTCTATATGTAGTGTAAAATTTTTCAAATGTTTTTCCTTTATTTTAAAGTTTTGTCTCCCTAAGTATGTAAACATCTAATGCAATTTTTGGTTGCAACACTTGTGATTGTAATCATATCTGGTATTATTTTAAAATAAGAATATTTTAAGTGCAAAACATTAATTTCTTGTTTGACTTATAATATGTCGATAAAATATTATATCTTAAAAGATATTATGAAACATAATCCCCACACATATGTATGAATATGCAATTGTACAACTATAATATCTTACATATTTGTATAAAAAAATTTTTACTGTCTGTTTTTAATAGAACTCTTAATTTTATGAAAAACAGATCACAAAAAAATTTAAGAAATTCTTAAATGCTTAGAACCATGAGAATCTGAGTTGAAAAATATGCATTGTACTTTTTTAAATAAGGCATTTTATATTTAGTAATTTATGTCAGTTTCACTTTAAAAAATTTAAAGTTCTTTTAATTATATTAAAGAAATATTCTTTTTCCTTTTCTTTTGGCTAAGTCAGGAAAGAAAATTTTGATTTTGCTTATGAAAGAAAAGCTAGATCAGATACTGATGGTTAATCTGAATAAATTTTTTTAGATTTGTTAATGACTGTGAAATCTGTTTCATTCGCATTTAAAAATTATATTACTTTTATTAATTTTTTAGTAATTTTGTTGTTCTTGTTGTTTGAAAAAATAAAGCATGTATTTCAGTATGTATTAGAAATAATTCTATTCATTACAGTTTATAAAAATAAGTTTTTTTTTAAAAGTGGAAAAGATATTTTTTTAAACATTTCTTTAATTTTTACATTTTTCTTTTTATTTATTTTTTCAACTCGTTCTTTCAAAAATACTACTTGTTGTACAACACCTAAAAAAACTAAAATTGCTTAATCAATAGTAATTCTATAACCTGGAATCTTACAATCATAATGTTGCACCTAAAATTAATCATTTTTTAAGATGAAAAATACAAAATTTTGTTTTAATGTATGAAAATTACATGTTTAAAATAAATAGATATATAATAGATAATCTTTAATGATATGTATGTCTGTGTACATGTCAAATTCTTTTATGCTATTTTTATTAATTTATTAGGCATTCACTAATAATATCTTGTTCTCTTAAATGCTTTTCAGAATTGTTTCTTTAAATTTAAAAGTATCATACTCTTGCGCCTTTGTACCTTTTACTTAAAAATTGGCACTCTACTATTTTGGTATGTTGAGAGAATATGCTAACCACTATATAAATTAGGTTGCAGGATTTTATTGATATCTGTGTTTCTATAACCTGGTTGCAGTGCAGCAAATTAAAATAATCAATGTTGTAGTTTAATTGCTCCATGTTTCCTTCTTTTCAATTGAAGCAGCATCAAAACAATTCTTAACTATAGAATAAATAGACATGTGTGACAGAAATGTGACTCTTAAAGTGTACCATTTTCTCTGATACATATGTATAATTAAACTTATGTTTTTATTTCATAGTGATATTTGAATTCATACACAATTGCATATTTTAACATTTTGTAACATAAATTCATATTAAAGACCACATGTTTGCTTATTCTGCATATTTTTTAATATTTCCTCTGCTCAATTTACTATTTATTTTGTAACATATCTTTTTCAAATAATTTTACTGTCAAATATGTGAGGCATTTATTAAAAATCATAATAGATTTGAAGAGTCAGTATATAACTGTATATATCTATATAACAATGTATTTTATTGATGATAGGAAAAGTTATAAGTGTATTAAGTATAGTATCTGGAAAATATAAGAAACATCAATTAAGTAAATTTTTTAAAGTAATAAATGAACATTACATCTTTAGAATAATTAGAAAGAATGTAGAATAAATCCTTGTTATTTAATATTTAAAATTGTTTTTAATACTCAAAAGTGTCTGCATATTTTAATAATTGACGAGTACTATTGAAACAAATATCAAATTTTTAATTTTCCATTCTCGAATACCTGATTTATTTAGAAAAATATTTTGATTTTAGATCTATTTGCTCCTAGCGTTTACATTTAGTTGTAAAATAGCATCGTTTTAAACATCTTCATTTGTTTAAATGAATTAAAATTTCTTGAATAATTATATAGGGTACTCACACATAGACACAGGGTTCGTACAACTCCTGAAATTCCAAAAAAATATTAAGAGCCCTTGAAACTCCTGAAGTTTTTATTTAAATATTAGTGCATTAATTTAGATTAGAAAATACAATTTTTTTTTCTTTTCTTTAAATATTTTTAAATTGACAATGAAATTATCCAAAAACAAAATTGAGTATTATCAATTAATGTTATCACAAGATGGCGGCATGATCGATATTTGATTGTTATTCTATGCATAAATGTTGACTAAAAAAAAATCCAATTCAGCCACAATAGCTTCATGATGATCTAGTTCAATCAGAACCAGGTGTAATATTTAGAATTATGTTTGTGAAGTAATCACTAATAAGATCATCATATAGTGTAATCAGGCAGGTGATTTTAATTCTTTTTCTGTTTGCGTCTATTTTCTTTATATTTTATAAATTTATTTGAATATTAATATTTAAATATAAAATTTCTGAGTTAAAATATACTTCCTATATCTTCCTTCATGAAAATAGTGTATAGTTTCTCTAAATTGCGATGGATTTTGTTATTAAAGAAATAAAGGCTGAAATAAATTATTTAATATACATGGCGATAAGTGTCTTTTCAATGACCAGTGGACTCAACCATACAAAGATTACGTTTTACGTGTTTTGGAAGAAACACATGCCCATTGTCTGTCTAGTTTGTAAAAAGGATTTTTGAATTTTAAATAAGGTGTAATCAGTTGTCAAATCATACATGGGAAAAAAAACGTCTACTAAGGTAATGTAAAGAGCATATAAAAAAGAAAAATATGTGAATATGTATTTATTAGAGCAGGCTGTACCTCCCAAAAATCTATTCATTTAAAATATTTTTTCACTGTACTGGTGTTCCTCTTAAAGAATGTGAACCCAAAGCACATTCTGAAAATTTAGATTCATTTGTTTCTTCAAAAGAAATTTTAAAGGCTACAATTTTATTGATCCTTAAAGATTTAAGCAGTGGATTCAGCTACAGTTCTAGTAAAAATATAAATTCTCTCTTTCAAGAGATATTTGCAGACAGTGCTGTTGCAAAACAATTCAATTGTTGAAAAAAAAATTGCTTCTTTAACAGTTTTTGGAGCTGCACCTTATTTTTCCAACTTATTGGAAGAAAAAGTTAAGAATGTGCTAATAATTGTGTGCTTACCTTTGATGAAAGTTTAAATGATCATCTGCAGTTAAAACAATTGGTCTACCAGGAAGGATTTCAGGACTACCTGAGGCTATTGTTAAAACACAGTATTGTCAGATTTTTTATCTCTCATCTGTATATATTTTGTATGAAAAAGTTAATTAGAAGTGCTTAGATTTATTAACAAGTGAATTATTCCAATTGTCAATGCAAAATCAGAATGTGAACTGGCTCATTATCATTAAAATGGCTGATTTTTTTAAAAGTATACAGCTTTCAAATTTTGGGAATATAAAAGAGGTTGTTACAAAAATCTTGAAATATTCAACAAATTAATAAGTAGGACTCTAAGGAAGATGTTTAAAAACTCTAAAATTACCCATTAATTTATACTATGTATAGTTCAGTAATGTAAAAATTTTGTATTTTTAAAAACAGAGTAAAACTCCAATTTTCCAAATCGCTTTCAGAATTTCACAAAAACAAATTAAACTGAAGAAGCGAAGGAAAAAGTTCAAGAAAAGGAAAGCTAAAAAGAAGGAAGAAGATGAGAATTATGTGTCAATTGAGGAATTAAAAAAACCATTCTTTTGAAAATTCCTAGATGTTCAGAAGTTTGTTCTAAAGAGTGATACTCTAGATTTTAAATGGTAAACTAATTTAAAGTGTTGATTGAATGTCCATGTTAATTAAAGTGTCCTAGTTGAAGCAGACATGTGACCATCAGCTAGTGAAGCATTTGCTTGCTTTAAGCGGATAGAGCATCAGCGTGAGTGTGACCTCATACAAACTCACATTGTCAAGCTGATGTGTGACTTGGCTGCCCGAAAACAGATGAAGCCAGTGGAATAGCTTATTCTGACCGAAATGTTCAGCAAGCAATGAATTTCATTTACAGCCCTGCATATATATAACATATTAATGTACAGCACTTGTAAGTAACTTAACATGTAAAAGTGTTGAATTTTCATTTTATTGGTTAATAGTTCTCTTTCTTTAAAAATATGTAGTTTCTTTTCCCATTTTCAATGTACAATAATTAATTTAAGTAGACCTTTTTATCGAAAAAATTCATACATTTGATTATCTGTATGGAGTTTTGTCTTGATTGATTCATATAATTGGAGTTCTAGTGTATGGATATTGAATATTTAAATAAAAACTTTTTCGCTGTTATCACTGTAAGTTCATTGAAGGCTTTCAAAGTATTCATTAAATATAATTCTAAACTAAATAAAAAATTTGTCTCATTAATTTGTTTTAATTATTTGATCTATTTACAAATGTAAGTGAAAAACATTGTATATACATAATTATATGCATGTTTGGTTAGAAATAATTGGCAAAATAAAAATTTTTTATCATGTATATCAATAACTCCTGGAAATTTTTATTTGACTCCTGAAAAACTCGTTAAAGCTCTTGGAATTTGATTCTTGGAAGTCTGTACGAACTCTGGGTGACAAATTCAACATTTCAACTGAATGTAATAATTGTTTTTGAATATTTACGCATAATCGCACTCAGCATATTTTATATCCATAATCTTCCAATTTCTATCAGTGTTAATCTTAAAATATTGTAAGCTGAACTCATTTGTTATCTTCAGTATTTTCTTATGCACTCATGTTTGCACTGGACGAAAGTTGCCGGTGTGAGGAGGTGTTTGCTTATTTGTTTAAACTAACTTCAGTGTTATACGTTATAGGCGAATAAATTGTCGTCACAATGTGTTTTATAGTGTTAATTAATTAAAATGAAGAGATCTATATAAAAATTAAATTTGATTTTTATTAAAATTTTAATTCCACTATTGAATTTGTTTTCAAATATTGTAAATCCATTGACCTATAATTACAAGTCAGTGATAAAGTCATCACAGCATTAATTTGCTTATTTGCATGATAAATATGTCATTTATAGTAAAAATTCTTTGACATTTTAAGTATGATTTATTGGTAATATGAGGTAGTAATGATAATTAATATCCCAAATAATTGTCAAACTGAGCGAAACTTTAGATTATAACTGAGTTTTTAATATTATACTGTTAATTTTAACACAAAATTATGTTGAAAATTTTGCTTGAATTTAATTTGTAAGTAAATTTTTTTTCAAGGCTCTAAAATATTGCTTAATTTTATTACACATATGATTATTATGTAATAAAATAATACCATGGTTGTTATTATATTTTGATGAAAATGCTACAAATGTATTGAACTCTTCTCTCATAGTGAAAAGTAAATAATAGTTATTTTATCTTATTCCACATATTAAGAAATTAACATGTTCATTGATATGAAGAATAATTGTAAACATACAATTGGCTAAGGATGAAAAATTGTGTAAAAGGTACATGTTGGTCATTGAAATTCATGTTTACAAAAATTCAGAATGTTTGCGTTCTTTAGCCTATGCCATCAACATAATCACCCACTTTCTCAGTTTCAATGCAATTACTTCTATTTATGGTGTAGAAATCAACAATGCTACCATTTTTTCTGCTTTCAAAACTCTAAGACAGTAAAGGGAGATGAAGAATCATTTAATTGTATATGTTCCTTAAGAAAATATTTAATTTGTATTTCAGAAAAAAAATCAGCGGTTCAAAAGAAGTGTTAATTTAAAAAATTTCATCATTAATCTCCATTTTTTTTCATTGTTTATGCACTTGGAAACGAGAACAAAATTCTTGGTTAATCTAAGAATTCATCTTTAATATTTAAGTAATCGTCTTTAATATTATAAGTTGTTTATTTTATGTTACATACGTTTGCTACATTAATGCCTTTTAATAAATAAGGTGAAGAAAAATAAATGCATGTCTAAATGCCAGTTTATTGGAAATAAACTGGCATTTAGTTGAGTTGCAAAGCAAGTGCAGTAGTTGCAAACAATGGATAGTAGCTCTGAAGGGCATGACAAAAGTAGTCTGTTTCTCTTTAATATACTTTTTTTTTTTTTTTTTTTTGTAAAATGACTAGTTAGATAAATTAAATCTAACTCCTTGGTTGCAAGGGGACGATGTAATACTGTAATGAATTTATTATTGGGGTACCAGTGTGAACAGAGGAGAGCATCCTTTCTCGTTTATTTTGTATTCACTGTTGCTTATATAAATGAACTTGTTTTGGCCGTTTCATCTCGGTCACAAATATCACTTGTTCCACATCGTTTGGCACAACGAAATATTATTTGCAACTTGATCATTGTATACATCAAAATTGTGTAATAATATTAGATTTGTATAGTAAACGCTCATTTTTCTGAACCTCTAATTTATGACCTCATACGTTTTCATTAACTAGTGGCTAGTCAGTAACATGGTCCCATAGACATTAATAAAATCTTTGCATAATTTTTCATTAGTGAAGTAAAAAAATTTTAAATTTACATTTTACTGTATGTTTTTCTCATAAAGTGAATACTAAACTTTTTCAAACAGTATGTTATTTATATAAAATGAGACCAACAGTTGAAAATTCTATGAAATCCTTGTTTAAAAGATTGTTTCAAAACTTACTTTCATATCTTATGACATTTATATTTTTTAAGAATTTTTATTCCTCACCAGCAGTTTGTAACAAGTGTCCACTGAAATAGTCTGAGAAGAAACATCATAAAGAGAATGGATTGGTATTTTATTCTCTTAGCAAAATCTTCAAAATCTTGAATGGATTTGTCTATTCAAGCGAAATCCAAATCGAAAGGGACCAAATGAAAAAATTATGTTGAGTGAATCTGGGAATAAATAAGATACTCTTGACAAATTAGAATATAATTAATATTAAAAATTTGCTACACAATACCATGCCATATTAATGTGAGCTATTAAATGAGAAAATGTGTACTAAATGTAATACATTTAAAAAAGAGGTACTCCATCTTACTAATTATATATATATATATAATTCTTAAACACATTTTATTAGCAGTAACAAAGTACATTACTTATTTTATTTAAAAATAAATTGAAAAAGATTACTTTTATGAATTTTAACTTATGTGTGTTATTTAAAATAGAATAATATAAATTGAAAGAAATTTAGCTTATTTAATTTCGAATTTTAAATTATTGGAACTAGCATATTTGGGATACTATTTAAATACGTTTGAAACTTAAGTTCCTGTGGTTTTGCGAAATATCTGCTGTGCTTTAGAATTATTTTATGTAAATTTCTTAAATTTTTTTTCCTGTAAATTTCCTGGACGATAAATTAAAGAAAAAAAGATCTTCCAATAATTTTGCTTTTGGGTGCCAAATTCAATTTTAAAGACTCTTTGGGTGTTATTGTTAGTTAAAAATTCAACATATAAAAATTGAAGAGATTTTAATGTCCTGAACATTATAATATTAATTTTCTTATAAATGATTAAATTGTTATATATAAATATTTAGCAAGAAACATTTTTTATTCTATTTTATGTTCTTTCTACTCATAAAATGGGACGTTTAAATCTAATTTTGATTAAAATAACAGTTAAAAAATTTTCTACCGAAAAAGAAATTTCCTAAAAAGGAAACTTTGATGAAATATCTGAAAATATAATTGAAACAACGAGTTTTGAAGATTATAGAAATTTGGCCTAAAATTCCTAAACAGAGCCTTAAGTCAGTACCCTCAATAATCACCATGGATGTGAATAACAGAAAAACATCGAGTAAATTGCATGGATGTAATCTGTATTGTGTCACTTTTGTTTATTGCTTTTATTATGAATATTATAAAATAAGTGGTATATTTTACCATCTGGAAAAAACTAAAGAACAGAATTTCAAATTTATCATTAATATCGCAATTTTTCATAATAATGCAGTTTTATTTAGATAATGTGAATTAATTACTTTTATAATATCGTGAATTGTGCTGTATTGAAATATAAGTATAGTAAGGCTCGAAATATCAATAATATAAATTTTCATGTCATCACATGTTTAAAGGCATTGATTGCATCAAAAAAATCTCACATATTTTAATGCGTTTAATAGTTACATTATAATGCGTCGAATTAATCATATATAACATTTTAATATCAAGAAGAACAATCGAAACATTAAGTGCTATTGATACATAAGAAAATTTGTGGAATTGTCCGTTGTGCCGTAGAATGTAAAACAGCTACGTTTTTTGTGCTCGTTTAAACTCGTGTTTAAGCAAATTCACTCGCTTAAGCACGTTCTTGAAAAGATTATCTGTAAAATGTTTTTCTAATTAATAGCTTTCTTCTAAGTGCACATTATCTCTCTCTGGAAATAAAGTACGTAACATGAGAATCGAAAAATAATTTTCCCCAAATTCTATGAAGACATAAATTTAGCTTCGTTTTTTTAACGTTTACATGTTTCATTTATTATCAGTTTCTAAGCATCACTGTTTTAGCTCAGTTTTTCCCTGTATGAATCTTGGTTAATCTAAGTGCATAAACGTCTGAACTCTAAAATGTAAGTAAAAGTTTTATTTTCTGTGTTTGGAGTATATTTTAAATTCCATTTACAAACGATTTTTTTTTCAATATGAATGTGCATTTTTTATAATTTTGAAATTTAAAATAAATTTGTTGATTGCTTAAAATTTTTAATATAAAATCAAAATTATTTAACGTTTATTCATTCAAGAAAATAATTTTGTTTTACATTATTACTCTGACTTTTTATATTAGCAACTTATTTTGTGTGTGTATTTTCTTTCGAAAGATGAGTTTTCAAACTTATATACACTTTTATATGATAAAGATTTTTTTTAACTAAAAAGAAGCATGAATAGTGCTACTTTTTCTGTATTAATGATTAAAATATTAAAAATGATAAATATCTTCAATTATACTCTATATTTGTGTAAAGAAAAATATTCCACTTGTGTAAAAACTGCCTTAAAAATAAGTTAATAAAAATGAGCCCTTCTTACAATGCTGTAATGTGAATACTGTCTAAAAATTTAAAAAAAAAATAAATAGTAGTAAAAATATATTTTCCTGAACTCATCTCTAGAAAATATTTTGGTATTAAATGTAAAACCATAGGATGTGAATGTTAAAATCTTTTTTGCATCCTTATATTACCTTGAGATTTGAATTCACGAAAAACTTGAAAAATTATATTCAATAAGGAAAAATATTATTTACAAAATTATGTTCACTTAAGGAAACTATTTAAACTATTAAGGAAACACTTAAGGAACAAAATTATGTTCACTTAAGGATATGTTATGAATCATTGTAACTGCGGATGGTTTGGTTCAGTACATTTCTGATTTTGTTAAGAATACAAATAGATGATTTTCTGTTTCGAAAAAAAAAATTTATTTAAGTTATTGGTTTAAAAAACAGTGATTTTTGGTTCCTTATATAAATGTTATATTCTCCATTAATGCTGTTGCTATGGCGTAATTTATTTTCCAAAACTGAAAAAATAAATAGATGATTTTTTATAAAGATTTTTTCTTAAATTATGGAACAAATTAAAATTAATTTTTCAATATAATTGAAACTGTTATGTTTACAATATTGTTTCAACTGATTTTAAGTAATTTGTGAAATTATTTGAATTGCGGAATCTCAAGTATTGAAGTTTGTTTAAACATTATTTTTGTCACATTTCTTCTGAGGCAGAATATAATTGAGTTAAATTTTCTTTTTTTACCCGCATTAAGAGAAGCAACTTAAAAGAAGTCCGAAAGAATTAGGTGAAGTGGATTCAGACTCTGAAATTAATAGACACAGAAATTAATCTTAGTGAAAGTGTTAATGAGAGAATATAAGAATAAGATTTTCTATTTTTGTAGAATAAATTAAGAGAGAATTAGTAAAAAGAAGATATCAAGTGAGAACTAGGAAAAAAGAATAAATAAGACACGAAGTAGAAAATCTTTCCTTATTGAAACGTCCGTAAATTTTCTTGACTTTTAGTAAAGGTGTGCAAAATCGAGAAACACAATTGACTCTTTATGGGCTTAGATTTCATTACATGTAATATGAATTATTTTTTTTAACAAATTTCAAAGGTTAAGTAGAAATAGCTCGCATTCCTAAAACTGTTAATGAATGGTTATTGCTCAAGTGCTTAACCATCATCGATATCTTATTTGTTAATAGGAAGGAACGGGTAACTATGATTGTGTGTGCGCGCGCGGGGAGCATTTCATTTTGGGATCAGGGTGGCCTAGTTGTAGGGCTGCACATTTCGGAACGTAAGAGCCCGAGTTCGATCCCAGTTACTATTAACACATTTGCTGCCACTGACGTGCTAGCGCGTCAGCATGGCGCTACCTCCCATGCCGGCGACGATCGAGTATGATAAGTAAACTGCTTTATTTTTAGTTCGAATTTGAAGGTTGAACGGTGAGGTTATTGAGGCACGTTAGGGAAGCATTATTTTTATATTTTCAGTGCTTGGTTTATAAATTTTGTGTTTAAATTTTTTATGTGCATTTTTAAAAATGGCGGACAGTACAAGTATTTCAGGAAAGTAAATAAGAAAACTGCCACTGACGCTCTATAGCGTCTGAAATTTTTTTACACTAAACACGAAAATAAAAGGTTTTTCCTTTTTTTTTTCTTATTTTACTGTTAAAATATTAGGAACGTTTTTAATCATTAAAACACTTTTTTTAAATTCGGCTTCTCAGGATGGGTATATAAATTTTGGTGGCAGCGAATGCATTAAATAATAGGAGATGGATATTGTGCTTTTGCTTTCTACATGCCAATCTGTCGGTGTGGGTGCTTGGAGTTCTTCAAGTTTCCTCTTTTGCGGTGGCATGTGAATATGGTACACTATCAGTAGAAAGTCATTCCGGAGGCAACTTACGCTGCATTTATTAAAATGCCTTACAACGCACTTCGGTCGTTAGGCTGTCCACTATGCTGTGTCAAACATCTTATTTTTGCCTCCTTTATGTTTCTTGAATATGATCCGTCTATGAAAAGTCTTCACCCTGACTTGAGTCTTGACCGTGATAAGATTGCGCTCTTCAGAGCAGAAGGTCTGGTTTCGATCCCAGCCACTTTTGAATAAAAAGAGGTGGATGATGCTCTTCTCCCTTCTATTTGTACTACCACCGGGGTTGCTTGGAAATGATTCGGGGTTTTTTCTTTTGCGATACATGTATCAGAAATATTCTCCCGGAAAACGATTTTAGCGGTAGATATTAAGCTGTCTTCAAATAACGAGTAAGAGAGGTTGCAATTTAAGGCTCAGTGTGGCCATGTTTTTCGAAACGGAAAATTTAAAGTTTGATTTCAACCAATACTGAACAATGGGAGATGGATGTTACGATTCTACATGTACGTGTTTAGTGGGTACTTCTGCGTTTTTTGGTTTCTCAGTCGTAACACGTAAATATCGTTCACTATCCACTAAAAATTCTCCTGTAAGGTAGATATGCAGTGACTGTTCAGAGTCCTTACCAATGATTACAACTTTTAGGTTCACTATATAGTGCCAATATTTCTGCAAGGATTCCGACTCGTATATAATAGGACGTGTTCTTTGGAGAGGAAAGTCTCAGGTCCGATATCGTCAATTGTTAAACAACCGGAAAGGATTTTTTTTTTTTATAGTCTTTCTGGTGGATGCTTGAGAATTTTTCCCGTTTTGTGGGGGTTGATATTTTATTGTTCCTGACGGGTTGCCATCAGACCTTACTACACCACTGTTTATTTCTATCTTAAATGATCGACGTATAATATTATAGATATTTATTTAACATTAAGAATTATTGGTTACAAAATAAATAAAAATTTATTAAATTTATTGATGATACAAACTGAAAAGAAAGGAAAAACCGCTGCTTACTTTAATGTAGGTATATTTTTTACCCTTTGAGAAGATTTTGAGTCTCATTATGGTTCACTTTTCGTATCTATCATTGGTGTATAAATAATTGGTACAATTGTATATCTGATAAATATTAAGAGAGAATCTTTTTTATGACATCAAATCTTATATCAAAATATATAAAGCAATGAAGATCTAAAAATTTATGCAGAAAAATATCTTGCGTTTATACATTAAAGAAAGCTATTCGGTCTTGACTTCTAATAAAGTAATAAGTACAGAGATTTTCGTGTTATAAATGCGATAGAAAAATAAAATTGCTATATATTTGAAAATTAGCAACATTATATAAATCTTTATTTATGTTCCAGATAATTTCCAGTGTAAAACTATCATGTAAGCACGGCGCTTACTGATTACGAAGGTATAATGATTGCTTAAATTAGTATGTCTGGATTTTATAAAGGCTTTTTATTACAAACCTTAATATTTAAGAATCCAGGAAATTTAAAATTTTAGGAGTAAATTAAACTTTTATGAATGGGGAGGAGTATTTGAAAAATCGATACATTGATGTGCGTAATGATTTCTCAGCAAAAAGTACTTTTATTTTATATCTTTAAAGAAAAGAACTCTATCAAGAAATTAGATCACTGTGACCCAGTAGAGCGGCTCTCTTCGGAGGAAAGTTTTGGCTTCGATACGATTAAACAACAAGCGATGCTTGAATGTCGGTATTAAGTGCCTGGGAAAATTCCCAACACCTACTAGGACAATTTTCTCCTTAGCAGCAAGTTATTTATGAAAAGTTCCCCCGAAAGGTATCCCATAGTGAATGTTCAAATACCTTACAACCGTCAACTGTTAGGCTATCCAATTCGTGGTGAGTTTATGGATTGAATTTCCCACTCAGACTTGAGTACTTGCTGTGTTTCATAAGTCAGACTACTGTTAAATTGGCTGCCTCTGAAACTCAAGTCCTTTTTTTTTTCGTGAGATGTCAGCAAAATTTAAATAAGGTAATAAAAATATTTTCGTGAAGTCTCCTTGAAAATATAAAGGCATCAATTTTTCGTTACCATGAGACTCAAACAATATTTAATCTAAGCTTGGATTCGTAAAAAATAAAATATAATACTTTACTGAATCGAATTGTAAAAAAAAAAAAAAAATGGAAAACGATAAATTAATATATCAAAAATAGTTTCGTTTTTGGATACAGACAGTGATATGACTGAATATTCTTTGATTCGTTCTAAAGCATTCACTTCTGTAAGAAACAAGTTTTCGAGAAAAGAAAAAAAAAGAAGTAAACTTCAAAGATTTGA
This sequence comes from Latrodectus elegans, assembly GCA_030067965.1. Classification (NCBI taxonomy): domain Eukaryota; kingdom Metazoa; phylum Arthropoda; class Arachnida; order Araneae; family Theridiidae; genus Latrodectus; species Latrodectus elegans. The sequence goes on from CM057809.1 coordinate 40,044,258, forward strand.
TTGATTTTCTACTTTATTTTATTTTGACAGTCATACAGTATCAAGATTATTTTACATACTTTAAAATTATATTTTCACGTCATAATGGAGCGTCAATGGGCCCACTGGGAACTGTTTTGTTTTACTGATAATCCTCACATTGCCCTCATATTCCTTATTTTATTGTGAAAAATGAAATATAGTTTGGATCTTGTACAAGAACTCATAACACAAAGGATGTTAACGTGTTGGAAATTATTGGGAAGATTCTGTAAAAGTTATTTTGAAAATCTTAAACGAAACCAGATTAAAGAAAATGAACACCCAATACAATGCGAAGAAAAGAAATTAGTAAAGGTAAAATTAGGAAAATGGAATATGATATTAAAAAAAAATAACACCTTTTTGAGCATGTAAATAACCGTTAACAGAAGTGTGCATGCAACCATTTCTTTTAAATCATGTATGGGATTTTTGAATGCGTTTAACTTAATCGATTTGTTTTTCAGTGTATATATATACTCTCTGTACTTACTACTTACATTCTTAAGTAATGTTCACATATTTGCGGTTTCCAGAATTTTTCAATGTATGGTCATTATGATTAATCAATTATATATAACAACATATTATATTATATATTTTATTATTTTATAATATGATTATATATAATTTATATATCTTACAAGAGTAAAAAGAAATGAAATGGATGAGGTGACTTTTAAAATTATAGATTTTTAAAATATTTAATTCCACAGTTGTTGGTATAAAAGCAACTTAATTGATCAGAGAAATTAATATTTCTTTAGGAAACTTAATTTATCAAGGTAGTCTTTCAGTAAAACGGTATCTCAGATCATATTGTAAATTCCGATTTTTTGTAAGATTATGTGTACGTTACGCGGAAAGAAAAGATTTTACTTTGTCCTGATATCGCATGCGGAGTCTTTAAATACAATTTGAATACTCATTATGGGGAATTTCTAATGAGTTTTATGAATTAAACTATTTTATATATATGTATTCTTTTTGCATGAAGATTGTCATCCTCCACTGTTGGTTATTTGTTTGCTGTATGTTAATCATGGAACTTTCTCTGATTTTTCTAATTCTTTTTAATAAAATTTTCTTTTACTATATCCTTATATTTTTGAATTGATATAACCTCTTGACCTTGAACATAGTAAAAGTATATACAACCACGTTCAACTTGTTTATGGGTCAGTGTGCTTGACTGCGGATAGGGAGGTTAGGATAGGGGTTCGAATCCCGATTCGAGCATGGATGAGTTATGAATGATTGCCTACCCTATAAACGGATATTTATTGCGTGTGTGTATTGAGGAAGTCGGACTCCACGCCAAAATATAGTTCAGTTGGGAAAGAGTGGTGAAGCGCACTCCATAATGCCAGCCTAGCTGGCACAAGACAACAACAAAAGTATACACATAAAATGAGTTAGCTTTTTACAGATGGATTACATAGTATAATGAAAGGTTACATAATATTAGTTGATAAATAATTATAATTTAATATATTGTTTAGAAATCAGATTGAGAGAAGCTAGTTATTTGTGTTGTAATTGTATGTGGCACACACGTCTTTTGAAATCAGCTATTAAAATATATTACTGGCCATTAAAACTATTGCACCTTGAGAGAGAATGCAAATAACAATGATAATTACTGGGCACATACGTTATCATTAGAAGAATTCAAATTTTCAGGAATTGAGAGTATGAATCTTGAAAAATCAGTATCGATAATAGAATCACTTCTGACGGCAAGGAAAAATACGGAAAAAATATTAATTTGAAGTTTGATTGGTGCCATAACACTTTGTTTACAAATATAATTTCAGTAAATCTAGTGAACCATTTTCTTTTTGATTCTTAAGATTATAAATTACTATATCAGTGAACTATAATGTACTATCATCGAAACACAATGTCATAAAAAGTATCTTTTATCTGATGTCACAAAAAGTACAGAAACTAATGTGAGAGAGTTGAAGAGATTTGTGTTTCAAATTTGAGTTTTTTTTTTTTTACCTTATACAAATATATTATTTCAAAACGTTTTAAACATGAATAACAGTTCAAGATTAGTAGCTTATTGCAACAGTCAATTCATCAGTTTACATTGTAGCACAATTTATTATAATTGTATTTTCCAGTTGTTCATTCCTTAGGCCATCATACTATATGTTACGCTGCATGCTTTCAACAAATGCTAAATTAGGCTACAAATCTGAATCCTTACTTATTCTGTGATAATCACAGTATTGAGAAAAATGTGGATTTCTTTTTGTGGCTGCAGGTGGTAATTCTATTGCGGATAAGAAATAAACTTGGTTCATTCTTATAGGCTATCAACTTAGCTCAACGTCGATACTGACCGTAATCTTGACGATTTTGCATGTAATTAATGGCAACTTCTTTGAGGAATGGTGAGCATTCAGAACCACCAAGTCGTCAAAGATAATATATTGATAAATCTAGGTTCATACTAAGTTACGAACATCGTTCACATTGTAATGACACTGTCTGAAGACGAAATTCTCTCCTGATGGCTCAATCTTTTCATGAATTTGTGACTCGGAAAACGTTCTGAACTCCTGCTGCCAAGATCATGGAAATTTCATTATTGCTTCAATCAATCCGCTTCTTTGAGACCTATTACGTAATGACTTTCTATTTTAGTGACAACCATTTATATAGCTTCGTCAAATAATTTGCATAGGATTTTTCAAAATTTCGTTATCAGAAACCGTATAATACAGTTAATTGATTAATACGAGTACTAACTCTTTTAATTGCTGTCTTCTGAGTTATTTATCCGTATTAATAATTTATTTTAGGAATTTATACAGTTTTTCGAATCGTATCAATATACCATGTTGAACAATTGTGGCTCTGTTTTGTTTTTTGCTGCACATATATATATTTTTAAATAATTTTTGTAATATTTTTTATTATCGCTATTTTAATAAAAGTTCGCTGGTTTAAAGAAAAATATCAGTGAACCAAAAAATGCTGTTTGTCAAATTAAATGAAATTACTTGTCTAATTTGGCAAGTAGTAGAGCAATTTAATATAATGAAACATTTTGACGAAATATTTACGTTTTAGCTAATAACGTCATGTTGAGTTACAATGTGTGTAGAATTATGATTCATGCTAAGAAAAATTTTAGAATATACTAGCGATTGAAAATTGATGGTAGTTAAATGTTTACAAGACAAAATATCTCAAAGAAAAATATTGTTTGCAATATTTGGTAGAAATATTGCATATGGTATTTAATATTTTTTTCTGCTATAAGTAGAAAACCATACGCTAAGTGTGTTTACAAATACCTTTACAGAAGCAAGATAAATTGATACGAAAGGCAAAATCCTTTGTTAGACATTAAAGCAAATTATTTTGGAGTATTCAAAATATAGAATATTCTTTTTTGAGTGTACAATACGAAAAAATCTGAATAAAAATATTACTTTTACCTAAGTCGAGCCAAATATTTTCGCCAGAAAATACTTGTCTACATATTAAGAAAAGGTTAAATTTAGAGAAAATACAGTTAAATATACGATGTTTAACACTGAATCTGTATTTATCTTTAAACTGGTAATGGTATGATTTTTTAAAGATTGGATGTGTCAATAACGTAACTGAATTTCCACACACATGTATTTTGTGGAATTTATTAACGTATTCAGGAAGGAGAAATTAGTTATTCTATGGAATTTTTATTAATGTATTTAGGAATGGGAAATTGGTTACAGTTGGTTGGTGTTGATAAATGTTTTGAGACCCAAGGTCTAAAGAAGGGTATGCTGTGCCTGAAGTTGGTTATATTTAAATTGTAGAGAGCTTTTACAAAAACAAAGTATAATTGGAAACTTTAAATAGGCATGTCTAATACCAAGCCTCGACGAACTGTTCGGAAATTCTTCTGATTATATTTTTAAAGATGGCTATACCTCTTGACATTTTACTAAGCAAAGTCAAGAATTCTTTGAAACCATGATAGCTAGGTGACACTTTTGTGTCTTCAAGATCAGGTTCAGTATGGGATCCAGTGGAAGGCCTCCTATTTAAAGAGTTTGAGCATATTAAAATATCCGTTAAGTGCAATGTCTTTGTTGGTGTGGAATGGTAGGTACAAACTCATTAGGTGACATCATTGACTGTGTCTCAAAATTACAAAGTTACGTTTAGCTTTTCCATTCAGCAGAAATTGGCAACTAGAACTAAGTATAATAACCTAGCATAAAAGGAGATAACCTTAGAATTTCCTAGACAACAAAAGAAACTCTTACTTAGTGTCAAACTAGTTACTTAATTGTGGTTCAGAGTTACAAAATGGTTTGTTGTATTCAATCGGCAAAAACATGCAGCTATAGATATTTGGGAAAAATTCTGACCAGAATTTGTGACTGAAAACATTGAATATATTTTAAATAAAACGTAAACAACGGAAGACCCAGAAGTGCTACGGAATTGCGTCAAAGGATTAGGATACATGAAATTTCTCGGTATGAATGTCGAAAAAAATTGTTTCTTTACTGCGTAATAACGAAAGCAGTAATTCGGACCAAAGAGATAACATTAAGTATTTATTTCTTTTATGGAACAGTGCTGGTTAGCTATTGATTTCTTTTATGGGTATAATTCATGTTTCGTTATTATGGAATGCAAATTATACTCTTACACAATTGGGGTTTCGTTTTTTTTAATTGTGTTTACGTTTATAATTATTTAATCTTGTCAATCTAACAGTTTTAAAGAATAAACGTGTTTGAAATTTATACATTGTGAGTTACATGTATTCATCAGATTTTTACCAGAAGTTATTGTAACTATCTCAAACTTAAAAAAGATTTCCAGGAAAATTAAGTGCTAAACTAGTACATATTTGAAGCTAATAAACAAGAGGATTTATCACTTCTAAGATGGTAACACTGATTAAAAAGCGAGAACAAAGTTTCGATTTTCATGTTTATACGTGCGTTATTGCTTCTTCTTTTTTTTTAAGTGCAACAGAAATTTAAATGATGAGGAAATCAGGTATTCTTTGTCAAGATAGTATTTCTTTCAATGTACTTAATGTTTGTCGTTTGAGAACTCTTGCTCTTTTCTATGAAAAAATAGGAAAGGTCATATATTTCATGTATATATATAATTTAAAGGTAAACAAATATGCGTGATGAACGATGATTAATCATTTTACGGTAAAAAAATGTTGAATGAAAATAGATATTGCAAGATGAAATATTAATCATTTATTACTATACCGTGACAAGTTCAAGTTTTCTGTGCTATTATTAAGAGTTTCGTAACATTTTCACTTCTACCTGTTTTATTCTAGAGAATTGAGAAAACGTCTGAAGTAAAAAGCCGATGACCTTTGTTGGTAAAATGAAAAGTACACTTTGCTCAACTCCTTTCTTAAAAGGAAAAGAGAAAGCAATAGCTCTTTTCTTTTTAAGAAAGAAGTTGAGCCCCATTGTAATTCAATTAATTGCGTATTTCGCTTGTATTTCAATAAAAACTTGTGAATGAACTTTCTTGTGAAAATGATGTGCAATTTCAAATCCTTATTTTTTTATATTTTCGCGTGTTAGAATTTAGTTTTAGATTAAAAGTGGCAAAAAACTGACATGACATTGATTATAATTAATCTAATTATACTTTTACACATAATATATTATGTGTTTGTGAACAAAACTTTGCGGATTGTGCGAAGAATTAATATAAAAAAAATATTTTTCTGTGAAGTACAGATAGACGCATTAATTTTCGCTAATTTTTAATTGATGTTACAGTTTTTTACATCGAAAGCTATATTTCAAAATATCAAAATTTCTTACTAATCCACTGAAAGTATTCTATTCTCAATAGTTGAGGCTTAAATTTAAAAAAAATTAAAGTAACTATTTGAGTACAAAATATGAAGGAATTATTTAAAGGCTTTGAAGAGTCTTTAAAAAAAAAATGCTTTTTATGTGAAATTGTATTCCTTATAATTTATGTAATTATTTTTTGTGCGTAGTACTCATGTTACTTTTTTTAAACAGTAAACTCTTACGAATAGGTATTAACTTACAGTTAAAATTAAGGAATTTCATGAAGACGTTAACTTTCTTGTGGCTATTATCTGTTTACTTCAACATATTTAATGTAGTCATTAACATTATAAATAACATTATTGCCGCTGGAAACATTTTAATTATAAAAATATTAATTTTGAAGAAGAAAGAAAAGTGTTTCAAAAATTAAAATACTTAAGCTATATAGATATCAACTTGGTTCTTATTATGCTTGACTGACATGTTGTCAATGTTAACTAAATTTTGTTAATGCTACATTTATAAATAAAGATCAGAGTTTATAGGTTGATTTAAAAATTTTAGAATATGTTTTTGTTTCATTTATCTAGTTTGCCGAGCTGGCAGCCGAATGGTTAGCGCTCTTGTCTTCGGTTTAACAGTTCGTGGGTTCGAATCCCTCCTTGGGCATGGATGTTTGTTATGGTTCGAAATCCACTTTAAGCCGCAGGTCCCGGTCTAATTAGCCCTTGTGTGTAAAAAATGACCGTTGAGCGAAAAACAAACAAAAACATTTATCTAGTTCAGTTTACGTTTTTTAATAAAGATGTATAAAGTTAACTTCGTAATAAATAAGCTTTATTAACAAGTAACATTATTACTGTTGATATGCTGCATAAAGTTCAATGATAATAGTAATTTGTATATTTTTATAGTACAATATTTCAACACTCTCTCTTTAAGTCACATGTCTGACATAAATTATCAGCCAATTATTAGATTAATTTATATAATAAACACACATATAATTTGTAAAATTTAACTTATATATTCCATTACTTGTTTCTTTATATTTTTTACTATAAAATTTTTATAATCATTCATGATAGAATTTGCCTCTCTTTAACAAACAAGATATTATTTAAGTTCTAGTTTTTTAAATACATCTTTTCACCCTATAAGCATATATTTTTTTAAATAAGGATATTTTGGCACAATTCTTTGACAGTTGATTTATTTTTATTTCTTATATAAAAATAATTTTCTTTGATTGATAATCACAAACTTTTCATTTTACGATGGCTCTAAAATTTAGTCAAAATCTAATTTAAAAATATTCCTTCTCATTTTACTTCATGGGAAAGATAAAATTTATATAGTTTAAAAAAATATAGGCTAACATCGCGACCGTTCTTTGTATTTTTCGTATCGAAATAAAGCAACCGTATGTTTCAAAATGTTTGAATCTAAGTAATAAAATTAATTATAAAAATATTAGCTTCTAAATAATGACTAATGAAACTAATAAGTGGTTTATAAGATTTGTCTGATTTAAAAAGTTTGTGATTTGTATCCTCTTAAGCTTATTAAAAGTTAGATTAGTATGATACGCTTCCATTTATATATTTTTGCCAATAGAAGAACCATTAAACACAGCCAACTGCCACTTAATTTTGAGCGATGGTCAAGTGAAGAGGTCGACACCTGAGTGGCATCTTCCTTTTTACGTCACACTACGCCAGTGGACCCTTTAGAGCTTCTAAGTTACGTAGGTACTCTCAACACAATAATCTTCAACTCGGAAAGGTATTGATTCCGCTTCTTTCCGGACTCGAGACCGATTAATTTTCCTACCAGGTTACCAAAGTCTCTGGCTTGTTGAATAATCTAATTTGTAGGACGCGCGAAATGAAAGCTTTCAACGTCAGAGATTTATAAAAACTAAAATTTTCAATGGCATAAGGTGTGTCCTTTCCGGGAAATACTCAAATTGAATTCTCTAAAATTGGAGATGGTAAATATTCTTAGTCAATAACAAGTGAAATTACTGCTATTGACGCGCCGACTATTTTATTTCTATACCGGAAAAGTTCGGATGATTCAACGGCCACTTAGTAAATTTAATGACTGTTTTCTTTTCTTGTTTCTTTTTATGTTCTATATTTATTTCTCTTATAATAATTAATAAATAAAATTGTAACAGTTACAAGAAGTCAGGTCTAATTATTTTGCGACACATAGTGTATTCCATACTTTAAGAATTCATCGATATTGATATACTACTAGTTTTATAATGATGATTTGACAGAGGAATCCAGTGTATATGGGGATGAATTTTAATTATAATCACATATTGACCTAACAGTTTATCTTTAACTGACCAAACAGTGGAAGGATTACCTCAAGGAAAATTTCTTTTTGATAATGGCCTTTATTCATGCAAAAACGTTAGAAAGAAAATCTGGAAGATCACCATAGCGTAGTTAGGACACCGTTGCTCAGGGCGAAAGGTCCGGGGTTCGATCCCAGACTTGATTAAATAAATGGAGATTCACATTTCTCTTCTTTCTGTATGCATATTTGTTGAGCTAGGTGCTTGGATTTTCTGGGTTTCCTCCCTTTCGAATCTTGAATACAGCCTGTAATCTATGAAAATTTGTCTCTCAAAGACAATTACGCGGTGATTGCTAAAATACCTTACTACAGCATATTTAATCCTCGATGCGGTGTCAAAGCGTCCACCTCGACAGTTGTGCATTCAGGGACGCAACGTCTATCTATTTATTAAAAAGAGAATGGTATCGAACCTAGGGCATCTTCTACTCTGAAGAACACATTGAACTCTAGTATACTTCTTTACAGTTAATGGTGACTATTATTTTAGAAATATAGATCCTATTTGAAGTAACAACTAAAAATAATAAGAAAAGAATAGGTGTAATCATTTTGAAATAAATTATTACAGTATCGGAAAATAGCCATTGTATTATCTTAAAAATTTATCCCCGCGCTCAAATCAGCTGTGATTATTTCTTCCTTCATAATTAATATTTCGGAAATAAGAATTCAGTAGTAAATAAAAACACATATGCAGTTGTCAATATGTGTGAGACGCAGAAGAAAACTTACTCATAGAAAATATATTATCTTTAATCTCTCAGAACAGGTGCTACTAAAATAGAAACAAATTATGTTAACCATCACACGTTTCTAAAGCATCACAATTTGAGTGGAATGAAATTTTTTAAAAAATTTAGAAGTAAAATCTGAGGCGATCCACTCCCTTTCTGTATATCTTCTTCAAACTTCCACATAATATTGATGGCGAAACACTAAGCCATGCTTATTTATTTTCATTGGTCCTTTGTATTGAAAGTACTTTAACTTGTTTAAACTAAGATAAAGCCTTTCTGATTGAAATTTTCTCAAACTGAAGTGTATGAAATTGTTCTTTAAACATGTTTTCGGTTCCTGCTAGAAGCATTTATTTTATTTGTGTGTGAAGTAATCAGCCTTCTTCTATCTTAAGCATTGTTGTTCCTTGATAGGCTTGTGTTATATTGCAAGTACTGAAATTTATCAACCATTCCTTTGAAGATAAACATTGCAACCACAATTGTTTGTGATAAAGAGGGATCTGTGGAAATATTTTCTATAGATTTCCCAGGGAAATGAGTTGTTTATCAATCAAGTAAAGTGCTTGGTATTTTTCATGAATTTTCTTTTACAGCACTTATTTTTCACATTTTAAACGTCCATTCATATTTCACATATTTAGAAATATTTTAAGTCGTCATTCAAATTTGAAAAAAATTCTTTCAGAAATAAAATTTGACAATTTTTACAAACAGAAGAATAGTTTTTGTAATTGTTTCTATTTTTCACACACACAATGCATTAACTATATGGATAAACAGTAACATAAAAGTATGAGTTTATGCATATGAATCTAGATTTTTTAAAAATCAGAATGCATATTATTACATAGTTGTATCATGGTTTTCATCATCATCATCATAGTTCTATCATCATAATCATGGTTTTTTCTTTCAATAATCATTGGAGTTGTTCATAACTGAATATTGCAAATAAAATGTGTGATTTCGTTCAACAAACGAAATTACTTAATGAAAACTTTGTTATAATTTTACAAATTTATTGTTCATTTCAACTGTGAAATGTAATAAGCAAAATCAGAAATGGAAACTATCAGATTTTGCTATAAATATTTGAACCTATTAAAAATATTTTGCTGTTTAAAATTGATGGTTGTTTGCTTCAAAAACTTATTGATGCATTAAAATATGAAAAGAGCCTGACAGTCAAATTCAAACATAAACAATAAATACCAATTGCAGTACTTATATAAAAAATATTAAACCCAGAATATTTAATGTGTCGCCTGATGGTGGACTGATTTGCTCCCGCAACTTCGAAGCAGAAGGTGCTGGGTTCAAATCCTAGTTCGGGTATATGCTCCTTTCTCCCGCTTTGTGTGTGTTTTTCTATCCTTTCACTTTCGGGGCAAAGATGGTACACTTACTGGGTGCCCCACTGCGTAAGTTGCCATCATCTTCGTCCCTTGTCACGCTGAATGGATTAAATCCTAAGATCAGCCAAGCATCGGAAAAAAAGTATATTTGATTTTAAATATTTTTCATAATATATTTTTCTTGAGAATGTGACTGCAAAATTCCCATTCCATTCTTATATTTATTTGTTACAAATGAATGTTCATCTTATCTAGTTATAACTTTGATTGGATCTGTGGCTAATGGTATCCGATATAGTTTATTTGATTTGTTGCTTTTTTTCTTTTCAGCTGCACATTTTTCTTTTTCAACTTGAAATCGATAAATGCAGCCAACTGCTTCGTTTTTCTGAACTTTGAAAAGGTGAGGTCGACACCAGTATTTTCATCTTTCATGTTAGTCAAGTGGTTTTTTTCTTTCAAAATCAGAGAAATCAAATGAACCTAATATGTCGATTATTTTCACTTTTTGGAAAACTGTTAGGGAAAAGAACTTTCAATTAGCTAAATTATTATTTTGAAAAAAAAAACTAGCAATTATTAAGCTTAATTAAGAAAATTGATTAAGCTTTAGAAAAGGTTTTACTTTGTATTACAAATCTCATTAATTGATTAAATAAAAAGTGAAAAAAATTCTTTTCATCTTCAACATAGCCAAAGATACTACTGAATAACTGAAACTTCCCTTAACTTTAACTAACTCAATTGGTTTGCCTAATCAAACGCATAAACCATGTTAAAAGTATTTAAACGATGAAACGGACAAAAAACTGCATGCTTACTTCATTCATATCAAACTGTGACATGTAAAAACTGAAAATTCGTTTATTTTAACCTTTTCTTGTCAAACCAAATATTATTTAACTAAATATAAAATATATAAGGCAATATTCTCTTCAGGTAATAAACATGTTTGTTGACATGTTTATAATATGTAAATAATGATAGTAAATATTTATAACGCAATGAAATATATTAGGAGAGCTAACAAAAATTTAAGAAAGTTTGCACCACAAAAAACTTGTATAGGCATAAAATAGGAAAAAAAATAAATAAATAAAAAAATAACTGTTTTAAAACGCAATATAGAAAAAAATATAAAATCTATACAGAAACTTTAATTCTTTAGATCAAGAGGAAGAATATGAAAACTGCTTAAGGGCAAGCAGTTCAGTTATTTGTAAAGTGACAAGAAACGTTGTTCGTAGCTTCAGGATGTTAATATATTGTTAGTCCCCTCGAAGAGCTAATACTGTCTGCTATAGTAAAGGAAAGAATTGCACCCCCTGCAGTGTCATGTTTCACAAACCTGATCGGTTTAATATAGATTAGGAGAAAATACTCTGATCCCTCTATAAGCTATACTCATGTCCATAAATTAAGGATATGCAAGTTCAGACTAAGAAAGAGACGGAAAAGCAAAACAAATGACTTATTTGTAAAGTCCATTTGTTAAAAAAAAGGCAAAGAGCAAAAAAGATTCTACATGTTTGACATCATTCATAAAAATTGCTATTTTTACTCCTTGGTGCATGTTTCAAAAAAAGAACCTTTTTACAAAAACCAATATAACATGGTTGGTATGATGGTTAATTCATAGTATACCCCCAGACGATGCAATACAGGACGTACGACAGCCTAGGCATATGTGAGTATCAAATTATCGGTTTGATCTTGGGGAATATTATTACACCACTCATCAAGCAATTCTCTCCGAAGTTTCGGTAGACATGTGAGAAGGGATTGACGGGATGCAATTGGTCGGCCAAGCATGTCCCACTCATGCTCTATTGGATTCAAGTCTGGTGACTATGCTGGCTAGTCCATGCGGGTGACATCCTCCGATTGAAAGCATTCGTCTACAATGTTTGCACAGTAAGGACGGGGTTGTCATCCATAAAAAGAAATTCTGCACCCATGGCGCCCCGAAACAAACGTACATATTGTTCCAGAATGACATCCCGATAAATGTGGCCTGTTATGGTTACATTCTGAACATGCAGGTTAGTTCTGTAACCCAGAATAATTCCTCCCCAAACGAGCAATCCTGCACCACCGTAACAGTGTCGTTCAATGGTGTTCTCTTGGTGGTAACGAGTACCTGTCCCTCTTCATATGAAAGTACGGCGAGAATCAGACTGAAAGCTAAACCTGGACTCGTCGGAAAACCTCGCACAAGACAACTGTTGCGGTATCTACAATCCATGCTCTCTACTCCAGGCAAACCACAGGTGACAGTGAGTTGCAGTAAGTGGAACACATCTGACAGGCCTACGAACATATAAACCAATGTGTCCTAAGAAAACGGTCTGCCTTGAAATTGTCGTACCAGTAGCTGACTAGACAGGTCTGATGCTGTACTCCGTCTGTTTCTTTTGGCAGTAAATGCCAAATACCGGTCCTCACTCAGGGTTGTAACTCAGGGGCGACCTGTGCTGTAACGTCTACTCACATTACCATCATCTTGAAACCGTTGCCAAAGCCTGGAGATGACACTATGGGCGATTCCAAGTTCCTCGGATACTTCCAGCTGGGCACGTCCACATTCCAGACGGCCGAGAATTCTCTCACGTAAAACATCATCCAAATGCCTCCTTTTTGCCATAACTATGTGGTTATTGCACTGAAAGGCTTTTAAAGCGCCTGTGAACAATTTTACTTCTTTGCAACCATTTCTTATACACCCCTCTCTTACATTATGATCATTGTAATGTACTATCAGCGCCATCTGGTGGTTTCTTGTAATTTGCATATTATTCTTCTAGATGTGTGTGATAATTCTACACGTGAAATTTTTATTTTAGAGTTCAATTTCTGTGTGATTCTTAATTATCCTTAATTTATGGACATGATTGCATATTGTTTCTGGTGCAAGCATTTCCTCTTTAAGAAAAATTGTTTGAAGCTTAGCATTATCAAAAATCAAAAGAAAGGAATTACCAATAGCAGCAGCTTATTACACAATATGAGATCTCTGTTTTTCATTTACATAATAATGAATAGTTAAATTCTCTTTCCCATTCATGAATTCCATTATAAACTTGCTCCAATCAATATTCACAGAACACCTCGTCTGTAATATGACTTTTTTCTTAACTAATATAGGGTTATTTCAAGTTTTTTTTTCTTCCGTAATGAAATGCATCTGATGTCACGCTCGAAGAATCAAATTTGCCGATTAACAAAACTGATCTACGTGCACGGAGACCAGCCGAAGGAAATTTACTTCCAATTCTTTGATTGTTTCTTTTTTTTAAAAAAATATATATATTTTTATCAAAAGAAACCCTTTTTAATTCATTAGTTTCGTCTGCTTGATCTTGATGAACTGATAACTAGATATATTGGTCTTCACGTATTGTGTTAACACATGGACTCTATCTGGGCTTGTTAATCGTCTAAAATTTTCCCTTCCTTGGTATCAAATCTACAGCCCTAAAATAATAATCCAAAACATCTGTAACGCTTCTTTGTCTTTGTACGGATTCAAATCACCTGGAAGTATGTCAAGTCATGTTCTCTAGAAATTACGTCTGGGCAAAATTTTCAAAGTACCGTTTTTTGAAAACTAAAGCTGAAAATTTGAATTTCACTACAGAGGCAAAGAAAAAAGAATATTTTGTCAGGTGGGTTGTTAGGGCTCAGGCTTTCAAATCAACAATTTTTGAATTCGATTCCTTCTTTAAACAGTGATGGAGTCCACTTTAAAATGAAATTCTTTGTAGAATAATCCCTTTCGTTCAAAAGGTGACCGAAAAGTATAAAAAAAATCAAATTAATATGTCTCACTTGAATTTATTATTGGTGTAAATATTTGCATATCTTAGATATAACATACTTTAGATTGCGTCTCTTAATATTATTCGAATTTTTTTATCAGTACATGCATTTGAACACACTTGTGTAGTTAAAATTCTATTTAAATTATTCTAATAAATAATTTTCTTTTAACATTTCTGTTCTATAATTCAATTATGTAGTTTAAGCTATATAATACTGATTTTTAATCTCTAAAAATTATTTATTATTCATAATTAAAAAAAATTGTATTCATAAGTCGATGTAATGTTTCGATGCCTTTATTAGAATTATGTACGAATACTTCCGTTAAAATAAAAAATTAAAATAAATATAATAAATAAAAAATTCAATTAACGTACATTTGATTTAAAAAGAAAATTTTCGTAATTAAATTAAAATAAAAAACTTGATAATCTTTCCACAAATCATCATTAATGTCATTTATTACTGAGAAGTGAATATTCTGTTTCTACAAACACAGGTTATTAAGTTATCACATTTAAGGCAAATATTCTGAATGTATTGAAGTTTTATACCCCAACAATCTTTGAAAGAAATTTTTACTATAAGATCATGTTTTAACCTCATTTAAAAAGTTTAAAATGTCTATTTTGTTCATCTTTAATAAAATTGAATGAAAAAAAGGAACACAATTTTTTATTTCCGTTTTATTGTAAAAGCGCATTTTGATATTCGTCTTAATTCTCTCTCTTTTCGATACATCAAACATCAGCAATCATTAAAAAAGAGTTTTAATTTTGCATTTACTCTTTTATTTAAGTTAATATCATGCACATATAATAAACTAGCTACATATACATAAATATATAATGCTAAATTATGTAAATACTTGGAATTCAATTCATAGGAGGAAAAAGTAGCAACTTTCCTCCTGCTTCTCGCCCTGTAAAAAAAGAAAAACATTTTTCTCAGAGCAAGTGGATATAGAATATGACGTCAAACGAATCACTAAATAATCTTTTATTTATGTTAATATCACACACATATAATAAACTAGCTACATATACATAAAAATAGAATGCTAAATTATGTAAATACTTATATATATATATGGAATTCAATTCATAGGAGGAAAATGTAGCAACTTTCCTCCTGCTTCTCGCCCTGTAAAAAAAAAAAAAAAAAAAAAAAAATCTCAGAACAAGTGGATATAGAATTTGACGTCAAACGAATCACAAGTCAATTAAATTGTTTTAATTTTTAATAGCCTTTACTCAATCAGATTATTATCTTATGTGATTTTATTTAGCGAAATCTTATTTACACAAACTAAGTAACATTTCAATCTGTCCTCAATGAACGGTAAGTAACTGTAGGAAATTATTTAATAAAGGTCTCGATTTCTGAATACCTTTGAACTAGGTCAACTTTTTCTACTTTTTGAAAGTGATAATATTGCAGTAAATGTCTTTATTTAACCTGGATCATAATTTTCCCATAGCAAAGACGGTCTTCTTTTTATTATAAAACCGCTTTATGCTCATTTGTGGTGATTTTACTCAATATCAAAATGCCTAATTTAAGCCTTTTTCATTCTTAGCTTTAATTGCAATTACTTTTTTAATTTTAGTTCACTTTTTCAAACTCCGAAGAAATATTTTTTGTAAACATTAAAGTAATACATGAAAAAATTAATCCCATTAAACTATTAACGCTTATAACAGATTATTTTTTTCATGATTGTAATACTTAATTGATCATTTGATAATTAAAAATTTAAAAATTGTTTTCCATTTGTAATTATATTTCAGTTCTCGATAGAATTTTTTGCCTGTATTGCTGGTGGGAATTTTCTGTTAATTATCATGTTTAAAAATAGTATGAATAAAGGTAATTTGTCAGTTTTATGTTTGCTTGGCACACAGTAAACAAATGTAAGGTAAATGTTTGTGCTGATGTCAATTACATAAACTACAAAACAATTGGAATATTTTACCATTAAATAATAATTCTTAGCATTTGCAAGAAACTAGAGTTAGTTTTAATATAATATTCACTCCAACATTATTTAAAATTTTATGTTTTAAATTCGAGTTCATATGATCAAAATATAAATAAGCGTACACAGGTTTCCTTATCGTTTAATTTTGTTTAAATATCGATGAAATTTTTTCCAAAAGAATGAATAAATTAAGTGCCACATAAAAATATTACTATTAAATTAGAGTTAAATGTATTATATATATAAAGCCAGCTAAATATTTATATTACTTTCATAAGTAGCATGTCATTTTAGTCGCACTTACAATATTTTCTAGCATCACAACTGTGTGAAATAGCAAATGACAAATTTCCAAGAGAAAAAACTTCATGTTAAGAAGTATATAAAAGTATCATAGAATGTGAAAGTTTGTTTGTTATAATAGAAAATATTATATGTGTTTATTTTAATTTTGGGTAATTGTGTATTGTTCTTTCCTTCTTTAAAATTCTTAAAAACTAAATTCTACTATTATTGTCCAATTTTAATTAAATTATAAACGATTTTACTTTAAGGATAAAATCCAAGCTATTTAAAAAATTTTAATTTATTTATTTTAGTTATATTTCACTATTTTTTTTACTTTATTCCAAATTAGTTTAGTTTAATCCTTTGCCTTCTTTGTGAGGAATTATACAGCATTTTAAATTCACACTCAAATATAATAAAATCACAACCATATATACATTTACCAAAGAAAATAATTTTCATAAAATATAAATCCAAGTACATAGGTAAATATTGGAAAAGTGATAAAAATAGAAAAATAAATTTATGTTCCTGTGATAATTACCTATAGCGAATGATTAATATAGAAGCGAATTACCTATAGCGAATGATTAATATAGAAGCGAATTACCTATAGCGAATGATTAATATAGAAGCGAATTACCTATAGCGAATGATTAATATAGAAGAAATAGAAGCGAAATGATTAATGAATGATCTTCCAAACATTTCTTTTGAAATCTCTTTTCCACAAATATAGTTGTGGTTTATCTGTCCATGCAAGTCATTCTTTGCAAACATAAGTTCATTCAACCGGAGTATACAATTTAAATTTTAAATGGATTGCAAACATCCATTACAGATATTGATATCGAAAATAATGCTGAACTAAAGATGAAATCACTGATCCATCAGCTGTCATTTCAATTCAATAATCGTAATGTTGACAGTAAATATAAGAGTCCCTCGATTTTGAGGGGCTAATCCAATTCTAAATGCAGGGCGTTCCCGTCATGAAGAAAGCGACACCAAAGAAAAAGAAAAGAGCAGTCACTGAAGAAAGAAGACTAAAGAAAAGGACAATTACTAAACAAGTTTATTGGTGTTATGTTATTTATATTTTGAACAACAACATCAAGCTTAATTGACTTGCAAAATTATCAAATTGGCATATTGTACACGGTGTTTTGTTAGTTCCGAACACTTCTACCTCTCTCATTTAAATTTTCTGATCTCTTACACTTTATATTCTCTCAATTTCTTATACTTTTTTTTTTCAAAAACAATGTTTTCTATCAATTCTCTTTGTGTGTATACGATATTTTAGTTATTTTATAACGAACCTGTATAAGCTTACACATTTTATTATCTTTTACTGTTTGTACGTACTGTTGTTGTATCGTCATTATTTCCTTTACTCTTAAAATTTTGATCTCATAAAGAATGTCTTACATAAATTAATTATCAGTCAGTGTTACATAGAGTTTTATTGCCAAACCACATTTTTAGTTTGAGATAATATATTTTGTTAAAAATACAATCTGTCGAAAAAATAACTGAGAAAAAGCCATGATCATAAAACTCGTTAGAAGTGAGCATGTGTGTGTGTATCTTAACCGCTAGTTTTTTTTTTTTATATAGTGAAATGAAGGGAGAAGAATTGCACCTTTCAAAAATAAAATTTGATTTGTTTTAAAAGGAAAGCGCCAGTGAATTGCCCTGCAATATGATAAACCAAAATTTCTACTCATATACAGTTGCGTTATATATATATATATATATATATATATATATATAGGTTGTCAATACGTTGTTGAGGTACTGTTGCCCATCCTTCTTGTAGCGCCAATCGCAGCTCCGGAATCGTTACTGGCGGTTGGTGACGTGCCGCCAAGCGTCTTCCTAGAATGTCCCACACGTGTTCGATTGGATTTAGATCTGGGGACCTTGGCGACCAATCCATGCGTTCAATATCCTCGCTTTCCAACAGCCCTTCGACAGCCTCTGTATGATAAGGTGGAACATTATCGTCCATGAAGAGGAACTGTAGACCCATGGCATCTCCAAAACGGCTAACATAAGGAAGGATAATATCATTACAGTAACGGTACCCGGTGATTGAACCTCCTGGAATGACATGAAGGTCAGTACGGGTACCAAGCATGATACCTCCCCAAACAAGAACACCGCGACCTCAAAACCAGTCCCTTTCGACGAAGTTAAAGGGGTTACTGCATGTTCGCGGCTCTCTCCAGATTGTATGCGTCCAGAATCGGTAGTCAGACTAAATCTGCTCTCGTCCGTAATGAGTACTCGATCCCATTGCAGATCCGTTTAGTTCTGGTATTCCCGGCACCACACAAAATTCCTTCTTCGTTGAGCAGATGTTAATGGTACACAACGTACAAGTCGTCGTGCGAATAGACCACCATTGTGCAGCTTCTTGGCGGCTGTAAACCGTGATATCGGTCGTCTCATGGAGGTGTCTCATGATTTTTCCAGTCACCTGCCGCTTGTTCCTTCTTGCATGTAGGACCATATACCAGTCGTCGACTGCCGTGGTTGCTCGTGGACGACCACTACTGAACCTTCAGACAGCTGCTCCTGTAGTTTGAAATGCTCTCCAGATTCGTGAACCGATGCTGTGAGCGATTCCAAACCCCGCAGCCACACTTGTCACACTTCGACTTTCCTCAATCTTCCCAATGATTCGACCTCACGTAAGGTCATCTAGATGTTGTCTACGAGGTTGCTTGTTCATTATTTCACACTGATTAAGCAGCTCTAAGTCTTTAAACTGATATACGCCGCCCAATAGCTTTCACAGAAACGCTGAGCGCACAGCGCCAGCCTGCTTTTTACCCCTCCGACATTCCCCCTTTACGTCATGTTGCGTAATTTGAGTATGTCCTTGCGTACCTGATCGTAGTCGATCTTCTGATTGGTCTTTCGATCCGATCTACTTGTTTGTTCCGCTGTTATGTTAATTTTTTCCATTTCGTCCTTAATTTTTGCTTACCAGTGTATATATATATATATATATATATATATATATATATATATATATATAATGACATATGTTTTTATTATCAATCAATCAATCAGTTAATTTAACCGATTTAAAAACATCCATTTTCTTTTAAATATATTATTATATAAATGTAAGAGGAAGTAATTCAAACCCAATGCACGGTCTTCTTCCAAATTGTCTTCTTCCCCATCGAAAAATTTCAATTTATGCTAATTGAGGCAGGCTGAAGATGAATTATTCAATGGCTGAAATGCATAGACTATGATCGCTTATAAAAAATTATGTTACGTTTTATCTTTTATATTTTAACGAAACTATTAGAAAACTATGTTTTTTTATACTTTATTAATTTAAATACTACCAAGGTTATTTTTACAATCAAAGCTTTTTTTTATTAACTTCACGGGCACTAAATTAATGATCGATACTGATTTTAACATAATCTTGAAAGATTTCATAACGTTTTTTATTCATTATTCTGAATTGCCTTTGAATTTCTTGAATTTATTTAGCTGATATGTGAAATCAATAAAATGAAATACTAATTTCATATATGAAAGAAGTATATGTTATATAAAATATAGATGAAAGCGAGACGCACATCATACAAGTGATATTTTTATAGTAGTTTCTTTTTCTCAATGCAAATACAATAAATTGTGTGTTTATCTTAATTTAATACTTTTCTTTAATTTCATCGTTATCAAAAATTTCTTATGCTATTAAGTATTGTTATTCTTTCAAACAATATCTTATCGTATACAAAATGGTAAACATGATATTGAGGAAGAACACGTGTGTTATTTTTGACAAAAATACATTATTTCCTCTTTCATTTCATTAATTCTTGTTTACTCATTTCATTTTCATTATAAAAATACTTCTCTAATATCCAAAGTAAACATATTCTACCTACTTCTTTTTAATTACTTTTATTTCGACATTATATATATATATATATATATATATATTAAATTTTTGAAATGAAACAAAATAAAATTTTTTTTCGTAATATTAATAAAATTTATTAAATAATATCATTGTCATTATTTTTAATGACTTCTTGCCAGCGTGACCACAATTTGTATACCCCATTTTTGAAAAATGTTTCATTTTCTCATGCGAATATTGTTTGATTGATATATCCTTTTGTGAATTTTTTGCCCTTCAGAAAATTTTGTGAGGGCAAAAACAAGTGACAGTTGGAGGGTGATAAGCTCACAGTTTATGGGACAGAATTTCCCAGCCTAATTGTGCAGTTTTTTACTAACTCTTTTCTTGGCCTCTTTCTTGGAACATAACCAAGACACTTTTCTTTGACTTTTCCCTTTAAATTATTCAGTTGCTGACAATATTTTTTTCGTTCAATTTTTTTAATGCTCATAATGCAGGGGAACTCAAATGTCCCTCCATATACACAACATTCTCTTATTCAGAATCAAATTGTTTTTAGAGCTGGAAGGGTTAGGTTTTTTCCACACAATATACTCTTTCCCTTATGATGTTTTCTTAGGTAATCCACTTTCAATCCCCAGTTGTCACCCGGTTCAAAAAGGGCTCGATTTTGTTCCCAACAAGCAGAAATAGGCATATGATGACTCGATTATCAAAGTCCTTCTGACTTAATTCATGTGTCCCCATTTTTTAATATTTCCACACCAGTCTCCTATTTTTCGAATTTGGTAAGAAATAGTTTGTTGAACTGAAGTAAGCTTTCTACTATCATCGATGTTGGCTGAAAAAGATCTTGCTGTAACATAGTTTTTAACCACATCCTCATCAATCAACGGACTGAACTTTCCGGAAGACCTAATATTCCTTTACCATTACGTTAAAAATCTTACTTTACATTTAAAAATTACCTTACGTTAAAAAGTAATCGTAAAAAAATTAAAACTGATCACGTTGTAGTGACGTGTTTTCAATGTCCTCCATGTGAGATGATACTATTGGGGGTTGCAAGCTAACTATTGTTGATCTTCTGCTTGGTCTTTGCTTCAAAATCACGAAGACTCCACATGGCTGCCTCCATTTAACTGGTAGAGTTCAACTCAGGGCTAGTAACAAGGAAGCATGCTGGTGCAACAACAGCAACATGCACTGTCATTTTGGTGATCATGACTCCAACAATGATTGGTATTATATCATAAATATATATATATATATCTATTCAATGGTATGATCAACGATGAATCGATGAGAATAGGTAGGAATGATGTAAAATCATGTTTTTATGGTAATACTGGTTCTTCATTCACCATCATGATGATCAC
Source organism: Latrodectus elegans (assembly GCA_030067965.1). NCBI lineage: Eukaryota > Metazoa > Arthropoda > Arachnida > Araneae > Theridiidae > Latrodectus > Latrodectus elegans. Next base: position 40,065,931 of record CM057809.1, read on the forward strand.
GTCTTTGTTTGGTGACATCAACAGTGAAAACACTTTGAGCAGTGGCCGTAAAATGTCTGTTATTTTAAACCAGTGGCTATACATCCCCTATTAGAGACCTGTAAAATGCTAAGCTTGATCAGGAAAATGCTCTATCACAGGCTGCTTATCTTTATTGATACACAAAATGCTCAGCTGTTGACCGTGTTGGTGAGAAATCACGAAAACGTGATTTCTCACCAACTGAACATGGTTCATTAATGGCTATATAATGTTTGGCTCATCACTTACGCCAGTAACTACGCATTGGTGCCGCATAGCAATGCCATACATACATAGGCATCGTGTTGAAGCTATAAGGGCAGATGCACTTTTACATTTCATCCACAATCTCTATTCCACTCAAAGCCCTGGCATATAAATATTATTAGTTCCTGTAGTTGTGTTCTGTGTACTGATTTCTCAAGATCTATGTTCTCAATTTTTTTGAAAATTCTATCATTTGTTGTTTCCAAAGTAATACATTTGCCCAATTAGTATCAATTTGTTAGTTGCATTGCCTGCTGTAACAATTTTAATGGCAGTAGTACTTACCTTGTTTGTATTGCATTATATTGCTTATCTATATAAACTTACTCTTATTACTGTTATTCTAATGTTTAAATTATTGTATGACTCATGTTTGTAAAAATTCTTGTGTAATATATTTTAATAAATTCATACTGTTCATAAGAGCAAAATGAGTTGAGCACCGTTTTTACATCAATAATTTACCTTTATATTTATGGGTTTTTTTAAATATTTTCATATTCCTTCCCTATAAGTAAACCATAATACAGTTAATTAAAAAGGCGCAATATTTTAGTTACATATCTTTAGACTGAAATACTTCATGCTACTTTCTCAGATTTTCCACCGATAAATGTTCCTAAGATTTGATTTTTACGCCAATTTTTTTCAGACAAAGTGTTTATACCATACTATAAGAGAGATATATATAATATCCTTATATTTATCCTAATCATTATTATGATGATTACAACTATTAGCATTTTTAATATCAAACGAACTTTCTCTCAAGCTCTCACGATATTATTTTTATAAGCTCTCTCCAAACTATTTTTATTGAAAATAATATTTTAAATAAAACATAAAATACTACTTTTGAGCAAATTTGAATGTTTTTTGAGAGGACATTATTTATAATTTTTAAAGTTGTTTCTAAATATCTCAGTGAAACATCTGCTCTCATCAATACCCCGATATATATATATATATATATATATATATATATATATATATATATATATATATATATATATATATATATATATATATATATATATATATATATATATTTCCTTCAGTAATTATTAATCCTGTGATTATTTCCTTCAATAATTAGAAAAATTTTATTAAAATATTAATATGAGCTTTCAAATATTGTTATTAGTTACTGTAATGAAACTTTATGGACAAAATACGAGTGAGATTTTTTTTCCTTGTAATTAAACACACACACTATTTAATTACTCAATATTTTATGTTTTTGTAAAAAAGTGATTGAGAAACACAATCTATCCAGTTTGGAGAGTATTGTTTCCTAAGTTCTTTTGCAAAAAGAGTTTGTCAACCTTGCCTTAGGGATTCTAGAAAAAGTTAAATCAATTCTTTCCAGAACGTCTCACTTCCTTGTTTCAAAATCCTCCCGAACAACACTCGAGTGGGATTTTGATAGGAGAGTTTATCAGGCAAAACAAATTTAAAAACCAAAGCAAATTATTTATAGAAAAGAAGCAAAACATTTTAAATTAATTTTTTATTCCACATTTTTAACTCACTGATATCTATTTACCATGTATCTTTACTGAAATCCAACCATGTATTGTTTTATCAGACTAGTGTAGAATGGAATGAATTACTTGGTTATAATCTCTCTCACACACACAAAGTTGAAAATCTAAAAATATTTTTAAAATTTCATTGTAATGATAGGAGGTAAACTTATTAATGAATTGTGACTTGCAGCGCTCTTGAAAACATGAAAAGCATGTGTGTGTGTGTGTTTTGTCTTTCTTAAATGTTTATTCTTTCTTAAATATTTAATTTCATTTTCAGAGAAAAAAGCGTTTCATTTATTCACATGTTAAACAATTGAAACTAATCTTTTTACACAGGCATTAATTTATATTTTAATAATATTTTTAATAACATATATTATTGCTCTTTTTTAGCGCTTTAGATTATACATTGTAAAAATAATTCCTCAATTTTTAATTTCGAAAAAAAAAATACATTTTCAGTATTAAGATTATGACTACAAGAATTACAATTTTCACCGTTAAAGTTTAAATTATGGCATTCTTGAAAATATTAGTCATAATTTATGTAATTTTGACGAAGATTCATGTTGAATTTAAATAAGAAAATCATTTTTTTAGGAAGTTGTTTGCTAAAAAACCATGCATAAAACATATTGATTAGGTAAATATTTACATAAAAATGTTCAGTGTTCTAAAAGGTTTTCATAAATACATCGAATAGAAAACCATGAAAGTTGTAGGATGTTTTGATAGTCCTCGCTTATGTCTGCTATGAAAATCTTATGTATAAAAACGTCATTCCTAAATTTTAAGAAAAAAATCCAAATCTTGTCATTGTGGCTATATACAGAGCCACAACTTTTTCTTGGTATTTAAAAATGCTGGAATCTAACACCTGAATCTCAATTTTAACTAGCGAAGTATTCACCACATAAATCTGTGTGTGTGGTAACCTCATTCAAAATTATACGCAAATCTAGAACACAAATAAAAATTCTCTCAATTTTTTTTAAAAAAAAAGTTTGGTGATTGCTTTATTGTCAATTGTGGTTTATCATAATTATACAAAAAAATTGGGGGATTAAGAAACTTCATAACAAAAAGTTTTATGTTGCTGAAAAAGTAACAGAGGAAATTGTTCTAAAATTCCATTGAGCCTTTTTTTTTTTTTGTTTAAAAGCAGCATGCAGTACACACTTGAATTGTGATACAAAGTTTATTTATGACCTGAAGACATTCCTGAAATCCATTTATGTCATCGGGCTTTCACATCATCCAAAAATTTCTAATTATTAGTGTATGTAAAGATCATTACTTACTTTTTTTTTTAACTATCAATAAGCCTGAGTACTATGCTGATTGTAGAAGGTTTCAATTAATGCCAAGCATTTTTATAGCCTTTTTAACTAAGAGCAACTGAGTTTTGTAGATGAAAATGGCTTTAAACATCTGTGATATCGAATGTGGGGTAGGATTTTTCCGATTTATCACTGAGTAATTTGTTTATTTCTAGTCACTGGTATGAGTTGATAGATAGTTAAAAGTAATAATGTCCTATACCTGTTTCTCCTCCTAACTGAAGTACTCGTTAGGGATCTACTAGCAAAGGAGACATTGTCAGACTAAATCTGCTTTCATCATTGGAGATAAATTTTTTTAGACAAATTTATTTCGTTTAGCACATCTGACGTAAGCATGTGATGATGAGTCGTTATAAATTAAAATTTGCCCTATGACCATCATAAGAACTAATGCTTTTAATTCAAACCTGCTTCAATATTTCTACTAACCATAGAAAAACTATAAATGTTGTAAATAATCCTTTGGATGGTAGGCAAGGATGTTGATTACCTTATCCCTGTTAAGAATAAAAAAATTCTCTCTGATTTGACTACCTTAAACCTAGATCAGTATATATGAACTTCCACCAGTCTACTGATCTCAAATCCTCCTAACAGTGCTATCAGAACATTCTAGGTATCGAACTATGTGATGATATGAGAGTTCTGTAATTTATATTGTCCTGTAATTCCTTTAAGTTAGGATTAATAATGTGTTGCTTCCAATACACCTGCCAGCTACTCACTTTTAATTTTTTGTGAAACGTGCAATTAATTTTTAGTTGTGAAATGGACAAGTAGATAACTCCTAGGTTTAAAAGTTGTTAATGCATATATTTTGAAAAGGCCTTAGTTATGTTGAGCATTTTACATCAAAAAAGAAAAATGTAAAAAAATCTTAGGATTATAAGGATGCTTTGGATTCATTTAAAGTAGTAGCGCCTTAAAGTATGTTATAAAAGCTATTTTTTTTTACATAAATTTAATATGATGGATATTGGAATCCTATAAATGTTTTCATTGTAAATACACTTTATATCAGCCTAATTATGTGAATAATTTTTAAATCGATTTGCTTTGCAATGCAGTAATTTTTTTAATGAGTGCGCTGCACAATATGTCGTAAATTTGATCACTGCGATTTAAATACAAAAAGAAAAGGTCAGATTTCCAGGCTTACAACATGAATACTACACTGCTGGCCACCCAAATTGCAACACCAAGAAAGACAAGAGATATCCCAAAAAATTTATTTTGTAGATAACATGTTGACCAAGTATCAAATGATTAAATTTATGGGTTTCTGTGAAGTGTGGTTCATGCCAAAATCAGTGGCCAGAGTAGCCGCAATTGTTGGAGATCACCGCTACCATACGCCTCGGCATTGATTCAAAGATACTTTGGATGTGTTCTTAAGGTACAGCAGACCAAGGAGCTTCCACACGTTGCCAAAGTTGATCTGGTGTGGCAGCTGGGGATGAAATCTGGGTCAGTCCGTTTAGCAACCATGGACCAAATGTTTTCTATCGGCGAAAGATCTAGAGAGCGATCTAGCCAGGGAAGAAATTCAATCTGGTGATTGACGAAGAATCCTTGGACAATGCATGCTACGTGTGGTCCTGTTGAAATATGACTGTGGGCAAGCTCTGAAGGTAAGGAAAGACAACTAGCTCCAACATCTCGGAGGTGTAGTGTTGGTTGTAAAAAGTAACGGCAATGTGTACTAGAGGAGTGCGAGAGTGATATTTAATACCATCCCATTCCATGATACCTGGTGTAGGATCAGTGTGACGGTACATAATGCAGTTGTTCTGCATCCTCTCTCCTATGTGTCTCCAGACTCGAATACCCCCTCAGGGGGTTTACCTTCTTTAGGTAAACACGGGTGTCACAATCCCGAGGTACCCTAGTGATCTTTCCTCTTCTTTATTTTCTTCTCTCCTCTATACTTCTGCTTTTCCTTCCTTTTCTCCCTCGTTGTGATTTCCTCGAAAGAGGTTGAGGGCTCCCCTTGAGTAGCTTTCGCCGCTCTGTTGCTATTAGCTACTCTTGAGGACTAAATCACCCACGTGTTTGCTGTGCGTGGAGACCCGTGTCCCTGGAAAGGAGGATCCTGGTAATTGAGGCCTCCTGAGACCAACACATTGCTTTGGCCTCTGCTTCAGGTAAACGGGAGGTGTGTTGTGGTCCTCAGCACATCAATCGGCTTTATGGATCAAGGATCGGTACATCTACCGGATGACTCGTTAAGGGTGGAGGCCATCTCAGGGATGTACTGTGAGCGTATAGGACCCGGTTAGCACTGGTGCAGCTGGTCTGCATCCCCATGTTGACTCGGTGGTGGGTGGTGCGGTCAGGTCCCGAAATTTTATCACTTACTCATGGAGAAAGTAAACTTTTCTTCTCTCCCACGGGAGCAAAAAATAGAAAATAATCTTGCCAAGTTTTTTGTTATGAAACGGAAGGAGGGAAATTTTGAAAAGGTATCCCCCTTCCTTATTGAAAAGGAATATCTGGAAATATAGGATGTAAGGGGTATACGCAAAATGCGATCTGGAGACTTACTGATCGAGGTTGCTAATAATACTCAGGCGACTAAGCTATTAAATTTACAAAACCTTGCAAATTTAGAGGTAACTGTGTCACCTCATGGGAGTCTTAACTTTTCACGTGGTGTTGTATCCGCAAAAGATTTGCTGAATACGCCGACGGATGAAATTCTTGAAAATCTTCAAAATCAGAAGGTCTGTGAAGTTAGACGCATCACAGTCAGAAGAGATGGAAAGTTTATTGATACAAAACACCTCATTCTGACTTTTGCGTCGCCAGACCTTCCAGCACGTTAAAGCTGCTTACCTGAATTTACCTGTCCGGCCTTATATTCCAAATCCGCTGCGATGCTTCCAGTGCCAAAGATTTGGACATTCGAGAAACGCTTGCAGGGGTCAACTTACCTGCGCACGTTGCGCAGTTGTTGGCCACGATAGCTCGGACCTGCACAGCGAAAGAGAAATGTGTCAATTGCAAAGGAGACCATCCCTCCTATTCTCGAAGTTGTCCTCAGTGGGCACTTGAGAAGGAAATCACCACGGTGAAAGTTACTACAAACTGTACATACCCTGAGGCTCGACGACATGTTACCTCACGCAGCCCAAAGCCTGGGCTGGGTTATGCGACCGCTACAAGAAAAGTCACCAGATCAATTTGTACCCAGACAGAATCTATGTCGTTTCCCCTTGTTAGATTACCTCAATCACCAACAATAAAGCCAAAATCTTCAGGTACTTCAATAAGTAAGAGAAAAGCCTTTGACTAAAACAAAAGTCACAAAGGCATACAAATTAAAATCTTCAAAGGAGGGTTCTTTTCGAACCTCCATATCCACCCGTAAAGCCTTGTCCCTGGAGGCTGACACTGTATCTTTACATCCCTCGGATGTGGACTTATCGTTCGAGGAGATGTCAGATGACACGCTTTCCAGCTCCGGGAAAGGAGCTTTTCAAATTAAAAATAACTTCCTTTGTTTCTGAACTGCCATGGTTTGCGTTCACATCATGATGACATCAAGTCTATAATTTCAGCCTACAACCCCAGATGTTTTGCACTTCAGGAGACATTCCTGAAGTCAAGCAATAACTTTTCCATGCGTGGGTTTAAAAGCTTTAGAAAGGACTGTGGTGACGATGGTGCAGTGTCTGGAGGTGTTTGTATATTAACATCTAACAACTATCCCAGCACTGCCCATCTATTGAATACTACTCTACAGGCTGTAGCTGTAAGAATACATACTTCACACTTACTAACAGTCTGTAGTTTATACTTACCACCACATGATGTCATCCGCCAAGAGGAACTCGATGCATTAATAGATCAGCTGCCAACACCATTTGTGCTGTTAGGTGACTTTAACGGTCATAGTTCTTTGTGGGGAAATGATAATACTAATTCTCGTGGTCGGCAGATAGAGCGGTTTATTTCAGATAACAGTCTCTGTCTGCTTAATACCGACGAGAAGACATATTTCCATGTACCCACGAGAACATATCATTCTCTCGATCTTGCCATTTGTTCTCCATCTCTTCTGCCATTGTTAAATTTAAATGTAGGAAATGATCTGCATAATAGCGATCATTTTCCTCTCGTCATCTCCCAGACTGGAGGTAGTAGTGTACGACAACGTCTACCAACCTACGTGTACAGTCGGGCAGAGTGGACGTTGTTTACACAAGTGGCAATTGTTGATGGTGAAATGGTTACAATCGATGATCTTGATGATGCCATATGTAAAGTCACCGAAACAATTATTAATGCAGCTGATGCATCAATACCTAAGAGTTCCCCTATACCACATAGGCATTGCAAACCTTGGTGGAATGATGAATGTCAAAACACCTATAAGAAACAGAGGAAGTTATGGGGGTTATTCAGAAGATACCCCACAACGGAGAATCTTATCGCCTTTAAGAGAGCAAAAGCAATTGCTCGCAGAACTCGTCGTCGAAGTCAGAAGGAATCCTGGTCTCGCTATGTGTCCTCAATTACTTCTTCCACATCCAGTAAGCAGTTATGGAGAAGAGTGAAAGCAGCCAATGGAATTTATACAGAATTTTCCATTCCTATTTTGAAAATCCGGAGCTGCTGTATACTCTTCCCTAAGGACATCGCTAACGTCCTGGTGAAACTTTGCTAAAGTCTCAAGCAACGATTCTTATAGTCCTTTCGTTTTACGGACAAAGAGTCGTGCTGAGCGTACACCAATCTGTTTCAACCATGGGACAAGCTTTGCCTTACAACTGTGAATTTCGGATGTTGGAATTGAAGAGAGCATTACAGCAGGCCAATAATACCAGTCCAGGACCTGATGGAATCAGCTATGATATGCTTCGAAATTTAAGTCCAGATTCCTTATCGAATTTATTAATTTTGTTTAATAGGATCTGGACTGAGAATAAATTCCCATCACTTTGGAGTGAAGCAATAGTGATTCCGATCCTTAAGGCTGGTAAGGAGCCTTCAGATCCTTCAAATTATCGACCAATAGCTCTGACGAGTTGCTTGTGTAAGACTCTCGAACGTATGGTCAACGCCCGTCTCGTATATGTCTTAGAAAAAAATAAATGTATACATATCAATCAGAGTGGCTTCCGAAAAGGGAGATCCACTCTTGATAATATCACATATTTGGAGACCCAAATCCGCAATGCATTTGTGCGGAGGAACCATCTGGTCTCCATCTTCTTTGACATCGAGAAGGCATACGACCGTACATGGCGATATGGAATTCTCCGTTCATTATATGATTTTGGCTTTCGGGGTAATCTTCCGATATTCCTGAAAAATTTTTTACGCTCCCTGTGTTTTTAAAGTTCGAATAGAACATTTTATTCTATTTATTTTAATCAAGTTGAAGGTGTACTCAAGGTTGTATATTGAGTGTCACCCTTTTTATCCTTCATATTAGCAGCATACTCCATAAATTATCACCTTCTGTTTATGGTACATTGTATGCGTTGATGACTGCAAATATCTTGTGAAGGGTCAAATATGCGTTTAATTGAGAGACAACTACAAACAGCTGTTAACAAATTTGCTGCATGGTGTGCTGAGAATGGCCATACTCTTTCTCCTAGCAAGAGTAGATGTGTCCACTTCTGCAGGAAAACTAGTATTCACAGTGATCCAGTAATTTCGATTGACAACACAATTATTCCTGTAGTCAGCGAGGTGAAATTTCTTGGTGTAATATTCGATCGAAAATTAACGTTCCTTCCGCATGTCTTAAATCTGCGGAAAAGTGAACGAACGCTCAATATCCTCAGGGTGCTTTCAAACACATCCTGGGTGCTGATCGCACATCACTACTTCGAATATATCAATCACTAATTTTATCACGCATTGACTACAGTTGTGTTGTTTGCGGATCAGCTAGACATTCTGTTTTATGCAGATTGATACTGTTCATCACTCTGCTTTGAGGATATGTTCAGGCGCATTTCGCACATCACCTGTCCAGAGTCTTTATGCAATTTGCAAACAATTGCCTTTGACCTGAGACGAATGCAGCAGTCTCTCAATTATTATGCTAAGATCATGTCTGACCTCATCATCCATTACATTCCATGATTCCTTCATCTGCTCTTATAAGACTTTATAATGCTCGTCCAAGGAGCATTCCATCTTTCTCATCAGAATAAAATATCATCTCTTATTGTCTGACCTACAGGATGTTCGCATAACTACCATAAATAGAACTTCTCACATCCACCCTGGTATGAGCCACATAATGTAAAGTAATCAATCCCTTTGCACAGTTCAAAAAATCGGACACATCTCCTGTTGTTTTCCATCAGCCTCTATTCTTCTCATCGCTGTCAGTTTGATTCTTACCAACCTATATTCACAGATGGATCAAAATCTGCAGGACATGTTGGCTGTGGAGTTTATATAGATAATATTTCTCTTAGTTACAGCCTCAATATGTCCTGCTCCATCTTCACTGCTGAGGCAACTGCTGTATTATGTGCGCTTCAGTATGTGGGTGGTAAACGCTCAAATAAATTTTGTATATACACTGACAGCCTGAGTGTTTTAGAAGCAGTGGAGAACATTAATATCAACTGTCATCCTGTTGTGTCGGGAGATTTTTTCCACATTATACTCTCTGAAATGCAAGGGATTTGATATCATCATTTGTTGATCCCAGGACATGTAGGTCTTGATGGTAACGAGAGGGCTGATGCAGCTGCAAAGTCTGCATATACTCCTCTTCAGCCTTCTGTTCCGTTTGTGATGTGAGAAGGGGTGTAAAGAGTTTTGTACATCAACTATGGAAGGAATCGTGGAAAATGCAGGTCAGCAACAAACTGTATACCATAACTTCACATATCATCTCATTTTCAGTTTTACTTTACGAAGTGCGGATGTTAAATTAACTCGCCTTCGTATTGGAAACACACTTTTCACTCATAAGCATTTGTTTTTAAATGAATTAAAACCTTGGTGCGAAATGTGTGATGAACCATACACTGTATTTCATATTTTAATTTCATGTTCTGATTTTAACTAATATCGTTTTAAATTTTTTAAGACTGATCTTTTAACGATGCGACATTTGCTTGGCGAACATCTGCTTCAAAATATTTTCGCATTTTTAGAAGCATTTGTTTTATAGATTATATATAATTTTAAATGCAAACAATTTTATCACAAACATAATGTTTTTCTGATTTAGTTTAGTCTCTGTTTTAGCTATTTAAATCATAATTATTTGTGTTGTATGTTGGGTATTTGTCTATTTATATTTTAATTTATAATTTTTAACATTGCAAATAATTTTAAATGTGTTATAGGAGTTGATTGGTCTCAAAGTAAAAAAAATTGAAAATAAATAAATAAGAAAATTAATAAATAAAGATATTAAAATATGCTTTTGGCGCAGCTTGTCCTTACTTGGACCTTGCGCCACTAAAACCAACCAACCAACCAACCAACCAACCAACCAGACTCGAATACGACCATCGTGGTGTTAAAGACAGAACGTGGCTCGTCAGTTAAGGAAATTTCCTTCCATTCTACCATCCTCATTCTTTTTTCATTGCAACATTTGTAGCGGATGCGTCTGTGGTTCTGCACCAACGGTAGACGAAGCAATAGAAGTCTTGCACGAAGTAATAGACCACTCTCCTGTAAACGGTGTCGAATGGTACGCGCAGACACTGGTTTATGTGTTACAAACTGAATGTGGTGTGTGTGATTTTACTGAGTGATCCGTCACTGCTATGCGCACAATTTGCCTGTCATCTTATGAAGTAGTGCAGAGAGATGGATACAATCGAACACGTTGATCCGTCGTACCCTCCTGCATCTAATGATTACATATCTGCTTTTTAGTTGTTTGGTTTCGTCCAACATGACTACTGATTTCCCTGAAAGATAGTTCACAATCTTATCCTTCCTCTGTCGAACTCGGATACCTGATCAAAAAATGATCACTGTTTTCTACGAAGCATAATTGATCATTTTTTTTTTGAAAGAAAAAAAACCCACAGGAAAAAAAGAAACAATTTCTGAACTTGAAATCGTCGAAATCTCCAAGCCTTAAATAGCGCTTTCAAGTGTTATCACAGGCGCGCATGTTGTGCGTCTGCGCTGAAATTCTGTAATCGTTTGAATATTTCCCCTCCACTAATGTATGTTGTAAATTTCATGTTATTTGCATGCTTCCTTCAGGGTGTTGGATTTACGGTGGACCATAGTGTATTAAATGAGTTATTATTTCTGTGCAGTATATTCACATAAATATTATTATATTGAAAGACAGTGAGCGTAATCATCATTTTGATGTAAATATTTACTGCCTTCTGGTTTCCAAACAATGCTTTATGTGTGAATGCAATATGATACCAAGCTGGAAAATTATAATTATTCTAATAAATAAGCACAGATACAACTTAAAAGCATGTTTCACCAAGGATCCTCTTGAACGTAGGTATGAGTTACCTTTACATAATGCATGCAAAAAATGACCTAAAAGAAGGATAAAGCACAAGTTAAACAAAACATCTAAACTAGATCTCAATTATGGCTTTATTTCTCATAAAGTTAAAAGTCACATTTACTTTGTTAAAATGAAACAAAAAGATGACAAGGCATTAGTAATATTAAAACTCGATATTGAATTCAAAATACTATTTTAAGTTTTTTGAACAAAAACATAGCTATACTGACAGTGAAATTTAAATTCGGTTTGTGTGCGATCTTATCAATATCTGGTTTGTAGAAATAGTTTATTAAGTATTCATTAATGTGATAAGGTTCTCTAATTACCCAAAAATTAACTAAGCGGAATTCATCTCTTAAACTAACTACTGTTTGGTGATATCGACCAAATCCATTTTAACCTGACATTAATTATTCAAATGATTATTTTAATTGTTCTTGACCAATCTTTAGGATTAATAAGAACTTGGTGAAACTAATTTACGTATATATCGGTATTTGAAGTTAATTAAAATTACCCGCTAAGTATACTTTAACTTATAAGGATTTTTTATTGTGATGAAAATGATTAAAATTCAATAATTTTATTCGTATCAAATTTGGTTAGTTTTAACGTTTAATTAAATGCTTTTTAGTTAATGTTTATTTCTTGTTATATAATGTGATTAACTAATTTATACTTAATCAACTGTGTTGGTTCTAACAACTGTGTAGATCCCAATAAATCAGATCATAATTTGAATTAGCACGAACTAGCTTACGTTTCCAACTGTCCACTTTCTGATGATGAAGTCCCTAATCACTTCTAATAATGTTGCACTCCATCAATAAATATTGAGATTAAGAATGGATCAAATTATATGATCTAAACCTCTCTGAACTGGTATTCTCATCTTTAAACTTCCCTAGAAAATCTGCAAAGAGGTTTCATCTTCATTTATTTGATTATTTAGACCTTCTCAACTCAGCCGAATTCGGTTGAGGCCAAAACATTAAACACGCTGTCAATCAGAAGTTAGTAGGAAATTAATATATTTTTTCATCAAGTTACATTACCTTAGCTAAAATATATGTAAATTTTTTGATTAAGTCGCGTATTGACAGGGGAAAAGAATTTATCAGTATAATTTTAAGCTTTACAGATTATTTATACGAACAAAAGATTACGAACTTTAATTTTCCTGAATGCCGAACGATGGTGGAGTGGTTAGCGTTCCTAACTCCGAAGCAATAGGTCCCGGAATCGAATCATGGTTCGGGCATGGATGTTCCTTTCGTTGTGAGGATTTCTTAATCCTTTCACTTTCGGGGGAGGGGAGCCTCATTGCCATTACCTACCCTTCTTGTAGCACTGATTAAATTCTGAAAGGCAGGTGGGGGCATTAGAATTTTTTTTTTTTCCTAAAATTGGAAATTTATCGCTGGAACTATAGCTCTATGATGTTAAAATATACTCGCATCTTGCAGTAAGCATAATTAATGGTGATTAAGAAACATAAAATTTTGCTATTAAAAATGCATATTTTTCGTTATTTTGGAAAATATCTTTAGTATAATCTTCCAGACTAGGAGCATTAAAGACTTATTATGAATCAAAGGAGAAATCGTGACAAATTTTTCTCTTCGGTGGTTGATTTATTTTGACTAAACATAAGCAAATGTATGTTTCACACAGAGAGCGCACAGAAAAGATTAAAAGTAACAGATAACTAAAATTTTCTCACATTCACATGCGTATCTTAATTATCTAATCTAATCACACTTAAGCTTGAGAAACTTAAAGAAAATTCCTTTTTCACAGGCTTAAAAATTTTTTGATTTTATATGATAACATTGTTATTTTAAAATAATTGAAAGCTACACAAAAAAAAAAGATATACAAGGAAAATAGCTGAAATTATATCAATCGCTTGTTTCATTTTATTTAATTTTTCAAAAGTTTTTTGTTTTTTTAAGATTAAAGTTTATGTTATTGATGGTTTTTAATTGCAGTGTGATTTTAGTTAAATAATATGAATAAAAGAGAAAATATTAAGTGTGTCTACAATAAAATTCCATCAGAAAAATTTTACGTAATATAAACTCATATATATTTAAAAACTGTATATAAATATAATTGTCAGCCAAAAATAAAGCATAATTGTTTATACCTACTGAAATGAAAGAATTATTCTCTTTAAAAAGGAAGTAAACAGTCAAAACAAAATAATAAATAGGATTTTTATAAAATTCCAAGACAGGTTATATTTTTTGAAAATGTGATTAAATTTTGCCATCCTTTCTCAAAATTAACACAGAATCTTAGTCTTTTTAAAAATAAATATACTTTTAAATAATTTCTGAGCTCTGTAAAATGCTATCTTATGCTACAGTTTTGACCCTAAAACGTCAAGGAAAATCAAACGGAAAGAAATTCTATGAATAAAAACAGACAAAAAAGTATTGGAATTTTAAAACTAAAATATTTCTTCATATCGATGTGAATAGACCACTAACTGTACGAACTGGTTAATGACTTACATTCTATTATAAATTGGAGTTTAAATTTGAACCACGATCGAAATACGAGGTCAGCAACTGAGTTACAACTCTCCTCTCCAGACCAGAAAAGGTATATATTAGGTTCTAAGAATGTTTAACATTCATGGGTCTTATCAACCTGCTGGTCTTTCATTGGGTTAAGAATGGCAAAACTAGATGAGTTACTCTACCACAGTAGGATAATATCTCGAGAATAGAGAAAAATGCACATTGCATTTGATTTTTAGAAAAATAAAAATTTGTTCACTTTCCAAAGTGATCAGTAAATGAATATATTTAAACATAAAAAATGTGAGTTGTGTCGTTACTTGTAAGACATTTATATTTGATGAGAGAAAATGTTAAAATCCTTTGAGAGATTAACTGGAAGAAACAAAAAATTTTGACACAGGCTTCTAGCATCTCAAATTCTGTAGTAAAAGGAATAATCAAAATATATTTCCATTTGATCTATATCTTATTACTTTCAAAATGTAGATAAAAAAAACACTTTAGAATGTGTGGTTTATAGAATCGAAATACAAATTAAAAAATAAGTACATTTACTTGTTCAACCAATTCCAATCTGCCAGATGAATGTGATTAATACTCTGACATTCATTACTCAGATAGGACGCATTTAATAGTTCATAACCTCGATTCTCACCTCAGCAGTTATAATTTCTTCTTTAAATCGTACATTTAAATACATGACATGAATATAACCAGATGCATAACACGAATGTAACTAAAATAAATATCCTTGGCCATGATGGGAGTCGAACTCATGAACTGCTGAATTTACTTTCGTGTGCTGAGAGTGACGGTAGAAGAACAAACAAACATCTTATATTACGATTTTTGTCTTAGCGGGTGTTCAAGAATGTACATAAAGTCATTATACAACACAGTTAGAAATAAAGTAAAATCTATTAAAAACAAGTATTTAGTACTAGTAAATATCATATATATATAAACATAACCGTACAATTTTTTAGTATAACTTATTTTTATACCACTACTTGCAAACTTCAAAATGCTTAAAAATTTAGTGAAAAATCTCCATAAAACCAGAAATTTTGCTTTTTTTTGTTAAAGAAAATTTTTTTGAAATACATTCAGAGTTTTTATCCAAACTATAGACGTGCGCATTAAGTAATGAATCTACTGTTGTTTTGTATCTTTTTCAAAAATGGATAAATTATTTGTATATTTTTAAGGAGAAATCTATAAAAAGCGAATTGATTACATCTAGAATCATACATAATGTATATTATCAAGAATTGGTATTAAAGTATATTATAGAGCATATTATTATCGCGCGCGTGTTACTTATTATTATTATCGAGTGAATAAATGTATATTAACATATTTGCCTAATGTATATTATCGAGAATTGAACGCAGTGCCTTCAATTTTGCAACAATATGATTGAAATTTTATAACTCTGTTTGAAAAAAATATTTCTTTTGGCCTTCTCTTCAAAACCAATTGTTTTCTATGGGTTTTCAAAAGCAAATAAAACATGTTTTTAATTAGAATAAAATACATGTAAGAGAATAAATTAATGTCGGAATTTCTCTCTCTCTCTTATAAAGTAACATCTATTAGAGAGCAATTTACGCTTATAACATTCTCTATTTTGTCAAATTTATATTTCATGTATCAAATTTATACTTTACTTTGTTCGCAATTAATAGCAACTTCTTAGAACTTGTATAATATGGAGGTCAAATATTTTTAAATTTTTTTGTAATTATCAAAATATATAATTTTTTTAAATAGTGTATACAGATTTGAAATTTTATATTTCTTTTTTTTAAAAAAATGTCTTATTTTTTACAACATATGAACAATTTTCATCAATAATAAAATTTAGCTGACCACCACTCAGATATCAATTAGATATAATGAAATTAAATGAAAAAAAATTGGGATAGTTATATAATAACTGCTGTGTTAAATTTTTTAATACCTAAAAAAAGTAAATATTTGTAATTTAGGGCTGATAGTCCTAAATTACGTATCAGTATATACATATTTATACAAAAGTAGTTGCTATTTGAAACAAGTTTTTATTCATGAAAAAAAAATCTTCTGAGTATAAAAAATTTGATGAAATTAAATTGACAAAAGCATACTATATCTCTAGATATATCTTACATATCTCAATATTTACCAATATGTTGAAGCTTAACGAATGCTTGATCAATTTTAAAGCAAAATTTTATAGAGAGATTCACAACTACACTACTCAGAAAAAAAAAAGATAAGCGTGAGATATATTATATTTATTAAGGCGAAATCATAATTCTCTTAAAATATATTCTTAAGAATGGAGTACAAAATTATACATTAACACACCTACATTTTTTGATTTTTAATTAATCGCATACACCTATTTAATATTTTTTATTTGCATCCTAAAAGTTTGATGATGAAAAATAAACTATAAATAAAATAATAGTAAAAAATAATTTGAAGATATTTTTTACATAATGTTTTCGATAATTTAACAAGAGTTTCGTAATAGTTAAAAATACTATAAAATTAAGATTAAAAAACAATTTTCAAACACTTTAATTTTATTGCTTTTAGTTTCACACATAAAAAACAGTAAATCAGAATATTTTGGAACAATTTATCCACAATTAATACTAACAAAAAATTATTTTTTCCTCAAATAAATCAATTTAAATTCCCGATTATATTTTAGAACATTCATGAAAATCTTCTGTCTGAAATTAATAGTAAAGTTAAATGTCGTATTAAAAATAAAAGCATTTTATCTTAACAGTGTTCGCTATAGCTGTTCTCTTTTCTATATTATATTATAAATCTGTTTACACGGAGAGGGGGTACAAAGTTTACTTACATTGGCTTGCATATATATCGCCAATGAGGATAAGAAATTAAAGTTGCAACCCTTCATGAGTTGTGCAAAGAAAGCTCCTTCAAGTTATCAATCTTCATCCTGACGCGGGAATCTTCTATAAAACCTGCCTTTTACTGTTTTCCCTTTCAATTCCATGATGTCTTCGAACGAAGAAAAGCGCTCAACTCTTCCTGGTGTGTCAGATTTTTATGATGGAAAATCGATTTTGTTAACTGGAGCTGCCGGGTATCTTGGAGTGGTGCGTTCTGTTTTTTTACTGTAGCTATAATAATTTAAATATTTTTTAATTTTAAAATTAAACTTTTATAAAGTTTCTTACATTTTACTAAATATGCTATAAATGTTTATTCTCAACAATTCTCCTTTAATAAAATCTATCCTTAATTTACATATGAACATAATTTTTACCTTTATATAAAAAAAAAAAAAAACAATCTTGAAGCTTTGTTTACACAAAAGAGAGGCTTATCATTTTTACAAATTTAATATTTTGTGTTATGCTAAATTATTCATTCGTCTTCAAAGACATTTAAAAACTTTAAATATTGCAGAAATGTTTTAGTAAACAAAAATTCTATATATTATTGCAAGTTACAATTATAGGATAACAATATACCAGTAACAATCATAATAGTTTTGTTTGGTTTTAATCAAAATAATTATCAATTTAATTTTCACAGTGAAATCTACTTAATTTTAGATGAGAAAAATTGTATAAATATTTTATAATTTAATAGGATTTTCAAATATTTTAATTGGGCATTTTATCTTTTAGATAATAGAGGTTACATTGAAATACTATTACAGAAATCTCTGGAAATTAAATTTTATAAAGAAAATTTTAAATCTGAAAACTTAGGAAGTTTAAACTTAAGAAATAACATTTGGCTTCGTAAAATGTCCGAAAATTGATTAAAAACTAAGGCAAAAATATTCTGTTTAATACTTTTTTTAATTATAATACAGCGTTTTGATTTTGCATACAACGTGTGACATCGTTTTTCTTAAAGATTTCATAATTGTTCTGTAAAATATTTCTCACATGTATAAATATTCAAGAACAGAAATTTTAGCATTTCAATTAGCTCGTGTATCTTATTGAAACAATTCGGGAAAATACTAAGATTACAATATGTATATTTTTAAGACTAATTTAAAAATAGTCTCAAGAAATTTTAGTTCTTGGTTAGAATTTATTGCAGTTGTAGAGATAATTGGAAATTCATAAAATTGCAAACGGAATACACAAGTTTCTCAGTAGACTAGCAAAAGAGATAGTTTAAAGTCTTTAAAATGTAAGACATAATTACTATTGATAGATTTTAATATAAAAATGTAAATGAGTTTTATAAAGTAAGAAACCTTGCATATATATATATATATATATATATATTTAATATCATTTCTTTCACTTCAGTTTTCTACATTTTAGATTTCTATAAACGGCTTTTTTTTATGTAAGGCCATTCCTTAAAAAGTAATTGATTTATATTCTGTAAACTTCAAAATATCCACCAATAAATTATTGTCGCACTAAAAATTTAAAATTCAGTTTATTCATGTTTTTAAATTTAAGAAGTAAACCTAACATTTTCACAATATAGTTTTAATCCTAGTCATCATTTGAACTTAATTTCTTTGAAGGATAGATTCATAATTCGATAGAGCAAAAACTTTATTTTTTTGGCTTATTATTTCATTGATAAATGAAATAAGAAGTAATTTAATTAGTAAAAAATCTAAACTTGTAATTCATCGTGAATCCATAACATAACTACTTTGTGAAAGTTACCACGTAACTTTCTGAATTTTATTTAAGAAAAAAATATGAATGAAACACTTGTTAACAAAATAAGGAATCTGGTTTAGAATGTTAAGTGAAAATACAAGCGTTAACTGGTGGTGTTTACTTCTTGATAATTTAAGATATTAAATTTTTCTAGTATTATCCAAAAATACTTCAACGAAATAAACCTGTTTCAATGGGTTTGTTGCAATTTACTTATTTTATCTGGAATAAAAAAAAAGCTAAGTTGATTTTTTGTATTTATTTCAGAAAATAATCTGGTTATATTACAATTGAAATGAAAAATTATGAAATATAAAAAGCTGAAGACTAAATATGTTCAGCACTTTTAAGGTCTTTTACCTTCTTTTCAAAATATGCTTATATTTTCATTTAACTAAGAGTTAATATTTTTTATTCATATTGTTTGGTATTTATTTGTAGAAACTAAGGTTTTCATTTTTACTCATTTTTTTTAAATTTAATTTTTAATGCAATGTTTACTTTACATTTCACAATGTGATTATTGAAAATTATGTAAAACACACCCCAGTCATTTGTATCAATGGTTGCATATACAGAAGTAAACAATTTTAAAAATATTTGACTTTTTGAATGAATCATAGTGAAATGTTAGAGAACCTATTGAATGTTATAAATTGTTTCAGTGAACTGCAAAATTGGAACAATAATCAAAGTTACAATCCAAAGAATATTCAAAAAACCTTTACAAAATTTCGATCAATGTTATTACACATAGCCAATTTTAGGAGTTGTGTTAATATTATTTTAACACACTTGTACTCTACAT
This sequence comes from Latrodectus elegans, assembly GCA_030067965.1. NCBI lineage: Eukaryota > Metazoa > Arthropoda > Arachnida > Araneae > Theridiidae > Latrodectus > Latrodectus elegans. Next base: position 40,085,585 of record CM057809.1, read on the forward strand.
TTTATTTTTAATTTTGTCAAAGTTTAATCGTTCAAAAACTTTAAAGTTTCTTATAGATTTGCTGTTTTGCGAATTAAAAATACTTTATAGCATATTTATTTTTCAAAACACCTTATCATTTACATAACAAATCAATATCTGTAAGTATAGTTAATCTGAATAGTTATTTTACCTTGACATTGTTCTATCGAGAAAAAAAAGTCATTACCAAAGAGGGGAAAAAAGTAATAATAAAAAAAATCTTAATCTAGAATCATTTGTGAAAGGAAAACTGTTAATTTGATTCAAGTTCATTGGCGTTTTTGGATCACTCTTTTCTTAACTTACATTTTTTTTTTTATCGTAATCCTTATACAATAAATTTCAATTCTTACCTTTATATAAACACAACTTTGAATTACAAAATTTATTAGTTTATTTAGATAAATGTTGTTTTTTAGTTATCATTTTATGCTTATTTATAATTATTTCTACTAATTAATTTAGATCGAGTTTGAAAATATTTTAGTCCCCAATTTGTTCTGTAACGAATCTTCCAGTTTTCTTAGCCGAGCTGGTATCCGATAGGTTAACGCTCTGTGGTCTTTAGTTCAATAGTTCATTGGTTCGATTTTCACTATGGGTTTTTGGATATTTGTAGTGGCTTGTAATCCACTTTGAACGATCTCACTCGCGATCTAATATGCCCGAGTATACAAAGAAATGAACAAACTTCCTGTTTTCTTAATATTTGTCTTCCATTTTAACAGGGCACGGGTTTGACTCTTCTCTCAATTTTATTTTTTATTAATTTCTTCACTTTTTCAGACTATTATTTAGCACTACTAATAAAAATAACTATTGTGTATTTGAGTTTGATATCTTGATTTTCCGTTACAAGCATTTAAAATTTAACAAGATATAGATTAAATAATAAATGTTGGGAAAAAAGCAAGAAATATATAGCGTTCCCTTAATTTATGTCATGCTTAATGATTAACATGTTTTTGAATAGAATAAAAATATTTTGTATACTGGTGCAAATATAAAATTTTATGAAGGACGTCCTTGATAAAAAAAAAAAAAAAAAAAAAAAAAAAAGTTGATAACATTGACCACGTAATAACAACCACAAGATAATCATTAAAATTCTTAGAAATTCTTTTAAAGGTTTATTCTCCCCACATGCAATATAATTAGCATCGAGAACTTTCTGTCTCTTAGAATCATTTTAAGAATTGGGGGGAAAAAACCAGTTATTACGCAGACAATTTTATTAAAAAGAATGATTTGCGGTGATGCATATTTACTAGACTTGCATATACTTTATTTTGTGAATGACGAGTAGCAAAACTTGTTTTCAAGTTCCCTTCCCCCTTGTTGGTGCTAGAAAAGTAAAAAAATATTAGATGAACATGTATTTATAGTCAAATCACATAATAAAATTAAGCAGGACAAGTCTTCATTTAATTTGGGAGGTACCTTGAAACCAAAGAAATCTTTCATGCTTCTAGCTCTAAGATGAAAGATTTAATATAATTTATGATGGTTACTCAGAAAATATAGCTTATGAGGTAAACGTTTTCAAATTTTATTCTAAAATAATCTGGATAATAAGGAATTAAAGAATTGCACGTTCAATGAAAACGAACACTGATATTTTATTAAATATTTTTATTTTTCTAAATTGAGCATTTCTAACAAAATTAAAATAAAAAAATTGAGAACTGAATTGGGAAATCAAGTTATCAGTCGTAAAAAAATTACTATTTTTGGTATGCTATAAAATAAGATTTACCTTCATACTAAAGACAAAATTATACTATAATATCGTAAACTCTTTTATTACTTCAAAACCTTAAATTTGCGTTGAATCTTACTATGATTGAATTCTAGTTTTCCAAATTGTGTCGGTACTTTCAGAAATCACTTATGGATTCTATAACATTCATGCTGATTCTTTAGAGTATAGTTGGAACAAATATTTCTCATTTTTATAATAGTATAGTCCTTTTTTTTTATTACTGTAAAATTATTTTCTTAAGTAAGTATGAATACAAATAAGGCAGTATACACAGTATGTATACATTTTGTTAATTTATATATTGTTGAATCACAACTGATTCAGAAATTTATAAAAATATATAGATTTCTTAAATGTTTTCCGATATTCTCGTGACACAATATTATTTCAGTGGGAGTTAATAGATTGCCTCAAACTAGGAAACTAAAATTATATTTTCCTCTTCAAGCATACCTTTCGTGGTGTATGCTGGTCAATGACTATAGTGTCATTAAAGTGTCACTCTTTAGACACTTGAATATGGTTCATTATTTTTAAAAAAAATTCTCTAAGATGGCAAAACTTTGCCTCGCAAAATACTGTTATTGTCATATAAATGTTTAAAAAACTTCCTTGTAAAACAATTTTTAATTATTGCGATGAAGTTTTAACAGATTTTTTTTTCATTTTTACTCGAAAGAAAAGATAAATTCCTCCATTAGAATTACTTTTAACATGCATAGATTTTGACATTAATTTCGATCATAAATTCATTCTCCTCATCAATGAGTTCCGACTCCCCCATAGACTGAATGCTTGTAGCAATTAGCAGTCTACTTTGAATCTATAAAATATCTATTAAAATTTATAAAATTAAATTTTTGTAATTTTTCGGTGGGCCTGATCTGATTAGTTCCCACAGACAAAAAATGGTGACAAACTAAATAAAAAAAATGCTTTTTTCTTCAAGTTAGTTAAAATTCTTAGTTTTTTAAAAAATATACTGATGGGGAATACTTTCGTGTGGAAAAAATAACCGAAAACAAACCAATCTTAAAGTATCAACAGTATTTGATTGTGTCTAACTGAAACTTCAAAAAGGATTGTCTCTACAGTAAATATTTTAATGGAAAATACTACGAAATTCCGTTTGTTATTGATTTTGTATTCTTTCATTTGTGTATTTTTATTATGATTGTTTTATATTAAACACCATCATCAAACACCACACTATAATTATTACAAACACAATCAAAGATAAATGCTGAAAATTTAAGGAGCATGTTTACCAATATCAATTTACAAAGGTATATAAGATTTTAAGTGCAGTCAGTTAACAGTAAAAATACGAATGAGGACAGAATTGTAAGCATTTTATAAAGTATTCTGTTTTTTATGTAGTTGATACATATGGTAATTTATTTTCCAGAGTTTTTGATATTTCTAAATATTCTCGATAACTTCATTAAAAATATTTGAAATAATCTCGTATCAAATATATGATTCTGTTAAATGTAAAGTGATATTTAAGTGAAATTTTCAGCAATAAATAAAAACTACATCGAATATTTCTACTGCGAAAAAAGTGTAAATTTTTTAGAATAAAAATATTATTTAATGGTAATTAAATAAAATGATAGTTTATAGAAATGGTTTAAGTAGTTTAAAAATCTTCAATACACAACTTTTCTAAAATAAATCAATTGACAAAAAGTCTAACAAAAAAAAAAAACAAAAAAAACAGTATAATGGATTCTTTCTAATTTAATCAAAAGAAATATCCAAGAGTCATGTGAATTGGGAAATTTGAACTTTTGATTGCGAACACAAACATGCTATTTCAGAAGCATAGCATAGCCCCCAGGTCAGATTTCGTCACGCGAGAGGCCCGCGTGTTTGTGGGAGAAGTAACTTATTCCAGAAAGACCATCCATCCTCTCTCACTTTCTTCGATGGGGAAATACACTTCCGAAATTAACTTCTAGAACATGCGTTAATTTTTTAAAGAACGATCAAGGTTCTAAATCAATTTTGCTATCGTAACAAAGCAAAAATACCAATATATCTTTAATTATTTGCTGATGTTAGCTTTCAACGGGTTTTATAAGTTATAATAACTTATAAATACCATAGAAAAAAATGTCCAAAGCAACTATAAAAATTATTTTGTGAAAACCTACCTATGAAATTCGCATTGTCCCGTGTATTTCTCTAATTTTGAATAGATTTTTTTTTCACTAATTTTGAAGAGCTAAGTATTTAGAGTAATATATTTTAATCAAAAAATTCACAGAAATAAATTGTAATTGTATTTTTATTATACACTTGTATTTGTTTGGATAGCTAATTCATCCACGAGATTTACAGTTTAAAGTGTATTCTGAACTCTGACAAATGGTAATGTGTGTTTTAGTTGCGAATCAAGCACACAAATTCTATTAAATTGAAAATCAGTACTTTAACTGTTCAGCGCAAAATATAAATATTTTATGCACTAATCGACCTTGTTATGTTTATCACTTCAAAAGAATTTTTATAATAGAATTGAACTCGCAAAAGAAGGTATATGTTGCACATCCATATATCTTAACTATTACTCGCAGTAGTATTTAATAGTAATTTTATGTGCGCTTGTTTATTAGGTGTATGAGATACTCATTACGTCATTCACAAACATATAAGAATTTTTTACCGTTAAAATTAGTGTCGAGCTTAAATGATTTGGCGATTTAGTTCTCTCTCTATATTCTTGGACATTGAAAGACAATTAACATCAATATTTAAAAAAAAAAGTTGATCTCCTAAGAAAACTGTTAATCTGCAAGCTGTGAAATATTAGTTCAATATTTCAAAACTTATTTTTGTTCAGCTGATTGACTAAATGCTGTGCCCTTCATTTTAACATTTCGTGCATTCAATTCTCCCCTTGGATATGAATGATGTTTGTAATCCACTTTAAGCAGTAAGTTTTGGTTGAGTTAATCCTCACGAGCAAAACTAGACTGTTGTGTGACAAAATAAACAAACCTCAATATTTTTTAATCTGTTTCAATATGTAGTAGCTGTTTATATTATCAAGTGTTCAATTAAACTCTCCACAGGAAAGACCTCTGTGGTGATGTAAGCAAAATGTCTGATGCAATTATTTTTCGAACTTGCAAATTTATCTTTTCTGAAGAGTACAAGATTTGCCGCAGAATTTGTAACTAGCTTATCTCCGAAGTGGCGACAATGGTGTCAATTACTCTTGGTAATTTTAGTCTGTTTCTATTCACGTTTTATCGTCTTCGCAGGTGAACTAAATACAACCATCAAAGATCCATAAGTTTGGTAATATAATTAAGAAAGACTGATTAATATGGAATCTCATTTAGCGATTTCTTTTGGCAATATTATAAGAAAACTGATTACATCTGGTTACAGAAGATTTCTGACAGTAAACTCAAATTTTATTTCCTTTCAATCTGACTTTTGTATCATTTATGGGAGTCCTTTTTGAGAAAATCAATGAAGTGTTCTCTCTTGTAAGTGTAAGAAACGTGAACTATCTTGAAACCATGATTTTAAAACCAAACAATAAATAGGATAAGAAAAATTAATAGAAAGTCTGACGCGTGTATTAATCTTACATTAATTACTGATGAACAAATTTACTAATGAATTGTTCGTTTTTCCTCAATTAACTATAGATCTTTTAGTTTGTTATTTACAAGTCTTAAACCAATAAATACTGAAAGCTACTCTTATTGTTAATTACGCATTGCATATTCTAATGAGGATTTAGCTTTTTTTTCCATGTTTACATGAAATGATTTTACTAACATAATGTTTATCGAAAATCTTTACTGTAATGAATAAGGAAGTGTTAAAACAAATAAAATAAAAACACTGTAAGGAACTTAAAATTAATATTCGAATTACTCGTAATAAAATGAATGCATTTACAAAATATTTCACTGATTATTATAGCAAAGTTTTCATAGAGCTTCTCTCACCTATATTTTACCTTAAGTGTAAGCTCAACGTTCTTTACTAGTCATGAGTTCAACAATTCGATTCCCACTTAGAATAGACTTGTTTATATTAGTTCCGAAGCATTCGAAGCTTTTCTAATCAACTTAATTCCAAGATAATAAGCCTCCAAGCTGGCAGCCGAATGGTTAGCGCTCTTGCCTTCGGTTCAACAGTTCGTAAGTTCGAATCCCACCTTGGGCATGGATGTTCGTAGTGGTTCAGAATCCACTTTAAACCGTAGGTCCCCGTCTAATTAGCCCTCGTGTGCAAAAGATGACCGTTGAGCAATAAACAAATAAACCAACTTCCAATAAACCCACAAGGGTTAGAAATGTATAAAGAAATCAAATTCCTTCCTGATTTGAAATTTTCGCGTCTTGCAATGCTTTCTTTTCAACTTTTTCACGTAAACAGCAGTAAGTTGAAGGTTAGTTCACAAAGCGCAGATGATTTATAAAAAACGAAGGTTAATTCACATAACGCAGATGATTTATAAAAACAGTTGCTAATAATTTACATAGAATCTCAATTTCATTTATTTGTTTACTTGAACTTGAGTATGGGTAATTTCCTCACTGTACATCAATGGAAATGTTGTTTTTTTCCCATTTATTACTGTATAGCAATTGCTTCTGAGGGATCAAGGATATAAAAACTACACACGCCAATAATAAATGAACATTTTGAGCGACTATTTCCTCGTTCTTTTTAAATTTAAGTTAAATGACAACAGCAAATCAGTTGAAATAAATAATAGGAAGATTAAAGTCTTTAATGGATATTTTCAGATTGAACTTTCTTATCTATTTCTTGCCCATAAAATGGAAATACATTTATGTATTTTAATCAAAGAATGAGTTCCCATTCTTTGAAATGTATAAATGTATTTAATGAAAAGGTTGAAATGGAAGAGTTATTACACATTTACAGACATTGGCTGTTGATAGTGATGCATTTTAACGTTATGCGCCGTGTTAAAATATTTATATTAATCCAATATCTAAACTCTGCTGTCACCATTTTCTTTTACAGTCAAATTTTCTACTTATAATAAGTATTTCTCAATATTCTATGGTTTAACAGAAAAATGCACAAAATTAATAAGAAACAAAAATGCTTGCTTTTACATATTTCACTGTGTTGTCTTAATTGTTGCATCAAATCTTATTTTGATGAGCATTAATTACATTTTTGTGTTTTTAGTAAATTTCAAATTATTTAATTTTTCAACTAAACTTGGAATTTGTTATAATTACTTTTAAATTCTTAAATAGGTTTTTTTTTCTCGTTATTTTAAATATTACTTACATAAACTTTATATATTTAATATACAAAATTTATTAGTTTATAAATAAAATTTATCTTAAATATTATGAAAACTTAGAGAAATATTACTTTATAAAACTAACTTATGAAAATGGGTCTCTGAAATTCAGCTGAAAAATGTGCCATCAAAATAAAAATAAAAAAAAAAGTAACTCCTTTCTATAAATCATTCAATTCCAAGGTTAATAGATTCTTAAGCAGTTTTACACGTGCCGTTTTAGAAGCCGAGATATGCTACTTAGCCCGTTTCACCAATCATTGTCATCTTTCTTCTTTTTTGATAATTTCCCCCGTCTTATTTTCCTTTATGGAAAAAAAAATTGGAATATTAATGGAGGGATGATTTCCACAAGTTTTCGTTATAATTCAGCCATCGATATCAACTAAATATAATGAAACAAAAACGTTTTTATCCATTTCCATAAATGAAATTTTTAAATTTTGATGTTTTTATTTCATTGGCAAATTTAAATTAGCAGAACATCTGGATTTAGACTTACTTCAAGATTAAAAACTGAGCTCGCAGCTTAATAGCTAAATGCTATGGCTTTTGGTTCAGCAGTTCGTTAATTCGAATCCCCCTTTGTGCATGAATATTTATAGAGGTTTTGAATCCAATTTAAACTTTGTATGTCCCGGTCTAATTAGCCGCCCTCGTGTGCAAAAACTGACATACAAATCAAACTCTTCACCCTAAATCTATAAGCTTTAAATAAGAAATGTTTAGAAAATGCACACACATATCGAAATACTATTCATATTTGTACAAGTTTATGATCCGTAATTCCTATGAATATTGCTTTAGCAGGGATTTTTATTTCGAAATTTACAAAAAGTAAAGGCTTGGGAAATTTAGATCCCCGAAATAAATTTGTTCAAAATATTGCGATTTTATTTATAAATCTTTTCGCTTGCATTAAGTCGTGGAAGGCTAACATTCTAATAATGACCTTTGAGACTGTAAGCATTTATTTATTACCATAAATTTATATTGTATTTATATTTTTATTTAAAAAATGTCTGGGCATTTTTTTTAAACTTTATCAAGCTAACATTAATATAATTCAATTCTTTATGTTGCTTAATCCATTTCTCAAAAAATATACGCATACAAAAGCTATTTGGAGCCACAAGATTTTGCTTAACACCATGGAAAAATTTTTAAATGGAACTGTTTAAGTACACTGTTTAATTGAAAATTTGAGAACAAATGTTTAAAATGAAGAATTAATACTATGACTTGAACATTTATTTAATTTATAATCTAGACTGATTTTAAGCAGGGTTTTTATTCGTCCTTGGTGTGTTTTCATTAATCTTGATAAACTTTACAAAATTTTTAATTTATATAATTCCTTTTTTTTTTTTAATTTTATTTATATGCTTAGGTTATTCTGGAAACTCTTCTACGAACATGTCCAGGAATTGAGTCTATTTTTATTTTATTGAGAGAGAAAAAAGGAGTCCAACCAGTTAGCAGAAAAGATGCCATTTTCAAGAAGAAGGTATTTGAAGCTATTTCCCTTTTATGTTTACAGTTTTTTTTTAAAGTAAAGATTTTCGTAACTTTTGTTGAATGAAACAATAAAAGGAAGTGGTGCTTATATCTTTATTTAGAAAAATTTTAGTTTTCTTTAAGAATGACTTTAAAAAATGTATTCTAGCGTAACAATGAATGAATAAGTAGATTTGTAATCTTATTTTAATAACATATTGTTTCAATGTATTTAAAAAAGACTTCGTGGTTATAGTTTAAGAATAAATTTTCATGGAATAACAAACAGAAATAACTTATTTCAAAAAACTGATTTTTTGTGTTACATTATTTCCTATTTTTCAATTGTTAAAAACATATTAATAATGACTAAATTTTTTTTAATAGCAATTGTTTTAAAAATGACATTTAGTTGCAATCCATAAATTTTTAAATAGTGGTAAATTTTCCGTAGTTTGTGTTGGTAGCACCCGCCACTGTTTCATCAAACTGGCAGTCAAATGGTTAGTGCTCTGACCTCGGTTCAATAGTTTGTAAGTTCAATTCCCTTCTTATTTTCAGATCTATAGTTCGTGGATTCGAATTTCCCTTGCATGTTTGTAATGTTTCGGAATCGGCTTCAAGAGCTCTAAGCCTCAATTTTAATATTCTTGTACAAAATGTGACCGTTGATCCACAATTGTTTGTATGTGGATATTTAGAGTGGTCTGGAATCCCTTTTAAATTGTTCATTCCGGTGCAAAAATTGATTCGTGAGCAAAATATGATTACGAATGATTTGAGACTTTTATCCCTTCGGTTTAATTGGTTGTGGTTGCGAGTCCCACCTTGGGCTTGGATGTATGTAGTGGTTCGGAATCCACTTTAAGCACTAGTTCCAGGTCTAATTAGCCTTCGTGTGCAAAAGATGACCATTAAGCCGCAAATAAATGTGACTACTAAGAACTAATATAACAAATCAAACTTCAATTGTTTTATTTTCAGGCTTAAGCGTATCCAATTTCATTTTCAGGAAAAAAATCAAAGTTATATAGGGTGATAAAATTTGAAATGAGAGTAATAATGAATTTTTTAAGAAATGGCCGTGAAATAAAAAGATAAGGAGCAATTTTGTTAATTTCAAAATACTTATGTTGAACTCAAAAAATATTTATTTGGCAATCTAATTGTTTTAATATTAGTACACAAACAGCGGTGGAAAATTATTAAACAAATAAACTTCAGAACAAATTAAATAAATACATTTTAAAACAAACTCGAATATAAAAATTCAGAAAAATTGCACAAGTTTTGCTACCTTTTGGTAGAAGTACAGTGACACACGAAAATCAGCACTCACTTGCAAATTTTCCCATTTTTTTTTTTTTTTTTAAATAAAATGCAAATAAATTTCTTTCTCTCATTTGTAGAGCCACCACTTGAATCATTATGTGTCGAATAGACATCAAACATTTCAAGATTATCATAATCACTTTCGGATTAATTTAAAAATATGCGTTTTTCAAACTCACAAAAGTGAGCATACAGTGGGATTGAAATAGATTTTTGCAGATATTTAACCAGCTTTTTATTGTCTTTACATGTATGCAAGTATTGTGCTTTGTTTTACAAAAGCATTAGAGGACATTTTTTGAAATTTATCTTATTAATTTTAAAATGGCAACTAAAAGAATTGAAACATCATTAGAAATCAGAGAACTTGTAATTAAATTGAAAAAAATGTGGAAAAATCACTCAACCAAATAATTTAAATTATAGGTAGACATAGAGTTACAGTGCAAGGAATAATATGGAAATATAATTTGACAAAAACTACGGAAAACTTGCCTAGTATTGGTAGACCACCAAAATAGACCGGTAGAGATAAGAGAAATCATTCGAACAATTCGTAATAATCCTAAAACTACTGCAGTAGACATAGCCAAACATCTTGAAAATGTTAAAGAAACTTATGTAAATCCAGAATGTGTTAGAAGAGCCTTGAAAGAAGGATATAATCGTAGAACTCTGCGTAGTGTAAAAAAAAAACCCTCTCATTTATAAAGTCAATAGGGACAAAAAAGATTGGCATTTGAGCATCTTCATGAAAACGATAATTTCGATTACTGGAGCAGTTATTTTTACAGACTAATCTGCAATCCGTTCCTCAAAGTCCTGGCCTTAATCCTATTGAAAATTTGTGAGATGAACTGGACAGAAGTATCAGAAAAAGCAAATTAAAAGCAAAGACGATCTTAAAAAAGCATTACTTGAAGAATGGAAAAGAAATCCAACGCACTGTAACCAAAAGACTGGTCTATTTGATGTGTAATCGTAGGAGAGCTGTTTTAAATTCAAAAGTAGGACCCACTAAATATTAAAATATGGAAATTTCAAGTGTAGACTTTCCTGTATATTCACTTTCATGACTTGAGAAATGATTGATTCTCCATTATTTTATATTGTGTCTAATGATAAAAAAAAAAAATTCTGTTTTTGCTCATCTCAATTTTTTGTTTCTAACCAATTTAAGTAACTATAATTCAATTATTATGTAAATATTTGAAATAAGTATATGTTAATTTTGAAAGGTATATGCTGACTTCGTGTATCGCTGTATGTAAGGCTTCGGGAAAATAGTTTTTAGTTGCTACTATGGACTTTGGCTTAATATTTTAATTGAGACATTCTTAATTAAAACAGGTCGCAGAATCCTCTTAGAAATCTAAATAACATTCGCAATATTTTACTAACCATTTTTAAAGTTAAACTGACTCGCTAGAGTTCTGGTTTGAGTTCGATTCCCATATCAAAAGCTTGTAGTGGTTCGTGTAACCCACGTTTAGCCATGGATTCCAATCTACTATACTTCATGTGCGAAGAAAAGTGACAAAAATAATAAAAAAAAAAAAATTATAGCCTACTCTATGTAAATGCGATTTCCATGCTGTAAAGCAACAGACTGTTCACAAATGAGAATTATCTTCAAAAATTGTACAAACACTTCTGAAATTTGCAATTAGTTTTTGGAAATGGGAATCTATTTTTCGGTAATGTAGTTCAATTTCCCTACCTTATATTTTCTTTAATCACAAAGTGTTATTTTGATTCGAAACATTAATGATAAGCAATTCTAAGTTGTCGAGTAAAAAGAAAATTTTAATTAAAAGGAATTAAAATTAATACAATAGGGCAATTTAAAGGATTACACATGGGAAGTATTTGAAGAGGTATTAAGTCATGTGAATAGCAGATATAGAAGCTGAATGATTAATGTTCTTGGGTATAGTTCATTGTTATATAGGCACAGTAAACGTACTTCCAGTAATTCAAAATCTGAATCACTGGAAGTTTAAATCACATTAAGTCTCAAGCTCTTGTGGAATTAGTCTTCGTTCTTGTGCAAAAATGTAACCACAAATTACAGAAATCTATCTTTGTGAACAAGATACGCCAAGATTTGTTAATTTCAAAGCTCAGTGTGGCAAAATTAACAGATAGAAAATCATTGTTAAATGCTTATTGCATCAGAGCAATATTTTGATTACACAAAATAAAAAGTGATGTACTGCAATTCAGCCAGGGTAAGATTTCTTATTTTCATAGGGCAAATAATTATTCAGAGAATTTTATTTAATACAGCTGAATTACGAAAGATTTGACACTTACAAAGGTAAGTAACTATGTTAATAATATCGAAAATATATATTTGTGTTTATTTCGATGGAATTAAAAGGATTTCTGATTGAAAGCTGAGTGAAGAGAATTTTAAAAGTAGTATTATATAATAAGACTCAAATTTAAACTAGCGAGACTAAAATTAAATAAGAAATAACAAAAACGTCAATTTAAATTTATGTTAATGACTGTTAGTTTAGAGCATGTATAACGTAAAGGCTGATAATACTAGTTTTATAGGAGCTTTTGTTTCAGCAACTGTTTTAATGATTTCAACCTTGATTTTGAAAAGCGGTTCTTGAGATTGTCTTTTCGTTTTAAAGGTTTGAAAATTGTCAATCAGGAAGAATTTGGCAATACGTTGTCTTTAGAATGATTGGGAGAAATGTTGATTTACCACAATATAGATTAAATTATTGAACTTAAAACTTTTTTTTCAAATTATTTTTATTAATAATTTTTTATTAAAACATATTTTTTTTAGATTTTGTAAAAATTTAACACATGACGAAAACAAATCTTAGTTTTCCTAATTGTTAATAGATTGTAAATCAAACTTCCTATTTAATTTTATTTCATTATTAATTCATCAGTGCCCTTTACTTTTTTAATAGATATTTTACAAGCTAAGAGAAAAGCATCCGGAAGTATTCAGCAAAGTCCATGTTGTGGCTGGTGACGTGACGCTTGAAAATCTTGGCATGAGTATAGAAGATGCGTTCCGAGTAAAGCAAAAAGTTTCATTAATTTTCCATTGTGCAGCTAACATTAGCTTCCTCAAGCCTTTACGGTAAATATCATTGATAATCATCAAAGAGTTTTAAACAAAGTTGAAAATATTAAGTGCTCTGATCTTAAGCTCATGGATTCAATTCCCTCCTTCATCATAACTTTGAAATTCACATTAAACTATTGGTTCCAGGCGAACCATCTTTCTTATTAAAAAAAACTGATCTTTGGGTGATTAACAAACAAAATAAAGAGTAAAATGGAATTTAAAATAAGCGGAAACGTACGTAATTGTGCAACAAACCTTGATGAGTTATCGCGTGGTGGGAAGTTTCCTAACTGCTACCAGATTGGACTTGTATCCGCGTGGAGGCCGCATTTACGTGGCGTCCATCATTATAAAAACGGAAGAATGACTTGTCTTAAGTGCTGTCTATTCTGTCGCCCACACCGCTGTAACCCGGCATCATTACAGACGTTGGTATCTGTGCTCTGGGGTCAAAGACAGTCTTAACGAACACTAAAAGAGCAGCAACCAACAGGATATAGCTGTAATCGATATGAGAGCTTCAAAGATGACTTAAACATGTTATATAATGGAGATAGAAGTGGCTTGTGAACAGTCACTAATAATCTGAAGATGTGTCAATACACGTGTGATGTTACTCTGGTTGAATCGACACTCGTCAAATTTGACCTATTTCCTTGTTCCAACCATCCTTCCCGCAATTGCTGCTCAGTAAATGTCCCCAGATGTATGTTATCTGAGATTGCAGTATGTACCAACGTGTTTTTAGCCCGAACACCTTGCCCTTTAAAATCATTGATCTGCTGGAACAGCCTCCATTGACGGCGGCCTAGTATTCTCTATTTCTCTGAAACAAAATATCCGAGATGGTAGCCGAATGGTTAGTGCTCTTGCCTTTCATTCATGGATTCAAATCTCGCCTTGGCTTTGAATGTTTATAATGGTTCAAAACCCCCACTTAAACCGTAACATCTAGTCTAATGTCCTCACGAGCAAGGAGCTGAATGCTTAAAGCTCTGGCCTTCAATAATTTATGGATTGAATTCTTACCTCTGGTATAGAAAATGTTTAGTGGTTGGAAATATATTTAAACTATAGGTCTCAAGCTAATTAGTCTTGTGCAAAAAATGATCGTTAAGTGATAAACCAACCAAACAAAATTATCGGTTACATGAGCCTTAAAACTCCATGACATAAATTTTCATGTGCTGAAAATGGAGTTAAAAAAAAAAAAAGAATCTGGTTACTCTCGCACACTTAACTAGTTGAAATACATAATTAATATGATCTTTATTAAAGAATAGAAAGTTACTTTCTGGAATATTCCCCACTTTAATGGAACAAATCTGAATAATTTGCTACCGAATTGATAGATTTATGATCAGTTCTCTATTCTTCAAAACTCGTGGGTGCAACTATAAAAGTACGGAGAGATGGTTTGGATGTCTGTAATGGTTAGGAAAAATAGTTTCCGGTATAATTAGCCCTCGTGTGCAAAAAATGACCTTTGTGTGACAAATCAAACCTACTTCAGAAGTACTATATACATTGATTCAAAAGGAATCCTTATGAAACTTTTGGTTCCAACTTAATTAACTTTTTGTGGGTTAAAAAAGAAACTACTGTATAGGATTACATCAAACCAAACATAATGTGTATATATTTATGTAATTTGCCACCCAACTTGTCTAGTGGTACGTGCCTGACCGTGGATAGGGAAGTCCTGGGCTCGAATCCCAGTTCAGGCATGGATGCATTTTCTCTCGCTGTCTATCCTGTCTTTTCTTTTCCTTTCCTTGTATGAATGGGTTGTGAATGGTTGCCTACTCTATAAACGGTCCCTAGTGCATTTGTGTACTGAGGAAGTCGAACTCCACATCAAAATATGATTCAGATGGAAAAGTGGAACAGTGCACACCATAATGCCAGCGTAGCTGGTACAAGACCACAACAACATTTATGCAATTTAATTGCTTTCGAATTTTTGACTATGTTATATCTTAATGATAAATTTCTAACTCTTTAAGATCATAAATGTAAAGATTATATATTAGAATATATATGCAGGCAAAATTCTATCAAAATTAATTTTTAATTGAAGTAAATGTAAAATTAAGATCTTGAAATTGTTACCCAATGTTATATTCCTATCAGTCTCGTTTATGTAATTATCTGTAGTCCTGTAGGTTTCTATCGAATTTAGTACTCTTGGACTAAGCGTGATAGCAAAGTGTTAAAAAAATAAAAAAACTTTCAGTGTAACAGAAAAACCTGAAATGTACATCAAAGTTGATATTTCATGTGAGAATGCATCTGAAGTATTAACAGTTATATACTTCTTATATGCTTTTATGAAGGATTTACACTCGTTCTTGTTAAACGAATTCAACAAGGGGCAATTACATTTCCAGTCACTGAATAAAATAAAGAACTAAGATTGTGATTTCACCTCGTATATTTTAAGCGATTTGTGTGCACTTCTATTATTGACTCTATAGGTTACTTGAACATATCTATATTATAGTAGCAATATTTTCTTAGAAAATGTAAGGATCTGGCAGAAATATTTGGTGTCTATATAATTCTTTAATAAAGGAATGAATTCTGACTTTTGAATCTTTCATGCACCAGAAAAAATTTCATTTAAAATGTATTATGAATTGCTATTTCCTGAGAATGCATGTAAAGTAAATAATAATGCGTAAAGGTTTAGTTGGTATTTAGATTTAATATAGTATTTCTTCATCATCTAAATATATTTATCATTGCCTTATTATGGATGAGAATGGGGATCTATTTACTTTTTGGATTTCTTATATATGTAAATGAATAATTTTACCTTCCATTTTGCAACACTGTATTGCATTGCATATAAAAAAATCTCGTTCAATTTTTCTTTTTAGGTTCATGGCATTACACAATGCATTTGGAACATATAATGTTATTGAATTTAGTAGAAAGTTGAAAAAACTTGATGTAAGTATGCACACTTCTATTGTTTCCTAAATATCAATTTCTCATTGCAATTTTCGGCTTTGTTTATTGATTGAAAAACACTGAATAAAAAAATGCATTCATTTGTTACTTGGAAATGTGAAATTTAAAACTCTATTTTACTACTTTTATAGGCAGTTATATATACTTCCACAGCTTATTCAAATTGCAACAGAAAATGTGAAATTGAAGAAATAGTATACAGATTACCTTTCCCTGCTAAAAGATTTCTAGATGCCTTAAAGTAAGTTGCGAATTCTTCAAATATAATTTATTTTAAAGTAATTCTATATATACGTGTGTGTGGGTTTTAAAATTCATTGAATTTTTATAGACGTATCCCCTTTTGGTGCAATTCGTGCTGTTATGAACCTTATACCATTCCGCTCAATCAAGCTGTGTCTCCCAAGACTTAAGAGTTCAAATCATATTCTAATAGAGAGAATATTAGAAATGAAATATGTGAAATAAAGTGGGTTTATTTCACTAATATTTTGGCACCGAGTAGCTGGGTCATTTTATTTTAAGACATCTGGACAAACACCGCTGGCGTAATTTGTCTTTTTTTGGACTTTACGCCTTAAATCCAAACCAGTTGTACTTTTACCGCATCTTGGCTTCCTTAGAGGATTTTTCATGGATAGTGAATAGCATCCATGTATTTCCATAAAGAAAGCCGGGAATATCCCACGCACCAACTCCGACAGATATAGTGCACGCGCAAAGTTCAATTCCTGTTCAACTGTGACTTGCGTTCTCTAATATGGGATTTTCTCCAATCGGGGTTTATATCAATCACGGCGAGCCCTATTCCAATACCATTTATCAGAATTTTGTTTTAATAAATATTTATTTTAACTTAATTCAACTTAGCGCTTGGTATGCATTTAAATTGGCTTAGAAATTTTAAACATTCAAACCTTTAAGGAATTTTTATTCTCTTCCCTATTAAAAATGGTTTCTTGTTGTCTGAGCTGAAGATAGGCATGTATTTATGAATATAATTAAAATAAACCTAAAATAAAGATTAATAAATATTTGTAATAAATATCAGTGGATTTTAATGAATAAGGATTGTAAACTAGACCACCTAAGTCAGGTTATTCATCTTTGATTATATCTGATATATACTAGCAAAGGCCAAAATATGACTGCTATTGCGAACCAGAATAGATTGATGGCCAAGAGATGATTAAGCATTAGGGGAAATGGCTATGCATGGTAGCATTACTGATTAGTTCTTTTCTTAAGTTTTAAACGAATTTATTGATTGTAAACTTAGATTACTTATCACATTTTAAATTACTACAATTGCTAATACATTTTAAATTGCTTCATAACTACTCAAAATTGATAAAAAAATTCAATACTAGATTATTGGATAATAATCCTTTTACTATTAATATCGTACTGTAGAACTCAAAAAGTTGGCAGACATATAATTACTATGTTCTTACCTTGGGTTAAGCAATTCGTGGGTTCCATTAGCATTTGTCATTGACGTTGACAATTGAAGTTCTCATTAAATTAATGATTCGGTCTAGTAAGCCTCGTCTACATAAAATTACAGTTCGGTGACACATCCAATTAATATTGGACCTTAAAGATTTTATCTAACTATTCTTGAATAAAAACACTTTGATGTAGCCATTGTATTTGCACGCAGTTAAAGTGTCAATGTGATCAGTGTTGGCTAATGAAATGGCATAAGTAATGCTTTAATACTATTACAAGATTGTTAACTATTAGATGCTTGCAACATTTCCTTCTGTTTTATTTCTAGCATTGAAGTTTTTGATATGAATTGAGCTGGGGAATGCACGTATGCAATATATGAATAAAAACTTAAATCTTGGTTTCAAACGTCTATTTTAAGTTTTGAGTAATCCTTACTGGTTTTGTATTTGAATAAATATATATAAACTTTGTTAATTGTGATGTATTCTGTTGCGTGTGTTATTAGTACAATGTTACAAATTCTTCTTCGATGGCTAGACAGTCCAGGATGGGCCCTTGCCTTCCTCAGAATCAAATTTCAAACTCTTCTATCCTTGGCCATGGAGATCGGGTTTATCTTTAAAATTCTGTTGCTTCGAAAATAAAAAATGTATTGGTTTTTGTCTCAAGGGTGACAGATTTGTATCGAAATGGTATATATGTTACTGCTGGTATGTATATGTGTGTGTGTATGTATAATACTGCTTTCAAAAATAACTTTATGATATCCTTTTTTGAAAGACTTAAAATAAGTCATTCTTTAAGCAAATTAAAATTTCTCTGCAGACAAGTAAAATGACTCCTGTAACTTCGTTGCTGTTTCTCCTTTTATCCCTATAATTTTCCATAAAAAAATACATATAATTCTAATTTCTTTTCATTAAGATCTAACAATATATGTTAATTAAACTATACATATATATTGTTGGAAAGGATATTGCATGCTTTTTCTTCCTTGATTGAAGCTTTGTTACGCAATTACTTCTATTATAGGAATAATAACTCATGATAGATATTTGAAATTCTTGTTTACATTAATTCAGAGGTGGTAATTGTAGATTTATTTGTTGCACGCCAATTCAAAGATTATTCAAATTCAAAGAAAGATAAAATTTGAAAATATACTTTAATTTGCTTAGACATTGCTTTTGCACCATCAGTTATTAAGTTGATGGATTTAATTGTGTATTTTGTACTTATGAAATCAAACTCTTTAGAAGTCGATAAAATTTTCTCACGTGTCTTCGGTTTACCATTTTAGATGTAAAAGAAATGTATAAGAATAACAAAAGAGGGAAAATGATTTATACAAAATTTGCATACTTGGGGGAAAGATTTAGCTAGTCAGCCTTTAGCATAAATTGTAACTCATTCTTATTTGATTGTATAGAATTATGCGAAGTATTAACACTTATATTGATCCATAATATCAAGAGTTAAATTTTCGTAGAAAAACACATACCATCTCTTTCTGGTGCATTTCATGTACTAAACAGGATTCTTATTAGGGCTATCATGACACTATTATTAAGGATATCAGAACCTACAAATAAATTTTAAGAACATAAATGTTATGCTCTTGGGACTAAGTAAATACCATGTGATTCCATGAAAGTTAATATCTTTCTTAGGATAGTCCATCATATTTAGAAAATAAGCCGTTAAGAAATACAGCAATTTAAGCTCACATTTAAAATCTTTTCTGCTAATAGTCAAATTCAATTCAAGTGAAGTTCACTCTGGGATTAATTTAAAGCCCTATGACATTCTTTCTGGTGTTTTGTTACAGATGTAACCATTATATTTAATAAGCCGCTTGTATTCTGACCTATGTGTTCAATTGTTTAGGAGCTAAGTTTTTATGTTCAGAAAGTTGCTTTCTTTTTATAGTCAGTAGCACTGACTAGATTTCTCTTCGAAATTTCAAATTTATTTTTATCGTTTTTGGATCTTTTTAATCTATATTTTGATTAAAAATCTTTCTTATTCAAAAAGGATACATAGTCTAATGATACCATTTCTATTGGTTCTTGTCGAAATATAAGAGGATTTCACATTGAATGAAGCAGTGTGGGATCTCGATAAATAGTTTACAGTGATTTATTAATCTGTCAAATGAATATGAACTTTTGATTTTATAAATTTAACTGTATATGAAATTTAAATGCCTGAAGAAATGCAGATTGTACTTGTTTTAGTTTCAATGTAAACGTACTTTAAACTGATAAATTTCTAGAGATAAAATTATCAAGAACTTTACTTCTACAATACTTATAGAAAGTAGTTATACGCATTGTGAATGATTTGAATTAGTATAATTTTTCAATATATATTGATTCAATACTTTGTCTGGAGACGTATTAATCAAAATAATTCAGCGTTACAAATTAAGAACAGAATGTATTTTCTAAATCTCAATTTTATATCTATATAACTCTATTCTTTTCTTCCGAATTTTTGAACTGAAAATGTCTACACAGAATAATATGTTAGCAATCGCTTTTAGACAGCCAGAGAGAATCTTTAATTTTAAAATTTTGATAGCATCTTTTGTAGTTATTTAAAAACTTGCTTGACGTTGCTTTGAGTTCATTGTTGAAGTTACTTAAACTTTTATATTTCTATACTCTTTTAGGTCGTGTTGTCAGTTCAATAGTTAACGCACTCTGAATTTTGTTTGAACAGTTCGCGAACGTAATTCACGTAAAGTCTGTAGGTATTTGTAATGTTTCGAAATGTTTTGAAACTGTAGGTCTAGGTTTAATTAGTCCTGGTGTACAAAAAGTAACCGTAAATTTATCAACAAACGAAACACGCTTCAAGAACGGAGACATTGCAACCCATTTCATTTGTTTTTAAACCACCCCATTATGATAGTTTAAAGGAAAATATCTTTAATAGAATATTCAGTAGCTTGTTTTCTTGGTTCAATTCTCAGCTGCAGTTTTTAAAAGTTTAACTGCAGTCTATATTATATTTTTGGAATTCTATGCTGTTGTAAGTGTTAATCAATTATTAAATTTAATTAAAGTAGCACACACATTTTACTAAGCACAAAACAACAAAAAGTAGAAACGTCAGATTAACAATTCACTTCTGAATTTTATAACGTTTAAGTGCAACTAATTTTAGTTCACTTCAAGGAGTTTTAGATTATTGCAAGTTCAGTTGAAATATTATTTGGGTAATTAGAAAGGTAGTCACCCACAGTATTTTATTCATCAAACTAATTAACTTTTCGAAACTATTAAATTCAGTTACAATATTCTACCTACGTTAAACTGACTCTGGATTATAAAATAATACTAATTGAATACGAAATTACGATTTCTTTAAAAATGTAAAGAACGAATATTCGCTCGGTTAATAGCCAAATTTAAAGTAAATATTGCAAGATAAATTTTTAAATTGCTAGCAACAATCAGATTCCCTGATCTTTTATGTAAGGAAAAGAGGGGGGGGGTGAAGCATTTTAGATTTATTCATTCAAAGTAAAAATATTAGTAGTTCTTGTCTTTTTATATTTCATAAAGTTAGAATAAAAACAACATTCAGAAACTTTAATTTTTTCCCAGTAAAGTAATTTGACTCTTACTTAATAATTCAACAGTATTTAAATATATTTAGAATGATATTCAAAATTATATTATAAAATAAGTAAAACGTTATTAAAACTAGAAATTAATAAAACCATTTAAACGAACGTTTTCCTTCATAATATATAAATATGAGTCACTGAATTCTTAGAACCATCTTCAATCTGCTTTGTTTTAACGTTTCTTAAAATCCTATTTTAATTCAAATTACTCTAAAATCTTTATTGCAGTGGTCCTGAGGAAAGTTTTAATAGTTTGGTGAGTGAATGTAAACCAGCATGGCCAAACAATTACTCTTTCAGCAAGTGCTTAGCAGAAAATATAATATCGGAGTGCGCGTCTGATATTCCTATAGCCATTTTGCGTCCATCTATAATAGTGTGCTGTTGGAAAGGAATTTTACCTGTAAGACAAAATCTTTATATACATATATAATTTAAAATATAATTATTTCAAAAGTATAACCTATTAGACTTTTTAATTTTTAAAGGTAATTAAAGCACTTTTACAAATGGAACATTTATTAATAATTCTTAAATTTATTTCTTTTGAAATTTTAGCAAGGTGCTTAAGACTATTAAAGAGGGAGCATTAAATTTATATTTTATTTTGGAAATCGTGAGTACCGAAAGTTGAATCAATATTAAAAAATTTAAATACTTTAGTACGTATTATTCTATTGAAAATAAGGAATTTTAACTCTTGCAGTACATAAGTATTTTAATACATTAGAGACGAAGCCAATTAATATAATAAAGGAAGCAAATTATGTATGCATTATAATAGTTCTAGCTTTATATATATCGGTAACTACGTCTCTTAAATATTCACCTGTACAAAATAAATGTATTTTAGACATTAATTCGTTGAGATTTTTGAAATTTGCTGAGATTTAAATTTATTAGTGTGCTTATAGAAATTGTGGCATATCAGTTTTTGGTAGCTATAAGTGTTAAGACAGCTAAAGAAGAAATATGTGAAATGATAAGCTAATCTCAGTAGAACTTCATCAGTTTTTATATTTAAACTTCATATTTAATCAGAATTTGGTAATTAAAGTTTTTCTTCATCAAGTTAAGTGCCATACTAACACTGCATTTGATACTTTTATTTATTTATTAGCTTAAATTTAATATTTTTAAAATGCGCATTCATTGGTTGAAAGTACTATTTTTAAATTTTTATGACTGATATATATCTTAAATAATACATTTTTTTTTTAACTTACCTAGGGTTATATTGAAGAGGGATCGGGTTTGGTTGACTTAGGAATTGCTGTAAGTATATTTATAGATTTTTACAAATGTTGCATACTTTTAATATGAATTTTAAAACTTTTATCTAAGCAAATTCTCATGTTCATTGCTTTAAAATGTTGGAAATACTTTCCATATGCATTGTAGTAAAATGTTAAGCTTAAGTTCTTAGATTAACCCCTTGACTGACGAATTAAATGGAATTTGATGCGACAAAAAAAAACTATTTAATTTCGCTTAATTGAACAGTTACGTGAAGACTGAGAAAGAGTACATTTTATTTTCAAATTTGGATTTTTTTACTTGCGACATTATAATACATAACGCAAAATATGCCCTGATTTCATCATTCGTTACTGGAAACCAGTCTTTGCTCATTTTCGTAGTGTGTTCCATGTTCATCTGATCTGCATATCTATTTGTTTCCCGGACTATCATTTCAAAAAAGTCGTCAGATAAAATTTGTTTTAAAACACACAGAGGTGTTGAATCTGCTCCCAATGTTCGTAATACTAATGGATTGATACCGGGAGTTTCGGTAAATTCTTTTATGTTTACAATATTTTCGTCTTCTGTCCAATTCCATTCATCGTCTGCTACATCAGAATCATCACTGCTTGATATGGGTCTTACACGTTTACGAACATTTTGTAGAACGGAGCTTGCTTCACTTGATCTTGAACTATCACTTGTATAGTCAATGGTATGAACACTTCGATGACCGGTGTCAATCTCATCATCAGTACTAGAGTAACCAATTGCACCATCATCCCCACTTTCATATAATGCATCCGGCTTATACATGTTACGGGGATTATTTATAATCTTTACTAAACTCAAATATTGGCTAGTATAACATTCACCGTGCGAGACTTCTGCTAAACTGAACTCTTACTTTCAGTGTGCTTTTTTAAATGAGAATCGTCGAACGAGTGAAGCAACTATGTAATCTAATTGTAACTTGCACGGCGTCCGCCGAAAGAAGCGCTTGACGAGTCTGACTCGTCAAAGTCTGTGATGGCCCAGGAAATCAATGACGAGTCAGACTCGTCAAAGTCAGTCAAGGGGTTAAACCCTAATAACAAACGTTTTAAAATTCACTAAAAAGAAGTCTGTCTAGATTTGACGAATGTAAGAGATGTATTTTATTCTAGATTAAAAAAAAAGCAAATGTCTTTGGAGAAAATATTATGATTACAATATTTTTCACAACGCTTTTTCTATTTTAGATTGGTAAGGGTTTCGTTCGCGTAGTTTTCGGTGATCCAAACTGTAAATTGAATATTATTCCAGTCGACGTTGTGGCAAATACTCACATCGTAGCAGCTTGGAGCATTGCAACTCAGAGGTCTAATGGTCTTTATACTTTTATAATTGATACTATTTCTTTGATTACATTAAATCTGAAACTTAGTTAAGTATGTAATTTTTTTTTAAATCAATATGAATATCCTTATAATTTCCATAATGCTCCTTTTCTAAAATTTAAATTGCAATTAAGGCAACATTTTAAAATTTATAAACTCATTTCTTTTTAAAATTTTTTTATTTTCATGAAAGTTCTCAATAGTTTTCTCAACATTCTGCTATGCAAGTAAATGTTCTTAATTTGTCTTCATAGATCAAATGTTAGTTTTTCGAAATATAAATTTTGAAGTTAGAACAATAAACTGTCATAAGTTGGAGTAAGAAAAAAAATTCTATTTTATATAGATTTTTGGTACTTCATTAAAATATACTAATGCACTAGAAAATTAATAATGTTTATCAACCAAATTTCACTAATAATTATTAACTACGGTAAGAAATAATTTTTTCCTCAAAGTAAATCATTGCTTAAAGTCGTGTAGTAACCCAAAGCAAATTTCTTTTTTTTCAATTTGATATGTCCCATGATCATGTTGGTCGTCTATAGATTAATCAGCAATACATTCTGAAAGCAAATTTATGAATAACTTTCATTCAATTTTTGTAAGAACAGATGTTTCTAACCATATTTTACCAACGGTTAACAAAATTTTACCAACGGTTCTTTGTAAAAATGAGTATTTCCTTGTCACTATTCACTTAAGTTATTTGTCTCAAGTTAGTTACTTCAAAAGAATTTAATTCACAAATCGCACCAATTGAGTGTAGTATTAAATTAGCATTAATAATGATCCAAAATGTGTTGTAAATCAATTGCTGAAACAGCAAGTAGAAATGATTGTTGTGGTTATGTGGAATGGTAGCCACGGTCATCGGTCTTGACCTCGATTGGATTTCTTCTGAGTCTACGTCAAGGCGCTTCCAACAACATTGTCAGTCTTTCAGTTTTATAAAAAGATACTTGTATGTTAAAGGCTGTGATGTGCCACGCTGTAAAATGTGCTCTGTGAGATTATTTTTAGAGTGCAGATATGTATTGATGTAAATTGAACACCTACTGAAAGCATGCAGTAGCAACTAGATTGTTGAGAAGCCAGTGTGCATGGAAAACAATTTCCATCTGACGCATTTCTGCATCAGTACATTGTTTGATTACAAATAACTGCTACTCTTCCAAGTTTGTAACTTTTTTGAGCATTTTGTTTAGTTTTTGAATTGTGCTAACTTCTGAGTTTTACCTCTAAGCCATCTTTTAGGGAGTAAGTTCTTTTCAATACTCAGACATACTTTTTTTGACCTAACTATAGCAATGCAACGTTAAAGAGAATGTTTGAATCCTATATTTAGAAAGTGAAAATTTAAAAAAGCATTAAGGTAGTTAATTTTCGAAATTGAAAACATTCAAACCAGTAACAAACTTTTTTTTTTTTCTCCAGAAATTTTCAGTCTACAGAATTCGCTTTCTGAAAGTGGAAAGGCAAGCTAGAGTAATGAATACCAACCAAAAGATACACATGAAAATAATTATATCTTATGAAATTCCTCTAAATTACACGATAAAAATTTCTAAGTTCTTCAAAATACAAAATGTACTGAAATTTAGATAATTTTTTCTATTTAACACAAATGTTTATCTGAAAGTAAAAAATCCTTTAAGAATACTCGTAACCCTTCATAAATTTTTGCAATCCAGTGCCGTAGAGCTATAATCCTAATCAACTGAACCGAAGAATATTCGGATAGTCAAAAATTCGAGTAATTGGATTTTTTCGAAATAAGGATCCTTTTTTAATTGTATGTTAAAAATGAAAGAAAAAGCTGTATATTTAAAAAAAAAATTTAAGAGGAAAAAGCAACAATTTTAAATATTGAGGTACTTAAAAGTGCCTTACATTAATACAGTCTGTATATTTAGTACTGTAAATGAAAGTCTTTGCATGTAAAGCATCTGTAAGTGTAAGCTGTTTCATAGGCTTCATCCGTTTTCGGCCAGGCAAGTCGCACATACGCTTGACAGTGATAATTTATACGTGGTCACACTCGGGCTGGTGGTCCATCCAATTCAAAGCCTGCAAATAAATATTACATTACAAATAGTCTCATGTCTGCTTCAACTTGGACATTAAAATCCTCTTCCTCAACACTTTCAATAAGTAGACCAGCTTTTTCAATTTGAAATCCAGGGTCTGACTCGTTTCTTCGTTCAAGTGACACGTCATTCTTATCTTCTCTAACCTTTCCTTTTCTGAAGCTTTTTTTTTTCTTCTAGTTTTTCGTCTCTTCAATCTAATCTTATTTTTCTGAAATTCTGAAAGGGATTCGGATACAGAGTTTGGATTATTGGAATTCTACTGTACTTAAAAGTCATAATTATTTCAATAAAATTTTTTTGAGCTATACACACTTCTGTTAAAAATAAAACTAACATTGGAAATTTAATTTACACCTTTAATCGAGGCATTTGTAACTTATTTATTATTAATATTTTAGGTGCTCCTCCATGCCAATGGTTATCAACTGCGTTGCTGAGGAAAGTTCACTAAGCACACTTAAGGAATTCCATGATGCATTGTTTGACATGACTAAAAAGTATCCTCTTCCCAAATCCTTCCAGACAGCATCCTCTTCAGTTCAGAAGAGTGTATTATTATATTGGATCATAGTTATATTTGAACATTACATTCCAGCTTTTGTTATAGATTGTTTGTTACGTATAGGTGGCCATAAGCCAAGGTAACAATTCATGTTATTGAGGGAATAAAAAGTTTTAAAATTCTTAGATCTTAAGTTTTTCTTTGATGTTCTGATTTAATATTTCCAATAATTTATCCATTGCTTCATTATTTATTCATGATATTCATACTTTTTAAATCTAATTTTGTTTTAAAATTTTATAGTTTTAAGTATTTTTTTTTCTTTCAGATTAGTGTCTTTGTATCGTTTCTACGATAGTGCAATGAATGCTTTGAGATTCTTTATAACCAATTCTATAAAGTTTCAGACTAATCAAATTAAGATTCTTTCAAATAAACTGAATCCGAAAGATGAAGAGGTAATTTTAAATTTTTATATACAATTATTTCTTAAACAAGGAATTTTTAAATGTCTTACAAATGTTCTTTCTAAAAGTGATTCTGTTGCATTATTCAAATAAAGACTCAGTACCTGTTAAATGTAACTGTAATTTCTTGTGTATTTCCACATTTTATTGTATTTCATCAAAGAATAGTTTTCATATGTATTTGTAACAAAAGAATAATATATTGAACCTCAAATAATTTTATTGATAAAATTAACGTATATGAAGCTTGATATCAAAATGCATGTACACAATAAAACAAATTTTAAAGGCGAAATTATTAATGTAAATCTATTTAATTTTAGATTATTTAAATTTTATTTATATTGTCCATATAATTCTTTAGTGTTTGGACAATTTACTATCCATTTGTAAACAAATTTCTTGTTGCTTATGATGGTGATTTTTTGCATGATTAGTTGCAACTAAAACAGTTAAATTTAATTTTTGGGGGAAAAAGGAAAATTGAAAATATTCATTTGTTCCCAGTTTAAACTTATTAATATGGTTGATGTAATTTATAGAAAAAACCCAAATTTGAAAAAGTGCTCATAAAAAAAAAAAAAAAAAAAAAAAAAAAAAAAAAAAAAAAAAAATTGTTTGAAATAAAGGGTAGTTTTCTTTTGTGTTGTAGTTAGGTAACTTTCGAAGTTTCTTTGAATTTAAATAATTTTTAAAAATTGTTACACACATAATCTTACACTAATAGTGATAAATAATACAGAGAAACTTTTTAAGAGCTTAATACTCAATTGGAATCTGCTAATAGCATAATAATAGTGTGAAATAAGGAACCATTTACTGTATGTTTGCACTATTAATCTATTAAAACGTTTTTTCCCCTTTAATCATAGAGTTAAAATTCATAAATTTAAAAAGTTGACCAAACAATTCTAAGATGATACAAAAATTATCTGATGATAAAAAAGTCACTGTAGATAAGATGATAAAAAAAAAGTCACTGTAAATGTCACGCTAACGATTAGTTTTAGTTTAATTGAGGTTCAATTGGGACTTGAACCTCCTCATTAATTTGTTGTGCTGTATGTGAACTGTTTAATCTGTTCTAGTTTTACTTTTTGTGTTTGAAATGTGGAATAAACTAGGCTTTACTGCAAATCTCAAATTTGGCGATCTTTTTTCTTGAGTGTTTTACAAAGTGGCTTCACACATCGACATTTCCCATTAAATGATTTATTGGAGAGATTAAACTTTTGAATTGACGAGAAATGTAAAAATTAAGACATGCCAACAAAACTAATGGAGTATTATGCATTTTTCCCAATTACAGCTTTTCTGCTAATCGAATCAAGGTTCTTGACTTCTATGTTATAATTATACTAAAGTATTGGGA
Source organism: Latrodectus elegans (assembly GCA_030067965.1). NCBI lineage: Eukaryota > Metazoa > Arthropoda > Arachnida > Araneae > Theridiidae > Latrodectus > Latrodectus elegans. Next base: position 40,113,740 of record CM057809.1, read on the forward strand.
AAGTAATTATCATGGATGTTTTACCTCTTGATGTTGAATAAATTTCAAATCAAATGCTTAATCAATGTGCATAACGGCATTATTTTAGTAAATAACATCCTTTTAAGGAAAAAAAAAATTACCTGAACTACAGTCGGAAAATCAGTGATTTAAAATGTAGGGATTTACCTACAGTGATTCTCGTATGTAAGTGTTTCTCTATTAGAGGGTCGTGCTATATCAATCTGAGTAGGATCAATCAGCTTAATTGACAGTAGATAACAGTTAGTTTATGAAAGAATTTTTCATGTAAAAATACAGAGGTAAATTGAAAGTTTAGTGTGCCTAAGCTAAATAACTTTTTTTGTAAATAATCATAGCTGAACTGGTAGCCAAAGGCATAGCTCTTTAGCTTTTGGGTCAACAGTTTATACGGTTTGATTCCTACTTCAGACATTGAGGCTTGTTGTATTTCGAAATTAACTTTAAACTTGTATGTACCTGTCTCTCTACGGTAAAAAATGACTCTTGAAAACAAACAATATGAAACTCAAATAATAAAAATAATGGCTTATAAAATTTTATTTTTTTTCCTTTTATAGCATATATTAAATCCTTGGAATCGAATGCTTTCATGATCATTGTAAGCTTACATATAAAAAAATATCAAAATTAATGCTTATTTCTGAATTTACTCCAGAGAGTTCTTCAGCTTTTATTTATTATCTTAAGATGTAAATCTTTCAACGATTACTTTGTCCTTTGATTTTTCTCATTGAAACAGAGCTGTAATATAATCTTTGAATTAATGGCTCTTGAAACATTTAACAATGCAACTCAATTCGAATTTGGTATTCTCAGATAAGTGAGCATAAGCAATTAGTCTTTAGAAAATGTTTACGTCTTGGTTTATATCACATGAAATATGTGCAGCGACATTCATTATTGATATTTGTAAGAAATAGCAATATTTAATGCAGCACAATTTCTTTTAATACATATGCACAGGATGCTTAAAAATATTTATTAAATGGATACGATCACATGCCTTGATTAATGAATTTTCAACTTTTGAAACAGTATGCATCATGAAACAATTGTCTGGCGTAGTATACACGAAATACTCAATATTTCCACCTTAGTTACTACAATTGACTCAGTGAACACTTGTTACATAGTGCTTGACACGTTTAATTGCAGATTCATCATTCAACAATACATTTTATCAGACAAATCTGAACAGATCGTCCATGGAAATATGATCAGTCGCCAACTCAATTTTCAAGATTTTAAAAAAGCTTTTATGCTAAGCATATGTTTTTCCTCTAAAGATTAAATTAGATATTGGGTTTATGTTCTAAATATATTTAATAATTTTCAAGTACAGAGTCAGCTAATCGACAGATTGTTGCTGCATTTATTAGTGGATTCATTGTTTTGGTCACCTGCGTTTGATAGCATTTCTTTCTACAGGTACATTGTAGCGATGGGATGAGAAATTGTGATATATAATATTATGCATTATTGCTTATAATAATAATATACAAGTATTGCTTATATAATATTATATTACGTGCCACTGGTATCTGTTGTCTCAAAGTTGATGCTTTCATGCGTGCCCTAAATTGTGATTATTTTTGTTTCATTAGCTTATTAATTTTACTTAAGTAATCTGCATATTTCTCATTTAAAAATAGTTTCTTTATTTGGCTAGCTTCTATATTAATGCAAATGTATCAAATAATAGTATTGATAAACTTGTATAAAATACATGGAGAAAACATAGTAAATGTAAAAATTATTTTACAGCTATTTTATATAGACAACTCGAGCTGCAAAATCTATGACTTGATTGAATGTATACCTTATGGGTCTCCATTTTACGAATGGGACATTGATCGAAAACCTAAGGGGGAAAGAAGACGAATTGCATTTGTGTAAGTAATTAAAAATGTTTGAAACACTTTTTTTACATTTGTTTTACAAAAATTTATACAAAAATGCCTTTTTTACTAAATTGAACTTTTACGTTGATCCTAATTAAACTAGTAATTGTAATATAAACAAAGTGTGTGTGTTAAAAAGCATTTTGAAATATAAACTTTATTTTGAATTCCAGTACTCAATACCCTATTTAATATAAATACAATATTGAAATATTGCAATTAAATCGGAAAGCTGAATTTAACAATTGCTCCACTTTATATTATATATTACAATTATTAAATTTTAAAAGTTAATCGCGTTGGCGAGTCTTCAGGGAACTTTGAGGTTTTTAATCATGAACAGATCAAGAATTTTTAACTTCGTTGTAAAAAAAAAAAAAAATTCTGTTGTTTCCTTAGATAAATTACTTATTGAAGATTTTCAAAATTTAAGTTTTCCAAGTTTGAGTAAATTTTAACCCTGGTTTGAATTAATTATAGAAATTACCTGATCAAAATTTAAACCATTGACCCAAAATAGTGAATTCTAAAATCTTATCTCCTTCTAAAGATTTATTTAGATAAAACATCTAACGAAACACTTGCGAAGTAATGAAAAAATCTGAAATTAAAGAAGTTTTTATCAAGAAATGCAATTCGGATGAATATCTCGCGATAAAAGTGTAAATTCTGACCATTAATTCAGTAGCTCATGAGTTTAAATCTCATTTTGAATACACAGTTAAAATTCAATTTAAGAGAGAACTAGGTAGAGAACTCACTTCAGTAAGGAAAAAAACTACAAGCCAAACCATAGAAGTACAAATTCTTGATATAAAATGTAAATTTTAGCTGCTAAACATGCAAAAAAATGTAAAGATCATTAATACTTGAGTTTCTGATCAGCATTATTGTTAAGCACTTCCTAACTTATTTTTTATAGAAATACTGTACTAAAATGTTAGTTTTAAAATTTACTTAAATTTTCTTTAATTCTATAACTTAACTAATTTATATTAACTTGTGTATTTAAACAGTGAAATCGACGTTGTGAAAAGTAAGAAAAATCGAAGGACACTCTCTAAATAAATAATCAAGAGATGCACTCTGTAATCTTAAAAATATCGAAACTTTATCAAGATACTTACATTTCTAAAGTTTTATTTTAATGCAATCAGATTAATATAACACTGATTGCATTAAGAGTAGTTACTTCAATGTACTATTTTCTTTCTCTCTCTCTCTCTCTCTCTCTCTATATATATATATATATATATATATATATATATATATATATATATATATATATATATATATATATATATATATATATGTATATATATGTATATATGTATATATGAACATTTTATAACAAAATTGCTCAACCAAAGATATGAAGCGTTTAACAAATATTCTTTTCGTAAAGCTGTTTTTATTTAAAACCATTTAATTCCTCTTTTCAACACAAATCTTCAGCAATTTGCTACTTTCTATATTATAATCAAGCATTTGATACAATATGAACTTTTTCAGTGAAGGATAACAGTATCAAGAGGAAACTTAATTTTGTTAAATTACCATAATTTGCAAGGAGTCCAAAAAGTTAAAATTCATTGTTAGGACTTTGTGAAGCAATGAAACTGATTCCTATTTAATTCAGTCAAAATTAGTTTTTATATTATGGAATCCTGTAAAATGTAAGATAGAAAATGTTTTTCTTAAATTCATAAAGATTTCTGATAATTTTTTTAATTTTTATTTTTTAATTTCTAGGCGATATTTATTCACCAGTTTCATCAAAGGAGTTGTCCTTGCTCTTATCTTCCTTTTCTGCTACCTCATGTTTTCACGCTTGTTTAATATGAATGTGACTTATTTTTAATTATCTTGTGTATTTCCTCTTAATTTATATAAAATAAAACTGTTTTATTTAACATACTGTTAGTGGTTTGTGATTACTGCCTTTTGAGGGTTTTTAAACTCTCTAATATTTTATCAATTTATAATTTCCCTTGAAAATGATTACCTAAATGACCTAAATCGGGGCTGTCCGGACCAAATTTGATCTTGGGTGCATAAAAATAACTAAACAGATTGGAGGGCTGCACAAATAAAAAAAGTTTTTTTAATGGAAGGTTTAATGGCGTTTAATATAGTTACTATGTAACTGTTTCATTCAATTGTATTAGCGCTTCATTAATTTATCTTTTACAATCCTTTCAATACCAACATTATTAGTTGTTGCCAGACGCAGCGCGTTTGTAAGTGAATTATCTGACAATGAAGATCTATATTTAGATTTTTATAAAATTTATTGTAGAATACGCACTTCTACAAAAATGGGTACTGCAATTCATCGAGCTCATTTTTAAGCAAAGATTGGTAAATTTGGAGAAACTCTCACTAAGGAGCTTAAAAATATCTATCCCAAACTTTGTCCTACTCTTGCAAAAGGGGTCTGATTGAAGGTCACATAATTCCAATTGATAATCAGTGTTTACACTTTCAACTGAAATTGTTAATGGATGAGTAAAAAGGGATATATCACTCTAATTTAAAATCTTCAAATCACTGCTCAAACTCCACAGTAACATCGTCAATATACTTCAGGTGATCCTTAAAGGTACATCCTTCAAAATTTTCCATTGTAATATTCTTTACAACTCGGAAAGAAATCATTCTGCTCTAGTGATGTTTTGAACAATTTTAGTTTACTTCTAAAACCATTCATATATCCATACAAGTTGACAATATTGTGTTTTTTGCCTTGTAACTTCAAATTTAATTCGTTCAAGTGTTGTGTCATATCAGTTAAAAATGCAAGATCAGCCAGGAATAAAGTATCTTGCATATAATTTTACAGTTCAGAAGTGTGATTTTATATATCATTTTTTAGAAATAAAGGTATTTCTTTTCGTAAAGCAAAAACTGTTCAAGGCACCACCCAGCACTAAGCCATCTTATTTCGGAGTGTAATAACAAATCTGCATAGATCGCATCAATTTCATTTAAAAAAATCTCGAAATTTTCTGAGTTAAAACTTTGTTTCCACCTCTAATGACATTTGTTATTCTAACAACTTTCATGGTATTCGTTTGGAGCAAACATTTTCCACATAAGTCTTCCTGGTGTACGATGCAGTGAAACAATCGGCAATGAATGCCATTTTCTTTAAGAAGTCTTGCGAATCCTGTCATTGTTCCTGTCATAGCTTTTGCTCCATCAGTTACAATGCAAGAACATTTTTGAAATCCTCCGTAGTCTATGACAGTTTTATTGACAACTAGATAGATATCTGCGCCTTTAGTTGTTCCAGGTAACGGTATCAAATTTAGCATTTCCTCCGTAATAGTTAAATCCTTTGAAATGCAGCGTATAAATATTAATAATTTATATCTGTTTGGTCGGTTGCTTTCATTCAAACATATCGAGTAGTATTCACGATCCAAAATGTAGTCACATAATTTTTTCGAAAACAATTCGCCCATATCATCTCATCGTCGCTCCACTGATTGGTGCGAGAATGCTACAGATTCAAACTTTTCCGCCAACTTGGTCTGCATGAAGCGTTGGGGCACTGAAACTGCACATTTATTCATTAAAATCCCATCACTGAATGGTTTTTTTCCTTTTGTCTGATAGTAAGGAAACTTTGAGACTCAGCCAAACTTTGTTTTTTAAAGTGCAGATAATGAACATACTTGTTTTATGTGTATTACGTATTTTTATGCTAGGCTACAACAATTTTTCTTGTTTCACCGATTTGTTTTTTATATTTTTTATACTTTTCTTCATGTAAAGTAGTATGGTGCCGTTTCACATGTTATTCCTTATTCACCGACAAAACTTGCATACAAATCATACACTGCATTTTATTGTTGTAGATCAGATAGTCTATAATTCCTATTTTCAATTAAATGCACAATTTTTTACCACTTAATTTTCGTTTCTTCATAGACAATGAGGCTTGTTATTTTGGATATTAGAGTTCTGTTTACTCTTTAATTAAATCACAAGTTTAAACTGACAAAAGAAATAAATGAAGGCTCAAATTACACAAAACCACTGCGATTACTAAATAGCTACTACACAACACTCGTCGCGTCAAATGACAACCAATAAACCAACGACAATCGATTCACTCTCCGATCGCGGGACATTTTAACTGGGAGGCTCGTCCCACGGTTAGCGGGGAACCGATACGCAATCTAATAATCAGTTGCAATTTTAATGCCCTTCTCCGTCGAATTGTGCGACTATTGAAAAAACCAAAGCAGTGCAAATTGTGTTGTTCTGCGCACAACGGGACTAACAAATACTTACGTACAAATACGATTCTATATTTTAGTTATTTATACCATATAAAAAAACAAAATTATTTCCATCAATAAAATTTGAAAAAAAATTGGAAAAATGTATTTTTTTGTTATAATAAAAACCCAAGCGCGGGCCGCATAAAGATGGAACGCGGGACGCAAGTGGCCTGCGGGCCGTGCTGACCTAAATCATCATAAATTATGACAGGTTTGTAGTAAATTATCATATTTTTAAACTGTGTGTGTGTGAGGGCAATTATACCAAATACGTTTCACAAACTGAAAATGTACTATAAAAGTATATAAATTCTGTAAATAAATAAGAAAAGGAGCATTTCTCTTCTTGAACTGATTAAGATAATGCAATAGCTTTAAATTCAATGAGAAATGCAACATATTTAGTTAAATAAGCATTACATTCTAGGATGTGAAAATTTAACACTAATTCTATGAGTATTTTTTATTTTACTGCAACTGATTTAATTTTAATAGGATTACATACTGTGATAAAGTAAGTGGTAGAGATCTTGGTCGATTGATGTTCGTTGATCATCAGTTATTTTGCACGCAAGAATTAATTAAATAGGTACCTACAGTTTAAAGTGGATTCCAAATCACTGCAAGCATCCTAGTCAAAAGTGGGAATCGAACCAACGAATGATTGAACCGAAGAGAGCGTTATTCATTCGACTACCAGTTAAATGTTGGTTTATTTAAACAAGTTTAATAGAAAAAAATTAAGATAGCTGAATGATTTAATACTCTTGGCTCCTGTTCAACAGTTCATGGGTTAGCTTTCTAACTCTAACATGTATTCTTAGTCGTCTGAAATCTACTTGAAGCAGTATGTGTCGGCAACAATGGCCAAATTTTGACTAGAGCAAGTAACTAACCAAGCAATCTAAGCAAACGAATTTTAAAAAAAATTTCCTGAATTTCGTTTAGGTGGCTTTGATATCACGAAAGTTAAAGAAACTGAAAACTGTTAGAGTGACAGAATTCCAGTTTACTCTGGTTTAAAAAGATAAAAAAAAGTTTAAATTTGGCTTACATTTACAAATTTTATTTCCATAAAATCAATCAAAACAGCCCCTTCATTTACTCATTCTTTTCAACAGAAATTTTATTTGCTAATGTATTATGTAGATTCCAATACTAGGCAACAATGTCTGTGTTGCTAAAGAGCATACACATTTACGAAGATTATTTTAATTAAGGAATTATTTAAACACACACAACATTTTACGTCATACCAAATACGATTTCCTCATGGGTTTAATCATCGATCATTTTGACCAAATACATCATGTAACAAGTTGACGCAAAACATTTCTAAGCTTGCAATTTACTTTATAAAATTGGATTTTAATATTTGAAATTTCATTCAGAAAATATTTTTTCTAGCAAAATGTTTAATGATAACTTTCATAGGGAGATTTAAAAAATTTGATAAACAATTAGTGGACCAATCCGGTCGGCTTTCATTGGCAGAGACTTTATGTTAAAATCGTACATACCTTTTGGGAGAAATTTGTATTTTGAAAAAACTTTTTTTTAACAGTGTTTACTTAATTTTATCAAAACTGTTTTTAGGCTGTTTTGCATCACGAAATTCACCAAAAACAAATCGAATGAGATTTGGAATGTTTGAAAAGCATCCCTTTAATTGCGAAAAGCTTCAATATATTTAAAACTTTGATTCCTTTCATCCCCATTTTAATGCTTTTCTGATAGACTGCATGTTGGAAAAATAGAAAACATGTTCGCTGTATAGTGGGTAAAAAAAAAAAAAGCCTTTTTTTACGACCCATTACATACACAAAAGCTAAATCAACCGGTATACAGTTTATAGGGGATCCCGAAAAACTACAAATTTCTACAGTTCACGTAGGCAGTATCCACTTTTATTGTGGTTTTGAGAATCAGAACACTAGAAGCACATTTGCCAGCTTAACTCACAAAATCCTAATATAATAAAACAAGGCTAGTTAGACCAGACTCAACACAGTTTACAGGGGATTCTGAACTACTTCAAACATTTAAGCCCTGAGTAGGAATCAAAGCCACGAACTGTTGCCGAGTTAGCGTTCTTGCCTTTGCTTAGTTATTAATTTATGTTATTCATCAAATACTTTCTTTTACATATTAAAAGAATTTTCACACGAAGACCAGTTAAACCAAATCCTACATTTAAAAAAAATGTTCTTACGATTCTGTTACTCTCAGTGCTCATAAGCTGATAAATCGAAAGGCAGTAAACAAATCATTTAGCCGCAAGCTCTGCTAAATGCTTAAAGAGTATTTATTAAAAAATGTGATATATTTTGAGAACTTTTATACATTGTACGATCAATATCACCATCTTGATATCTGAAAAGAAAATTTTTTTCATTTTTTTTTAATCCTATCTCATATTTTCTTTAAAAAAAATTATCACTTATTTTGATTTTAGCGTATGATTTCCCAATCCTCTTTGACCTTTGGTATCTCCAAATCCATTTACTCACAATTTCAAGCTTTGCTGTCCAAGTTTTTCAGTTCTAGTACTATACTCTTCAAATATCTTCCCTATTTGTCTTAAATATGGTCTAAAAGCATTAAGTTTACTCTTATCTGAGATTCATCCTAAATTTCATGGATATCCCTTTTACAAAAGGTACTAATTTTAATTTCACATTAAATTTCGTTTCAAAAATTTTACACACTTCAAAACCACAACACATTACGTTAATATATTGAGGATACGTAAAAAGTGTCTTACAAATGTTCGCTCTTCCTTAAACTTTGTGGAATATTTAGACTCATTATACAGAAATCAAATTCATTAATATACAGGTATCACTTCGCAGATTTACGTAGAACAGGTAGTTTCACCATCTTAACTCCATTTAGTAAATTCAATTCAATTGTAGAAACTCCGACGTGATGACTGAATAACAATTATGTTCGGTAGTACTTATTGTGTTTGTAAAGAAAATATATTTAGATACAACTACGTAAAAAAGTAGGACACTTGATTTTGTAACAATAACCAAAAATATTTTATTTTTACTAAAATTTTTTGTTAGAAACATTTTATAAATATTTTAAAAATACAATATTAACATCAGAATTAGGATATTCAAGCATAAAATATTAATGGCAACAAAAATAGTTTCTCTTTTTTGAAACTTTTTTTTTAAAAAAAAGGATAGCATTACAATGAATGAAAAATAATGATTTTAATAAGAAATGTTCTTCCCATTGGCATTTATAACTTAAAATACCCTGTTTAGAAGGTAATTTTATAGATATCGAACTTCTGTTTGACAAAAATTTTCCCACGAGTCATTCAATGCTTCTCAAAGCTGAGTTAGCGAATCAAATTGCCTTCCATCAGCATAAACTCGAAGAACTAGCATTGCCTGGATGTTTTCCACTATATTAAGGTTAGGACTTTTGACTGGCCATGGTAAAATATCCACATTTGTTAGAGTCCAATGTTCGACTCTAGTCGTGGTGTGAATGTCTTGCTGAAATTTCCACTTTTCACCCCTCCCTCCAAGTCAGACCCATAAAGAAGCAGCTCGAAATTCAGCACTTGAATGTAGTCTGATTGTTGTTGCTTTCCATTTAAGAAAACCAGACTTGTCCTTCTTCCGTATCCAACAGTCAACCAAACCATTAAACTCCCTCCACCCATTTGTCGTGTTAAATAGTATTAGTCTTCATTCCTCAGACAATGCCAGTAGTGCTGATATCCATCTGGACCGTCGAAATTAGATTTCTTTGCATCGGAAAATATCAGAAGTCCATTCTGTAGTCTAGGACATGTTCTCCTTAGCCCACGCTAAATGGTTATCAATGTAATCTTGTGTTCACCTAGGGTGATGTTTCCGTTTTTTGAAATGAATTTTTGAGATCTTTTAATATAGTTGTAAACTGTTTTGTCACATGATTAAGTCTTGCTTGATTTCTTGCCTTTAAAACACTTCCTTTGTTCTTAAGAACATGAGAAAGTTTTCTTTCACGTGGTGTTAACTTTTTCGCCCTACCAGTCTTCTTTTCCTTTCCATTTTTATAAATATTTGTCATTAAGTTTGAAACTGTATTGTGGCTCACCTGCAATAATTGAGCAATCTCTTGGACAACTTTACTATCATTTTGATATGCGGAAATTTGGTCTATTCGAAAATCGTTCAAATGTATTCCTTTAGGTATTTCTTAGAGCGGAAAAACAGCGTAACTTTTAAGCAAATTAAATTTTTTTTTGACAGAAAAGGATAAAACAAACTACAAAACCCTATTTATCTAAAAAACAACTCACTAAATTAGATATATTAGTCCTTTAACGCATCTGAAATTATATTTACTAATTTTATTATTAGTAGTAGACGTTCAATTTTTAGCCAAAATGTAAAAAAGGGTCATTAACTAAACCTGCATAAATATCTAGTAGTTAGAAGAAATAAGAGATATCAATCGAAAAAAAAACACTGTCCTACTTTTTTAACGCAGTATACATCCTGCGAGATTTTTCTGAGACAAATTTAAATTTGCTTTATCAATTAATGTAAGCTAACATATTTACTCAAATTTATCTGTTGTCTCACTTTGCACACGAAAATGATTCACAATTTACATTCAAATCCTGCAAAATAAAAATTCGTACGAGAGATTAATAATCCGCCGAAAAGATTTCAAAGGTTAATGAAAGTACGTAACTGCAGTTTTGACACCATGTAGTGGACACGTAACAGCCGGAAGGCATTGCAACTAATTTTTAATAACCACTATATATTGCCTACCGCGGAAGGTTTTTTTTTTATATATTTATATTCATATGTCGCAAGGAAGGGAATCTGAAAAACTGAAGTACCAATTCCGGACAAATATATATATTTTTCAAGGGAAAAGCGCAACATCAGTAACCCGCTTTTCTGTATACATACATAAAAGTGCACAGGTGACACCCGGACTGTACCTCAAGTTTAACGGTTTGGAATGCTTGCCTATCAATCTCGTAATCTTAAGTCACGGTAAAGTAACAAGGTCACTCCCTGAGTTGGCACCCTCTCCACATCCACACCACACCAGCGGAAGGATTTTGGTTGTCAGATAAACGTTGACACGACACCAACCAATGGTGCTCCAGCAAGCCAAGGAGAGAATGGTCATCCTCCAAATCACTACCAGTGGCAAACACTTGTTTAACAACATACGACTGACCGACTCTAAAGAGCAGTATCCAATCACTGGACCACAATGAGCCCAAATCATTGAAATTTGTCATTCAATGGTAATTTCTCGCAGATGAAAGCCAATTACAAACCTGTTGTTGAAAGTAGAATCGAATCCATGTTCCGAAGGCCAGATTGCAAATAATTCATTTGACAGCTCGATACCAACCGCTGAAAAAAATGTAAGCATTGTATTTCATAGATTATTAGTTGGGTCAGTTAATTAGAAATTCAAATTGTGAAGCGAATTGTAAATTTAAATTAAATACTGCAAATTGATGACTTTGATCACTATGCTTTCAGAAATTCTTAATCAGGCTGGCAAAATCGTTATAGCAAGCTTTTCTATTGCAATAGTTAATGAAAACGAAATATTATGACTTAAAAAGTTGATCTTGCAAAAATTTTCAGCAAAGTGTTTCAATTTCCCATGCCTGAAGAAAATTGTTATGTGACTTAACATTTTCATACTTTCTAGAAATTGTTCATTAATATTGTTGCGCGTCTTGTAAAACAAGGAACGGAATATTAACCCCTTGACTGACTTTGACGAGTCTGACTCGTCATTGATTTCCTGGGCCATCACAGACTTTGACGAGTCAGACTCGTCAAGCGCTTCTTTCGGCGGACGCCGTGCAAGTTACAATTAGATTACATAGTTGCTTCACTCGTTCGACGATTCTCATTTAAAAAAGCACACTGAAAGTAAGAGTTCAGTTTAGCAGAAGTCTCGCACGGTGAATGTTATACTAGCCAATATTTGAGTTTAGTAAAGATTATAAATAATCCCCGTAACATGTATAAGCCGGATGCATTATATGAAAGTGGGGATGATGGTGTAAATTGATGGTGTAGTTCAATTAAGCGAGATTAAATAGTTTTTTTTTGTCGCATCAAATTCCATTTAATTCGTCAGTCAAGGGGTTAACTATCATTTTACAAATAAAGTGTTCAAAGTTGCCTTTTTCAATTATTTTTATACTGAGGAAAGTGAAATAGAAATCCCAAACGAATATAAAGATTAGAATACTACAATTTTAATTCAGATTAACAATATATTGTAATTTTTTCAAAATTAACTACAAAATGATGTTGCAAAAAAATTTGTGAGAACAAGATATTGCATTTCATCCTATAAAATAAGTTCCATTTTTTAAAAATGTAATAAGTAAATTTTACTTTTGAAATAATTCAGAATTTCCAGGGTAAAATGTTAAAGCATGTGGTTTCAGTATCAAATTTATCTTTGTTTTTCATTTTGCTAAGTTGAAAGAATTTGGCTTAAAAGAACAATGTATTAAAAATGTGAAGATTTTTAAGTATATACATAAATACCACAAAAATAACAATACATTTATTTCTAATACATAATGGCTACTAAAAGATTAACAATTGCATTTCACCGCTAAAGGTAGCACACAAAGTACTTAAGTATTTAATACAAACTTTATATACAAAATGTAGTTTACACACTCAATGTTTAACATGGATTTTATTTAAAAAAACAAATTAAATAAACAACCCGACTAAATAGCAGCATGGTATTTCTTGTAGGAACTTGTGTCTTGATCTAATACTAGCTGCTGTTTCTGAGATAGCGATGAAAAAGTAAATAAATGGAACAGCTAATTCAAAGTCAACTTTTATACATAAGAGAAAGCTAACTCGAAATCATTGCTGCTTGAGGCAAAAATTCAATGATAATCCATGGTGAAATGAAATAAAGATTTACAAATTGCTAAAATTCATTTTCAGGAATACTTGACTTTGTAAAGTTTTTCTTGCTAAAAATAGAAATCATTAGTACTATTCTGAAAGCAGAGTGAACTTTTTATCTTCCTTTCCAGGATTTTAGGTCTTGATATTTCTTCAACTGATACAAAGATCGATACATGTGTGAGTATGAATAAATAAATTTTGTTCTTGCGCATTCACTCTTGCAGATAATCTTGGAATTTGAGAAATGCAGTAGTTAAAACATACCACACATTTCCTAAGGAAAGAACGCGCGAGAAGAAAACTTTCCATACACCAAGAGCAACCAGGAAATGTGTGAATTGAGACATGATGTATCTCCTAAAAAAAAAATGTGGAATAAATTAATATACATAATGATACCAACAGAGTATTTATATAGCATAGTAGTCTTGAAATAGTGAAACCACAATTCAATCTATGGAAAAATCATTGTAAATTGGAAAATTTTGAATGACAGCTTATTTACACATACTCATAATTGATGTTGAAATACGTTTTAAAAGAACACAAGTGCTTGACATTAAGACAAAGATATACGAGCCTATCGAGTATATTAGCCTTCATTCATTAAATACTGGAAAAGTAGCTGTTAAACTACGATTTATCGCTAATATTAAGAATTCCAAATAATACAACATCAACATTTTAATAAGATGCAATTACTTTAACTGATTAATATACTGTGTGTTTTTGTTTATATTAATAATAAAAATAAAATTTTCGAAGATTTAGTTTGGTTTCTAAAAGTGTTTTTTTTTTCCAAACTAAAATTTTGATTGGAAAATTAAAGAATAGTTGCCAAACCAAAGTAAAGATCTGCATATGAGATTATTTTTGTTTGTAAACAATACTTGCTTGCTTATACCACTGATGAAATATGAAGACACAGTATTAAATGTTAAAAGTAATAGGAAAAGCTTTGCCTTTACTATATGTAATAAAGTGTAAATTCTGATTTAAACATTTGAGTCTAAGAAAATTATTACTCTAAGTCAAATGGCATAAAGTATCTTAATGAATTGGATTTAGTTTATGTAGATTGAAAAGTATGCAAGGACGCAACTTAAGGCTTACAATCGGAATAAATGCAAATTTCTTTTAACCCTGGTTCACGCGATGCCCCTATCATTCGAATGATAATTAAGCAAAATTAAAAACCCTACATTCACATTCAATTTATACATAAAATCAGTAAAGAATTCCCTAAAAAAAGTAATTACAATTACGAAAAGACAAACTAAAGAAGAAAATACTTTATTAACTTTAAATATCATTTGTGAGACAACCTGATCCCAAAAGTTTCTATATATATATATATATATATATATATATATATATATATATATATATATATATATATAAGTACTGAATTCAAACTCAAAAATACAGTTGATAATTTGGCATAATCTTCTTGGCTTGATAATTTAGCATATTCTTTTGATTTCTTACTGACAATGTTTCACAAAACAGCTAGTTTGATCCGAAGAACAGTAGTTTAAAGGGAATTCTAAAACACTATAAATAAAATGCCCACAGGATAAACACTGTAGAATTTGCTACATGGAGTTAATTCAACTGTAACCTCTGCCGTTTCAAACAGTTACAATATCCAGTTTGAGAGGGGAGTCGAATTCACTAACTGTTAAATTGAAGTCCAAAACATTTATCATTCTGTTTTAAACTTAAAACAGACTACAACATTAACAATTCATCGCTATCACAGTTCAACATAATGTCATAGTAGGCAATTTCACTTTTTGTTTTTTGTACATTAACTAACGAGTGACTTCTAATTGCTTCAAGATTAGTAAATGTGAACATTTAATAAAGTTTATAAGTTCAGTTTGATCATCAAAATACTATTTTATAAAAAAAAAAAACGCACTACAATACAGCGGTACCAAAAGTTTGTCCTGGGGCTTAGGTGAAAGTCCATAGCTTCAAGAATTTTGCGTCATATTCGAAATCTACTAATTACATAAGATAAAACCTTATTTCCTTTAAATTTAATTCCTTTTAATACAATTAGTAATGCCTATTATGGTCAGATTAGTAAATTCGCATACCCAGAAAAAGCACCGCATTTATTAATAAAGTTTTATTGATTATACTTTTTTTGGTGTCGTACCAGAAAAGTCAAATTTTACTGCCTTATCCTCAAGGATCAAATCATTCACAAGGTTTTACATGCAGCATTGTTTATCTCTGGATTGTTCCTTTATTAACAATGTCTATTCAATACAAACATTCCTGCTATCTGTTGCGGAGAAAAGAAATTGTCTCCTTGCTTTACCCTCAATATTATGCGTAAAACATTCTTACATCGTAAACAATTTTAGAATTTCTTTCGTCTAAAACACATTCCCCGATAAAATTCTGTTAAACACAATCCATTCGTACCACACTTTTTAAAATCAATTTAAAGTTAAATCTCATCTCACTTAGACACCATAGTGGAAACAGCGTTCGTGCAGCCTTAGGCCTCTTTCACACAAAGCGACTTTTTTCGTACGATAAAAAGTCACCTGATATTTTATAGTGTGAAGTTATGAAAAACCACACAATAGACTGCTCTTTCACACTGAGAAACTATATTTTATGGGTACCAACTTATTGTGTGTTTTTTTTTTTTTTTTTTTTTTTTAACAACTTCTCACAATAAAATATCGGACGACTTGGCGATAAAAGTCTAGTGTGAAAGAGGCCTTACACTCGAAACTGATTTAAAAAATATTGGTTTCTGTTCTAATTTTTGTTTGTGTTGATATTATAAATTATATCATGTTTTTGAAATTTTCATAGTAGAGCAAGTTTTCTAATCATTTACAAGCCAAAATGACGTTAAATATGATTATTAATCAAATGGTGAGTACGAAACCAAAGAATGCCATATAGACATCTTTTTGATCTCAAACATAACAATTTGTGTAGTTAATACTCTTATAAATAATTCTGCTTCATCAGTTTTTCAAATTTTGCTTCTCATATTTATTTTTATTGGCTTCAAATATTTCAGCAAACACTGGAGAAACATATAGCAGAAAACAAGATGGCGTAAGTAAATTTAAATGATTTAAGATAATTCATTTCCACGTTACTTACATCACAAGTTGCCACCGCAAGAAAGTTCAGTTTAGATTTAAACGCATTTAAATGTGCATTGTAAACTGGGTATTAAGTAAATTCGTACAGACACGTTAGAAAATTTATACAAGAGAATTATTTTAATACAAGTTTTAAATCCAAATCTTACAGTTTTGTACATATCGCTGCAGAGGAGTGGCTTAATTGGAATCCAGATTTAATTGAAGATTCATCGTGCTTCTATCTAACTCTGGTATAGCTAACTGCTTCCATCTAACTGGTACTCTGGGCTAGGTACAAGGAAGCATGCTGGTGCAACAATATATCTAACAACACTGCAGTTCGAATACTTATGTTACTGATTCATGACGGTTTACATACCAGTTATTTACAAGTATTACTTATTTTCATACATTTTGCGAATAGTATTTTCATTGAATTCTTTTAATTAAATTTTTAAAATATTCCTATAAAGAGAGAGAGAGAGAGAGAGATTAATATTTTAATAAAATGATACTTTATTAAAATTTGAGAACCGGCCGAATAATAGAATTAAAATATCGAATTTTTGTATTTATAATAAGTATCCAATTAAATGCCTTTATGTATTTAAAAAACATTCATATTAATATAAAAATAGCTTCGTATATTGTGATGCAAATACGTTTGAACATAATTTTTACTTCGAGTAAAAAATAGCTTGGAAACTATATTTACTGTTAAGTTTAAGTAAAATTTTAACTTTAGCGCATCTAGAGAAATTAGGTGACAAGGCTCAGTAAATTTGATTTATTTATAAATCCGTTAAAATTTCAATTCCTTCATTTGAAAACTATATGAAATTATTTCTCACAAATGAAAGATAAAATTAAGTAAGATAAGAAAATTTAAAAAAAAAATGTCGATAAAGAGAGTAATGCATAAATTTAAGCAGAATTCTAAGACGAACTTGTATTATGCATTAGATTGTTTTTTCAAGAGAACTGAAAATATGTAAATCAGTTTCTTGTATGCATCTTTATTTCTCTAAATCAAAAATTGATCTTTCTCAAATCATAATATGAATTGAACACACCAGTTCTTTTAATTTTTAGGAGTTAAATATTTATAAATAGTAAATACTCTCATTCGATATTAACAAAATTAATTGAACTCTGATCAATATTATTAGTTGATATTTAATTAGATGACAAATTTATTTTAAATTCATTGTACAAACCTCCTCAGGTTTTTCCTAGCTGCTGGAATTGTGGCTGGATCCTCCTTCAGAATGTATTTACGACATCCAAGAACATGGTTCTCCCAAAAGTATGGCCAATTTAGCTTACGTATGTCAATAAAAAATGTCTGCAAAAATTGAAAACATTAACTCAAATATTATCTTACGTATGAAAATTTGGGACTTTCACTTTATTCCTCATTTTTATTAGCAAAATTTGGATGTTAGTGAAATATCTGAACCAATGAAGACCGAGAACAAGGAAGTAAATTTTTATGTAAATACACTAAAAAGTAAAAACGTTAAAGTTCTCAGCCTCAAGAAATGATTGTTGTATTAAAGCACGAAAATTTATTTAAAAAAAGTTTGTAGAATCAGATAAGGTAGAATTTGATGCATCGATGTTCAATATAATAATTCGAAGTTAGCTGAATAGCTAAAAAAATAATTTCGTAAAATTTTCATATAGCTAAATTACCTATATGAGTAAGTTTTCTGGAAAATTTAAGATTACATGTCATTTAGAAGTGAGAAAGATTGAGTAGAACACTTATCAAATTTATTGAAAAATAATAAAAAGTGATTAAAAGATTTGTCTTAAACTTCCTCTACAGGCTTGGAATACAGTACATAATTTCATTCCAATGTCAGCAAGCTAAGCCAATTTATATAATTATACACATCAAAATCAGATATTCACAGATTAATATTTTACAATTTAATTGAATCCCATACACACTAGAAATACGTTTTGCTATATAAAATTCCTAATCAAGAACTCATACAAGCTATTTGTCAAAAGTGTAAAGAGCAATTTTATTAAAAATAAAGAAAATAAGATTGTTAAAAAAGAAACATTAATAAGAACAAGAAATCTAAATTAAATATAATGAAGATAAAAAACTTATGGATTTTTATAGTATACTATGTTTAATTACATTAATTAAAAAATGTTGAATTCATGAGTACATAATGAACGCACGAAGATTTTATGAGTTTAAAACTTCAGCTTAATTTCACATTAAGCCATTTTCTATTTTATAGTGATATGGTAATGAAGATCACAAAAATAGGCAAATTTACTGGTTTGCAAAATTTAATAAACTGTTTCAAACAGTAATGATTAGATTAAGTTTCACAGTAAATAGAGTGAGAATATATATAAAATCTCAATGCTTTGAATCAGGAAACTCAATATAGGATAAAGATTAAAAAAGTACCTGGTGTAGATGCGTGAAGTACCTTCTTTAAAATGAATTTTTATTTTCAATATTTAAGAATCTTAAAAATTAACAAAGTCTCATAAATGTTTTGATATATTAATTCAAGAGTAATGCCTATTATGATCTAAAAAGAAATTTTATTAAATTTTGCACACCAGTATATTTTACTATACAGTGGCTTTAATCCACACATAAGTTACCTCTCGTGCCTCAGTGGTTGCTTTTCTTGATGTGGTGCGATGAAAGAACGTCCCGAAGTTTCTTCAGATTATAAGTCATCAACGAAGAATCTGCTTTTTTATTCTTCAGAGCGAAGATCCAAAGGCTTTAGCTCAACAGCAATGTTAACTCTACTACAAAGGTTCGTTATAGATGGTCAGTACTCTTATTTGCTTTAATTTTCAAGATGGAATGCTTTAGAATATCGTTGAAAGGTTAGAAAGGTAGGCGTCCAGAAGAACTGGGACATGTTTAGCCATAAAATCAACAACCACCACGGATAATTTGAAAATGTAGTCAATTATAGCTTGATTTTCAAATATTTTTGTAATTTGGAAATCTTCAAAGTCTCACAACCTTATTTGAGTACAACAAAAAATCTGAATGTTTGAGAATTACATTAAACCTTCGAACTGATAATTCATTCAGATTCAAGTTTAACTGATTAATCAAACTTCATCTTTGGTGTTATGAAAATCAAAGTCAGTGACTTGATATAATAGGAAAGAGACATTGATTTGATTAAAAATACTTTAAAGTTTAATGCAAATTGCTTCTCAAATTGTCTTTCACATATTAGTCTGAAAGATGATTGTTTTATAGTATCTTTCAGAATAATTACATTTAAAGTGCGTTGTGAAAGCAAAGCATTTTCAACTTTCAAATTAGAAATCAAAGTAATTTTTATAATTAGAATTATTTCTAAAATTACAAAACTCTTGCCATGTTTTATCATTTCTAAATGAGTTCAGGTAAGACTTTGGATATATAAATTATTGGAAATTAAATTTCAAAACTATAGCACATTTTCCTGAAACTGATTCATTTTTTTCTTTATATTTTTCTGCATTCATTACTTAAGAAAATTTTTCTTGAACAAGTTTAATGCAAGGTTATTTAAAATGGAAAAAAATTTCAAAACACTTAAAATGTTCGACCGAAAAGACATTTACTTCGTAAAACATTTCGTTTATTTTACCATCATATATATGAAAAAAAAATGTTAGTTTAGATGACAAAAATTTAAAAATATTGCATTTAAAATAAATGTCAGCTTTGGAAAGGAAAACACTTAATTTAAAATTAGATTTAATATGTTCCAATAATTTAATATCCAAGACTTCAGATATAAAATGCATAACATGCTCTTAAATAATTGAATCTGAAGTTCCAATATTAATACAGCTGCAACATTTACTAAGAAAACAGTTACATTTTACACAATAGGGATGAAACTTTCAAATTTTCTGGCAAAAACTTTTCTAGTTTATTTTCAAATAGTAAATCAAGTTTTAGTTATTGCTTATTAATCATAATAAGCAGCAAAAATGTGGAAGAAAACTGAAATGTATTTCTATAGCAAGCTTTCAAAACACATTCTTAAAATTACAGGCGGACACACATTAATGCAAAAAAAAAAAAAAAAATCATTAAGGTAATTACCTCTCTATCTTCTGGTGAGAGAACTTGGTTGAGCATAATCATGTTGTTGCAAGCAAACTTCCATTCTCTTGTTGTGAAGAACTCTAAACATTGGGTGGCTTTATGGACTTTTTGGTAAACGCGCATCATCCTACACGGGAAGAAATTCTACCTTTAACACTAAGTGTAACAAAATTTCTATATAGAAAAACTAAACATTTTAAATACTTTTAATTGTAAGAGGAAAAACTTTCAAATTCTAAAGCTGAGATAATTATTGATATAATTATCTCAGCTTTAAAATTTGAAAGTTTTAATGATAGATATTACTTTAATGATAAATAAACTTTACTTTTAATGATAGATATTTAATAAATCTATTTTTCTCCCATAGAGGTAAAATCTTACATTTGCAAAGAGTTTTTAAGCTGCAATGAATTTGTTTTGATAAAGATTTTACAGACTTACCTTTGCAGTTCCTTTCATTATTTAGCATAAATGACTCAAAATAGAAAAACAATACTTACTTGAAGGAAACACGATGTAAATTATAATTCATCAAATGAATATTGTGAATTTCTCATATATATATATTTCTATTCTGATATTACAAAATGAATATCGTGAGTTTCTGATAGTCATGATTCTGATGAAATACTAATACTGCTTTATGTACTTACACACTTCACAATTTAAAATTTAAATTGTAAAAATATTTAGCCTTCTATCACTTTTGTTGAAAGTTCACACAGGAAAAACAATATTTTTAGTGCTTTTTTACTAAATTACATTTAAAGAGTTCACAAATTTTTTTTAAGTTTCAGAGCAAAATATTTTGAATAGGTTAAGGGAAATTTTAACGTCCCCAGTTTTATTTTTAATAATAGTTTTCGATAAAATAAGTTCAGGACAGTCAATCACAGAGTATTTTTACTAATTTAAAGACTAAGCCAACATTAAATAAAAGGGTTTTATGAAATTAAAATTTTTCATCATGTTTTATATTCAAATAATTATGTCATGATTTCCACGGAGGAAAATAAGAAAAGTTTGACATGAGTTTTCTTACCCTGGTTTTTGAAAGAACATGTAAGCCAGAATGTCGACAAATAACGCTGGAAGATAATGCTGGAATGCGACGCAAACATTGTTAATGAATTGATTTCGGCGGAAAGTTCCACATGGATATCGGAAGAGCTCAGCACTCGGATACTTCAGAAGTTTTGGATATGTCAAGGCCATGATTTCATCCCAGGTTAAGTTGTTCACCGATGAAGACGTGCAATTATAAACTAGGATACTGTTCGGTCTGTTGAAACAGATAACATTTTAAATATATATTGGAGATTTAAGTTTTAAAAACTTAAGAAAATATTTCATGAAAATTGCATCTTTACTGTTTCAATATTCTTACGGATTTTTTTTTTTTTTTTTTTTTTAAGAAACTGAATAGGTTAATTGAAATAATTATTTCAATAAAAACAGAATCTGTCCTACAATAATAAATATCCCAGTGAAATCAAAAAATGCCAATAAAATTTTAGATTCAAACCTATAAAAAAATTAACTACTTTATTTAAAAAAACTCGGAAATTTAAATTTAAAAAATGAATTTTAAACACTTTCCATAAAAAGACAAAATACATGAAATTATAAAATAAAATATAAGCAAAATGTACAAATATATAAAACGTTAAATTTGACATTTAGCAAAAGGATTCTACAAAAGTCCCTTAAAATTCTATTTTCTGCATTCGCAACAAAATTATCTGAGAAGTTAAAAATGTGCAAATATTTTATTTTTCTGACTTTATTGAGTCTATACTAGATGTTTGTAAAGATTCGGGACAAACATGGACCTAAGTAATGCATATTAAATACCATTAATTCATATATCACTTTTACATACAGTGATATTATACGCCCATGATTTTGCACTTTAAGAGCATGAAGTGTTTTGCAACAAATTTTTATAAATGTATCCGATATATATTCATTTATAAATATAAAAACTTCAGAATTTGCTAAAAATAAATTGGAAATTAAGGATAACAGGAAATAATTAATCATAGCTAAAATATTATTACTGAATTCTTCTGTAATTAAACTGAACTGAGAAGTAATAAAATAGAAGTGGATTGTAAAAAGCAAATGTTATACCTGAACGTTTTAATGATATTCATGCACTAATCATTTCGCCATTATAATTATTTTGCACTTCAATACATTTTTACTAAATTATAAATATAGTTTATTAAAACATTCTTGTGCCCATTATTAAATAATTATTTTTGTATTATAATTTTAAATAAGCATAACAAAATATAAGTACACTGTTTACTAATCCTAAGATATGCATTTGAGTTATTGAAAAATAAATTGAAGGCAGACACTTTACTCCAAGCTTGGCCTCAATATCAAAATTAGATTATACATTTACTGGTGAATAGAAAAAATTAGTTTTAAACGTTATTCATATTTTCTCGAATTCAAATTACTCATACATAGTATCAAAATAATTGGTATTTATAAACAAGACACTTCCAGCAGTTAAATTAATCTTACATTAATAAATTTAATGCTGTTCTTTGGCAATACCTTTGTGTAGCTGTGTACCATGCAACTGCAATCATTGTGTTAATCACCACATCAACGGGAATAACATCAGCTACTGCTTCACCATGAATAATCATTGTACGCAACACACCTTTGCCTCCCTAGAAAACCACAAAACATTCGAATTAGGAAAAATAATCAATGTAGTTAATTTAATGCTCCCATGATTTCTCATACAGACATGGGTAAAATAAAATTTACCATTTAAAGTTCTTTAACTTAAAAATAAATCTATAAAATTTTAGCTTAGCTTAAATATTTATTTTAAAATTTAATTATAAATTACTACAGTTGCTCACGGAATTATAATACCATTTATGACAGTACTACACGCAGTGATAAAGACTTTAAAAACTAAATTATTTATATTAAATATGCTCTTTCCAGCATCCGACAGGAAGTTTTTCAGAGCATTTTTATAGCAATATAAATTAACGTTTCCAAAAAAATATTGCATATTAAAGCCTCAATTTCATATGTGCATCAACCTATCTTAGTATTATTATAAAGACTTCCTTCGATTTCAAAAACTTTGAAATACACCTAATAACAATTTGCCAGTTTTAGACTAAGGATGATTATTAGAAACTAATTTGAAATAATCATAATACCATCGAAATACGTTAATAGTTTTTCAATACCTAATAAATACAAATACACTTGACAAATATACTTTGAAGAGGGTTGCTGAAAACTAGTACAAATAATATTTGTGCTCGCATATTATTCCAACAATTCCTACCCTCCCCATGATTTCAGATATTTTTTTTTATCATTGCAACAGCTTTTAGAAAACTTGAATTTTATTTGTCTTTCGATAATACTTCTCTAATTTACATTATAGATTACGTCTGAAGAATTCAGAAATAAGACCGAGAATTTTAGAAAATTAGTTTTATATAGTGGATAAAATGTCAACTACAATAATTGCTTTCTAAGAAATAAACTAATGTCGCAATTTGTATAACGTTCTTACATTTTTTATGCGCAAATGCATAGGATACGTCCTGGTATATGGTATTTTAAAATGTTCTACATTAACTAAAAGTTCGATTTTTCAAAGCAGAAGATAATTGTTTAGAATTAGTAAATATTACTTACTGCGACAATGATACCAGCTGGACCATTAAGATTATCAATCCATCCCTAAATATAATAAAGTTGTTCTTAATTTATAACAAAATTATAATATTTAATAAAATCTTTATTATTTAAGATAAGAAATTCGAAAAGGATAAAAAATAAACAGTTAAAAATAGATTAAACGTTTTCTGATTTAATTCATTTGCTATAGTTTGTTAGCTATAGAATAAAAATATTGAGTTTTAAAGAATAAGCAGCATCTGAAATTCTATTTCATTTAGTATCAAACTTTGTTTCTGTAGAACTAATTTATTAATCTCTAATAAAAACTTTAAAAATTCATACATTTTGCCTCAATAAGTCAATTTTCCTAGTTGTTTCTTTTTAACGGAAATTTGAAACGACCTAGAATTTCAAACATAAATAAAATAGATTCAAAGTAACTAACTCTTCTTGCTAAAAAATTTCAAATACATTTTTAAATATACAAATTCTGAATTAATTTACACTCAGTTGTTAATATTTAGGAATTAAAATTTGTTTTAGAAGAATTTGAATTTCAAAATGTCATGTGTAAGTATTTAACATGTATGCAGAACTTCCAAAATTTGCCAGAGTTTTCGATATATTTCGTATGACAATTCTACCATATAAAACTACATTTTTGTATACTTTTTTGATTTTTTAACATCAATAAATGTTTGATATATGCTCTTATAAATTACTTAATATTTTAAATCTTATCCTTGACTAAGTGATCCTAGTGATCCATCTGTTATTGAAATTTAATGTAATATTCGTATTTTTCAACTCTTAAATTTTCCAAATATAAGAAATTAATCTTAATTCTGATAACTAGAGTTAAATTATGCTTCTATGTGTTGTTCACTAGATCAGATGTTTGAGTATTGTCCTACAAAAAGAGAATTTTCTCAACACATTTCAATCCTTTAATGTAACAAGACTTACTAACCTTTTACTGCATTTGTACTTACCGGATATGGTTCTTTCCATGCAGCTGACACAATGGAAGGTCGCACAATAGCAACTGGAAGTGAACCACATTCATCCACAAGTAAGTTTTCAGCTAGAGCCTTTGTAAATGTGTAAGTATTTGGTCGATCTCCAATTAACTTCTGAGTTATAGATTCCAACAGTGCAGGCTCCATCCATCTTTGAAAAAAACAAATTAACTATTGAAGTTTTTACTTTAATATACGAGAAATAACGTCCATCTTGGAGAAATTTTATCAATAGAATTATCATTTTGTTCGCTAAATAAGATTTCTGTAGAGATTTACAATTAGGTTTTGCTTAATGAAAGTTTATTGTAAGCACTTTTAAAGAAATATTTTATATGCTTATTGTAAGCACTTTTAAAGAAATATTTTATATGTTTATTGCATGAGAAATTTAAATACATTTTTGTCAAACTATGCATCCTAACATTTGGGAAGAACAAGATCTAATCATCTATGATAGACTTATTAAAGTTTCTAAAACAAAGCATGTTTAATAAGTATTTACAGAAACATTTTACAAATCAAATTATTTCTCTTAATTGAAGTGTTAAGTTTTTTTTTTAACAGAAAAATTCTTAAATTACTCATTTAAATTTATTGCTAATTTAGCAATGACTTATTCTGTAAATTGCGAATTAATGTGAACAATGAACTTCATTCAAAACTAACGATCTCAAAAGTATTCTTAGATTATGTAAGACAGTTATTTAATAAATTTTAAATCTAGATTTAATGTCAACAAATTACTGACAATCAAGAATGAGCTTTAAAAATTATTTTTCTGATTGTTTTAAAGGGGGCAAGGAGAGTTCATTTAAAATGCAAAATTAAACGATTTTGAGAAAAACCCAAATTTCAAAATATTATATGGATATAAAAGATGTTCAAAATCTTTCAAATATATATATAAATTACCCAATTTCAAAACTCTTAACTTTTAGATATTAGTAATGTCGTAATATGATTGACCCTCTCATTTCAATTCAAACATCACACACAATTCTTATCGTATTGATTTCAACACACAGAAAAGTGTTATTTCAATCATCGCATCACTACCAGTTTAATACTTACTCCGTGGCATCAATAATTTGCTTCGGTGGAATAGGAGGAGGATATACGATTTCGTCTACTTCCGGCCTATCGCAATTAGCATAAGCTGTAGAAACATGGATTACAGCCTGAAAAAAAATTATATTGAGAAAACTACAACTATTCCTCTACCTAAATATCACTTTTATTATACAATACACTTAGGCTTTTACGAATTAGTGGTTAATCTCTACCCTCATACCACAATCATAATAATTTCAATTTCCATTCACAAACTACAATTTTGAAAATAATTTTCCGAAATTTCGTTTCTGACAAATCGTTTTGATCCTAATCCAAAGAAAACGTAGCTTTTAAGAGTGATAAATGTAATGATGTAAAAAAAAGAAAAAAAAAAACTAAGCAAAGTAATACCCCTCGCAGCTATCAATGAAACATTAAAACTGCCTTTATTTTTCAAAACTTTAGTATTTAAGATCTAGTTGTTCCCAAAATCTTCAAAAATTACCAGCTGTATATCATGCTAACATTAAAGCTTAGATAACTGGACGCGATTAGGAAAATTGGCTGAGATTTAGATTTTTTATTATTTTTATTTTTTTATTATTATTATCAGAGAATCGTTAAGTTGTGACATTGGATAGCCTGCAATGCTCATATTGAAGTCCCTGATCTCTATATAAAAAATCGCAGATCTTAATTATCCAGTAAATTGTTTTTCCATTTTAAGAACCTTCTGCTTTAAGAACTGTTTTACCGATCCCTACGAACGTAAAAACTAGCTTCTTCTGTATTAAAATTATTTATATATTTTTAAGTTTATAGTACATTGCATTTTTATGCAAAAAACACGATTTCATTCCACTATTTGTAACAAGTTTTTATATTTCAGGTGTATTATATAAGCAATTAGTACATGTACTACAATTAGAAAATGTATCGCAAGCGTTTACAAAAATGAACGATCAGCTCAAATTGATTCGAACTTTACAAATAAACTGAGTTCATGAAGTCTCATCAATTATTTAATCTGAAATTAAATATATTCTTCACAGAATTTGATATTTAAATTCAGCCAATTCTTAAAGAAATACTGGATAAAAATAACTTAATACTTACAGCTATTTTTGGAAATTTATGGCACAGTTCAAGCATCCTTCTAGTCGCCAAAAGATTCATATCAACGGCTTGCCTGTGGATAAAGGTAACATTTGAAAATGCTTAACATCTAAAATTCTTTCAATTAAAATGTTTTACACAAAATAATTAAGACATGCAAAATTTTGTACAATATAAACTCAACATTTATTTTAAGTTTCTTTATTTCCCTCCTTAAAACTAGTGGCTAATAAGGAAAAATATAAGGTTTAATTCTTATTATCTTCAAGATTAAACGAACTCTATTGTTTATAATCTGTGGCAGGCATTTTATATTATGAACTTAAATATTTAAGATATAATATTGAATACTTACATAAGAAAATTTGTTTTATTAGTGGAAGTAGTTTGTCTTTGCATGAAATTCCGTAACGATTGTAGCACATTTGTCGAAATTGATTTCTGTGAACAATATTTTTTATATATTACCTCCTGGTATAGTTTTTCATTCGTATCGAGTTTTTATTATAGTCTCACTTTTTATCATTATATTGTATTTTGATAAAATATAAATTATTAGACTTACTGCGAAAATACTTGCATTTCTTACTGAACTGATTTAGCTTTGGCTTGTCGCAGTGATCACTTTTTTGTACTCGAGGAATTAAACTGAGACCAATATATTGAAATACATTCTGAACCATTACAAACATCTAAACTCGCAGTGGAAAAAGAATCAACGAACTGTTAAACCGAAGAATAGAGCTTTAGTTCTGATGTTAATGTAGCACTTATTTTGGGATCCTTTTTTAATGAACGTATTAGAAACCGTCTGTCAGATATCAATAGACATGGTCGTCCAGTACGAGAACTGTTTTGAACAGCGTTAGAGGGGCATCAAACTTTTTATGATTGTTTGCACAGTTGAACGGGGTCTACCAACCAGATAAGAAATCTTGTTGTACGAGTTACCATTTTTACGGAGCTTTGAAATCAGTTCTCTTTCGGAAACACTTCTCTTTACTTTTACGACCCATTACAGAATTTCTAGTTTCTCACTACATTAAAATTTCCACTTAATAACCTTTTAAGTAACTTACAAGATGACGTCAACTAACTACATCTTAATGGCTAAACTAATCACAAAATATAA
Organism: Latrodectus elegans; assembly: GCA_030067965.1. Lineage (NCBI taxonomy): Eukaryota > Metazoa > Arthropoda > Arachnida > Araneae > Theridiidae > Latrodectus > Latrodectus elegans. The sequence continues at coordinate 40,142,129 of CM057809.1, forward strand.
CTAAAAAAATTTGAATTTCTTTTAGTGTCGGAATACTTTTTACACCACAAGATGTTGGACTGTTTCAGTTTTGTAAATATTTATTCATGTATAAAATTATTTTTGTGTAAATTTCACATAAAACTAGTGAAAATATGTTCTATTATGTATTTATTAATTAAAATGGAATTTATTTTTATGAACGGATCTCTTAAATCAATTTCGTACTGTGCGAATACTTTTTACACTCACTGTATGTACTCATGTTGAACTATAATTCACTGAGCGCTGAAGGTTTCTTTCCCTCTAACACTTGAGGCTTATAACATGACCTCTTGTATATGAAAAGTTTTCACAGAAAGCAATACGCGATTAATGTTCAAATGTTTTACAATAATCTTCAGTTGTGATGTGTGTGCGCTACGAGTCAATGATTTATTAATAAATATTACCCCATAAGCGTATGGTTACACACAAAGCTTCATAGACGATAATACCACTAAATATGGAAATTTTAAAACTAGATTTAAGATTTCAATGTAATATTTTCTACTCAACATGTGAGCCAATTATTTCTTATAATAAATGTAGTGTAAAAAGTTCAGCATTTAGAGGTTTTTCCTAAATTCTAATGTTTTCTATTTACTGATTTAATCAGCCCAAGCAGCTTGTCTTGCATATCCCTTTTGATGAAGGTTTTGTCTTTCCTAGCTGTACTGAAAATTTTATTTTTTTCATTATTAACATTGTTTCTTGGCATAACTCCATATTTTTATTTCTGATTTCATCTGACATGTCACTATTAGGGCTTATAGACATTATGATTGATTTTGATCACGATATGGTTAATTAAAAAATCATACTGTACGACCTCACTGATTTTTAAAGCTTCAACTCATTTTCTAATCTTTATTTTAACTAGAATTCACAATTTTCTTTCATGAACTTTTGCCAGCATTTTGTCCGCATTCAGAATTTCTTTACCCTAATTCATCCTCATTTACGGTTCATGGAATTCAAATTCTGTAACTTGAGTTTTCCATAAAATTAAAGCGAACGATATTAGTATCATTTCAATAAAACTGTTGGGGGGAAAATGTCAGACACGAAAAAAATTAATTGTACTTATTTTTAATAATAAAACTTTTGTTTTGTCTGACTTTTCCCTCAACCATTCTATTCAAAAGATTGTGACATCTTTCTATTGAATTTGAGAAATCAGCTAAAAAGTTGAAATCAAGGGAGTTTAATTTTAAATAGTTGTTTAACTCTCAAAACATCCTGAATTTGGTTTTGATTGTAGTGAATTTGCTTTTGATTGCTATGACTTTCACTAAACTGCTAATTGCATAGGAACATTAAATTTATTCTTAGCCAACTTACAAACGTCCACTCAAGAAAGTAATAAACGAACTCAAAAGACGTTGAACACAAAGCTAGAAAATTAAACATTTGGCAGACAGCTTTACTTTGATTTTAAAATTAAATAAAACACAATAAAACTTTCATTCAAATACTTAGCAATAGTGCAGTGCCTGTTGCAAAAACTGTAATTTATAAAGTTTCATTCATTCATTCATTAACATTTCCAAAGAAATCTGTAGAAGAATATTTTTACAAATGTTTTAAGAAAAAATTTATAAGATATTTGAATTGTCTTCAGAAGCACAATCGTTTCTTTATAATACAAAATTATCAATATTGCGATTATATATTATCAATTACAAAGATTCTCCTTTTTTCTTTTAATGTTTACTTAATTTTTAGTACTGTTATTAAAACGTTAAGATATTGAAATATTTTAAAAAATAAAGAAACAATCTTATTCTTTAAATTGCTGGTTAGATATATATTTTAAGTACTGAAGCTTCTAAAAGTCAATTTTATGGCATGGTATTAATTTTTGTCATTCGAAAACGCATTTTAAAATCTTAATAAAACAACTGCGTAAATAAACGATTTCTTCCATTTAAAAATATCAGTATTTAATTGATGACTAGAAATATATTTAGAAATATAAATTTTTGAAACAAATATATATATATATATATATATATATTTTAACTTTCTTTGTAACTTACAAATTTTTTTCCTTTTTAAGCTCTAATAACTTGACAAAATGATAAAGATATTTTAATTATATCTTACTTCAAAGGCTCATCAAATTTTACAGTAGCCGCCGAATGGAAAACTACTGATACAGATTTAGCCATGAGCTCAACATCTGCAGCCGACACTCCCAGTTGAGACAAAGACAAATCACCAGTGATACCAACAACTTTATGAACAACTTCCGGTTTTTCTTTTTTTACCAAATCAAACACCTGGAAGTTAAACAAATTTTTACTAAAGTTATACATTCTGCATTAGGTTTTGTGAGCCATTTTATGTTCACAATAAGGGATTAATTTAATACCATAGTAAGTTTTATCACAAAAATTTTCCTGTTAATATTTCTATTAACAGGAAATATTAAAGAAAAAAAATCTGAAATAACAAACTGCTTATGTTCAGTGAATTACATAGTTAAATAATTTATGTATCCATATTTTCTAGAAACACTATACTTTTGTAAATACAGGAATAAAAAAAATTACCATTATTGAAAAAAATGCATCACCTATTGGTGTTCAAAGTTGGCACTAAAAAAAAAAAAAAAAAAAAAGACTTAAGTAGATTAACTTTTTACATGTCCTCAACTTTCACTTCACAATTTTAATATTCATGAACGGCAAATTTTAAATGTAATCTTAATGAACAGGATTTTTAGTGTCTAGGGAATATAAGGATATTTGATTTGTTCCATTTAGGGATCAGAAACAATTTTGAATCGTGTAGCTTGTTCAAAATATTGAGAATTAAATGTTTCACGACCGTTCAGAATTTGCACATTTTGTATAATAAGCTTAGTACCACTATTACCGGCAATTCACAATAACATTGAATTGGCTAATGACATACGGTTGATTCCAGTTTCTTTACTAGAGTTGGATTACGAGAGTTTATAGGACACATTTTAATACAAGAGAACTTTTTGTGAAATGATTCCAAAATATAAACCAATTGGTTGATGCTCTATGGTCACTCCTTGCAAGGGACTTGGCTTAATGAGGTCTGAGCTATTATGATCATTCTCACTCGAAATTGATGTGGTTTGTCTTCAACGGTCATTTTTAGCCCACGAATTCTAACTAGACCGGCACTTCCAGTATACAGTGAATTACAAGCCACTACAGACATAGAAACTCGAGGAAGGAATAGAACTCGAATAATTTCTCTAAAAAAGTGATGATCATTCATCTGACAACTCAGCATTTTATATCAAGATAATTCACGATTTTCAAAACACAATATAAAGGATAACAGTAATAAAAAGATTAAAATCTTAATTAAAATAACAATGCGTAACTGAATGTTAACATTAATGTTCTTTTAATTGGCAACGAAAAACAATCTTGTAAACTCGTAATATGTAAAGAACATTTTAAATCAAAGAACTACAGTCCAGTTTCTGAAATGCATAAACTAGTCTATTATTAAGGAACAAAAAAATTAATATCTTTGAAGAGAACTATTTCTAAATAAAATTGATAAACCTAATTGATTTAATTCCCTACAGAAAAATCGTCTAAATATTCTTCGGTTATGTAAAACTTAACCTACGGTTACTACTTAATCGAAGCATTTGATATCAATCAATGTGATTTTTGCACATGCAAAATGAATATGCACATGCAACACATGCAAAATGAGAATTAACATGAATAGTCATATACATTAATATAGACGAACATTACATCAAATTCAGCTATTTAGTTGCAAAACGATACACTTTATAGAAAAATGGTATGTGGAGTTAGTTTTCTAATAAAGACAGTATTGTGGAAAGATAGCTCTTGTATCGGTTTAAAATCTCACATAAATTACTCAAATTATCTGAACTAAAAACGTGAAATATAAACCATTTTCTTTTAATGTAATAATTAGTTTTTTTATGTATTCAGAAATAAAATGCAGTAAATTTATCTTGGTTTGATAAGACATTTTTGAAGTTTAAAACGACAGAAGCTTATCGTCACCATACAGTTACAACAATATTTATCGTTTGAAATTTAACTTAAAAAATTCTTACATATTGTGCTCTTATTTATCAATCATGTTTAGATACTTTTATTTCTAACAAGAAACTCCTGATAAATCAGAGATAAATCTTTATAGAAAGTGGTTTTCGAGCTACTTTAATTCTTAAAAATCTACATAATCCTAAGAATAAACTTTAATAGTGCTTATCTTATACTGTTTCAAATTTACTTTTTTCCTTATGGTAAGTTTTAAATTGACTATAATTTGGACTCATCATTAAAACATTGAATTTCGTTATTAACATTTCGTGCATATTGTAAGACATGTGTTTAAATATATTTTATTAATAAAACATTCATAAAATCCTGAAAAACGAAGTACTATCCAATAATTTTTACCATGCCATTTAAGCTATTTTTCTCTCAAAAAATATTCTTGCAATTTTTCGCTTTAATTTCACATTTGAAAATGTAACATTTAAATAGTTTTGGATGATATGCATTACTTTCCACTTTCATTTGGTATTAAAATTTCTTACATAAATCGTAACTCACAAAATCGGTAGGTAGTTCAGTAAATTAAGATATTACTATACAATCATCGTTCGAAAAATTTAAAATTAAATTTTCTTTTAAAAAGTAATTTTAAATTTCTTGTTCAGTATCTACGGAAAATCAAATACAATAGTATGTAACAAGATGAGACAATTATCATTCAGTAATCTTGACTAGAAATTCCTTTAAATTTGAATTTTCTAAACGATCTATATGATAATTTCCATCAATTTTATAGTAGTAAATTTCTTTTAACTATTAAAACAAAATATTTTGACCAACTTCAAAGAAAAATTTTGTTTCAGCATCCTAATGAAAAATTTAACAATCTTAAATAATGGAAAACCTTTGACCTTAAAACAATGAAAAATTTTAAAATTAAAAAATGTTAAAATGATTTAAAGAGACAAATACAAGCAAAGCTACCAAGTACCAATATCAAATTGTATCAAACGGCCCAATTTAAGCAAGTAAAAGTTGATTTTCGTATTCATTGTTGTTAATATTTAATGTATGGGTTTGGTTTTTCATTCTAAATACTTTTTAAATATTAGAGTTAATTAAACCACAAAATGTAACATATGAAACAGATTTCAGATCACAGCCAACAAAACCCAAGATGAAAGTTGAGCCACCAACTATTTTTGACCAACTATAAATATTTTTCAACTTTTTTCAAAATTAATTTCTATTAATTTTAAATAATTGCAATTCAATAGTTTACTAAACAAGGAAGTTAAGTAGTGCTTATTTTTAACATTCATATAAATTATAAACTATTTAAAATGATTTTGAAGTCAACCAACTTAACATTAAAAAGCTATACAAAATTATATATTTTTCAAAGTAAAATAACAGTAATCTTTCAATTGTCAACAATACACAATACTTAAATTTTAAAACCATGTCAATTCCTTATTAAAAAGTATCTTTGCACTAGAAAAGACAGGAAGATTGAATGATTTTCTCAAGAAAAATAACTATAAAATAATTTTATTATTCCTCAATAAGTGTCTTAAGTTTGAGAACTTGAATTGTTCTATTATGGAATAGACTTTAGAAGATTTTCAAAATAAAGAAACTAGCCCAATGTTTCTAATGGAATTAAAATTACATGGTAGGAAAACTAACATAGTTGGAAATTCAAGCAATATCGAAAAAAATTGTCAAATCATAGAATTTTTTTTTTTTTTTTTTTTTTTTAACAAATCAAACGCAAAAGTGTAGTCAAGAATTGTCATATCTAGCTGTATTGTTGTAACGGACCAATAGATGGAGCCACAGCGTATCGTTTGTGGTTTAAGATTAACCTAATTTAGAGAATTCGATGCAAGAAAAACATCTATTTTTCAAAATGAGAGCTAATTCTTACTCCTCAATGAATCGGATTTAACAGGATCAATTGAGCAATATCAGTTTAATGACATAAGCTGTGTTGGTGTTACGGAAAATATCGTACTAAATCAAATCATGTTTGTAAAAGGAGTAATATACATCAGTAAATTTCAATTATCCACAATGTAAGTTCTAAAATGTCAATTCCTAGTGAAAAATAAAAGGAATATTTTTATCCAAATATATAAATTAAAAATAAATTGAATAAATTTTCTGAAAAAATAAATTATAAATAAATTTAAAAATTAATATTCATTTAAGTGTATTTAGATTAGCAAGAGAAGAAATTTTTCAAACGAGTGCGTTGATTTACTCCTTTTTTAACATTTTGTGGAATATCCGAGGGAATTGCGCCACTCAACTTCACAGATGATTTATGCCCACAGAAGAGTTATGGTTAATAAGTTGAAAATTTAATTGAAAATAAATCCAGATTTATTTCAAATAGACGTTTATAATGCAGTTTTTTGTAAAACTAGTTGTGTACCTAAAATATTCAGGATTGATGAAACATTTGATTTGGTATTTCATTTATTATTTCAGTCATTTTTTTTCACCCAAGTGACATGACAAACATATAGCTGGAAGAAAAAAAAAAAAAAAAAAAAAAAAACACTAGAAGTGAGAATCGAACTTGAATCGTTAAATTGTTGAATTATAGCCATTCACTGCCAGCTTGACGAAATAGAACTGGATAACGTACACAAGAATTTAAATAAGACTAGGTAAATTAAAGGTGGAAAATTTTAAAGTCGTACATAAAACTAAAAATAGATAAAATAGAAATTTCTCAAGAAAATGGTAGAGAACTCAAGAGTCAGTGTTAAATATTTACACAAAAAGCATGGGAACATTTAATACGATAGCATTTTATTTATATTTTTTAGAGAACACTGAGCGAAAGAAAATCAAATTTATGCATCATAGATTAAAACTGGGGTTTAACAAAAAGCAAAAAATTCTACATCCAAATGAATAAAAGAAAGGAACCATAATTTTGAAGACATTATCATTTTACGTTTGTGTAAAAAAGGACTAATTATCTTAAGAGAAAGTATTTATAATCGAAATTAACATGCAATACACTGCAGGAAAAGTAAAATTAAGCTTTGCAACGAGTACATAGGGGGAAATAAACGTGATTTTTTGGGTAGAATTTGGAAGAAGTCCTAACTAAGAGAAACTTGTCGCTTGGAAACTAATTCAACTTACATTAAAATGGTTGTAGGCCATGAAAATAAATAAAAAGCTTCCTTGTGTTATAAAACAAATGTGAGAATCTAATCAAGAATTGTTTCTACACGCATTGTTGTAAGTAACCAATAGATGGCGCCAGCAGCGTAACAATAAAAGTTTAAGTTCGAATTGATTCAATTAAGTTCTATGAGACAAGGTAACATCCAGTTATATAGAATGTTAATCCCTCTTCCTAAATGAATCAAATTTAGACGGATTAAATGAACACTATTATTTTAACTTGTGGAATCATAACCTGCATAAAATTTATGAAAGGAAGGGAACGTAAAATTTCTAGGAAAAGTTCAGTTGGCGACAAATAGCATTCTCCATGAATGCGATTTTTCTTACTAAATAAATACAAAACAGATAATTTTAAAGACAGTTCGTAACAATGGCTCTATCGAAGATATTTTAAACATTGGGAAGGCATCACACACTTAGTCGACATGTACGAACTAATAGAATTGTAGCATTCAGAACAAGTTGTTTCGACTACTGATATTAAAAAATATGTAATCATGATTGAAAAACTCGTATTTAATTTAATCATTTAATGAAACAATCAAATTGAATAAATAGTTACAAGTAAATTTATGAAATGACCAAAATGCATTTTAAGCAATGCAAAATGCAGATTTCTAATTATCACAAATTTACAAACAGTACCTTTGTGTTAGCAATCTCTGAAAAGCTAACTAATTAAGTTTCTTATTACAAAGCAAATTGACGGATAGCCATATCGCATTTACAAGTCACAGCACAAGAGTGAATCAAATTCAAAAAGCAAATTGAATATTTAACTACTTTAAGCAGCTTCACATTTTATTACTTATGAAACGACTCCAAATTAAAGTTCGTTTTTCTCACTATAATTCATACACTGTCTCATACTTTTGAAAGTCAAATTATCTCGACTCTTTCACAATTACAAATCCCTTAAGATATTTATAACAAATCCCTTTATAGAGGGTTAGTTTACATACAGCTTTATTGTGACTTTTTCACACATACAAGGGAATTAGACCGGTACTAACAATTAAAGAGGATTGAATTCCCGAGCTGTTAAGATGAAACCCAGAGTTCTCGAGAGATAGTTACCCATAAAATTAGTTATGCATATTATTTAATACCACATAACATTTTGATTTTACTAGAACTCCTTCACTATTCAAATGGTATGCAATTAGACTTTAACTAAGTCATTAACTAGAATTTAAAAAAAAAAAAAAAGCATTTTAAAACTTATGCAGTTTATAAGTTTTAAGGAAACTCGTATGATTTGGGTAGTTTTAAATATAAAAAATCCGGAATACTTTTTAACTTAAACGAAATTTTAAAAAAGTTCAAAATTAGATAACTTTAAATTTTAGATATTTTATTTAAAAAATATTTATCATTAATATAAATATTAAATCTGTCTTATATCTTCTTTATTTAAATAATTTGTGATGGATTTTGAAAATTCTGAATAGTACTCTATTAATATTTTTTAATTGTTTCGATAGTTTCTGCATTTTCATACAAGTTTTGTGAGTGAAAAGTTATAAATTAATCGTAATTATGAAATTTGTGCAAAGTGTTAAATTTAATTTGTGTAAATGTTAATTAGGAGAAAGTTAACCAATTAAAAATGTGAGAATTAGTATGTATACATATTATCTTGAAAATCATTTTAAAAGGTATTTAAGAAGGCAAAAGTTTTGATCTACAAGATAATTTGTCTTGTCGTCGCTCAATAGTAATCTTTTGCACACGAGTTCCATTCAGACCGGGACCTACGGTTTAAAGTGGATTTTGAACAACTGAAAACATCCCTCCCCGAGTTGAGATTCGAATCTACTAACCATTCGGCTGCCTGCTCGGCTATCTACAAGATAAGCCTGTAGTATCCTCTTATTCGCAAACCTCAGAAATTAGTGGCCTTATCTTGAAAATTAAACTATATTCAGGGAAAAAGTTCATTACAAAGTTGAAGTTTCATATCCATTTATTAATAAGACATGTGCACAGAAATAAGAAAACGTGTATAATGCACGTTGTGGTTTGTATATGAATTCCAACACATGAATTATTGGGTAATGTGTTAGGTAAATTCACTTTAACAAGGCACTCGTATGATTACTTGTTTATTAATATATGCTGCGTTTAGGCTACCAGAAAGATATGGAAACGAGACTGGTTCTGTACTCTAAACAATATACGTGGAAATGAATCCTGAAATCGCTTAACAACTAATGTACATATTAGCATAGAAGCGTTAAATGTTTAATAAGGGTGACAAGCAAAATGTAATCTGCGGAAAAGTAACTTGCTGAAAGAAGAGGTTAGAGAAATGAACGAGCATTCGCCACGCATACTGTGAACTATGCTAGCTCCAGTGGCTCAGTAACTTCACGCCGCCCCCCATTGATCTGCAAAGTGAAGCTTCATTGGCTGAGGGCATGATTTAGAGGGTGGCCACGTATTCCCCCCCCCCCATCACTGGGTTGATGGAGTTCCGTGGTTTGGGGACGTGTCTACGTTAATATGCGACGTCCAAGCCCTTTCTACTGGTGTGGCTTGGATATGGAGAGGCTGCCAGCTGAGGTGTGATCTCGTACCTAACCATGGTTCAAAATGACGAGGTACTTGGTGATATGCGAGTATTCCAAACCCGTTAACCTAAACGTACGGTCAGGGATCACCTGCACAGATATGTATGTATGTGTGTATATACACTACGCAGTTAAATACAGAATGGAAAACCTTTGCAGATAGTGACATTTCTCTAAATGTCAATCCACAGTGGTGCTTATGACCATTTTTAAAGTCAATGTGTTCATGATGATTGGACATATATTACCATATCTTATCAAATACAAGTGTTACAATAAGAACTTCATTAAATGGAAATTATATTTGCAGTAATTCATAAAAAATGAAATGTGTTTGTTTTATAATTTATAACAGTAAAAATTATTTCAAATATTAGATAAAAGATGCAATTTCATTGTAAACTAAAATTGTTGTGATCAAATTTATAAGTAAACTGCCTTATACTACGTATATTTGCATTGATCCATTTTGTTATTGACTATAATGAAACAAATCGCGGAAATTACTTAGATGCTAATTTGCATATGTTTAGCGCAGATGTATTTCTACACGACTTGTTACAAAGAAATCCCATTGTACGCAGTTGCAGTTTTGAAGCACTTTATGAAACAAAAGTCCACATCTGCTTAGTGATCTAAAAGATTTAAGCAAAATTATTTTTATGACAAAACTATCCTTCCTGTAAGAATTTTCTAACACAAGTCGATAAAAAATAGTGAAAACCTGAAGGTAACTTGTAAATTAAGTAATTTAACAATTTGATAAAATAAGGAGTGCTGCTATGATATGACTAGTTGTGGTCTGGTTGGTTAGGGCATTGTTTTCATTATAAGTAGTAGTGAGTTCGTATTCCGGCTTAACCGAAAATCCATAATGTAGTATTCAATAAAGGCAACTGAAGCACGTTAAATAAGTCGTGGTAGCAATGCCCTCCAGGTGAAATGATACCTCTTGTGGTGGCAGGCCAAGTGTTGGTGTCTTCTGCTTTATCACCGTTTCAAAATTACAAAACTCCACCCGGCTGCTCCTACCAGATAGAGCGCAACTCAGGGTTAGGTATAGGGAAACATGCTGGTGGAACAACAGTATCAGTGATAATCAAAAACAAAACGGATAAGAGTACAGTTTAAAGCATCGAGGGCCGACGAAAGGGTCACGCAATAATGGAAGTAATATAGACACTCGAATTTTTGCTCACCACTCTGTGTTAAAGACGTACCAGAGAGTATCAGTTCTAGTGTAACTATCTCTACCAAAGTCAATAACCCTGCTCGCTGCACAACGTTTACTTCCACCATTCAAAACCATTTTCTATCAGCGTGGTAAAGGCTATAAAAAATCACTTATTAAGTGATTAAAGACTTGGAAAAACTGTAGAATGGAGTGATAGTACCAACCAATCACTTGGTACATACTGAGTATATATCAAGAGTTACGTAGGATATGCCGATCATACGATAGGGGTATGGCGTGATTCGCAATTTCTACAGTTTAGTTTGATTAGTTGGTTTATTGCAGTCGTATTTTCCAGTGTCCGTAAACTTACTTTAAATTATCGTGGTCAGTCTACAATTTAAAGTTCATAGCCATTACAAAAATCCTTACTTAAAACTGCAGCTGAAGCAATTAACTGTTGAGACGAAAACCAGAGTGCTGACTATTCGGTAGCTAGTTTTTGAATTGGCTTTATAAACCTGCTCTTTGTACAAATTGAAGAATACAATATTTCTACAGATGCTACAAAAATACTCACAACATTTTATTTACAAACGAATGAAATATGTATTACTCTTAATTTCATTACTGTTGATTTATTTTACAGAATGAAAAATTGTATTTCTGATAGTTTAAAAATTAGAATTTCATCGGAATAAATTCGATGTTCTTTAAAATTTTTCTAATTTTGTATGTAAGTTGGCATCTTTGTCTCCAATGAATATCTTCTTGCATTAAACTAATTTTACTATAACTGGTATTTGTCAAAATCTGTGTATAAATACATTAATTTATATTAGTAATTTAAGGAATTCATGATAAACGACACAGCATTTGTATAAATTGTAAAATACACATAAAAATTGTTATAAAATTATGGATACTAATAAAATTACTTACTTTGCAGCTGAGGAGTTCTTCAAGTCGTTGTCTGGGTTCTTTACCTCGTTTTTCTCTCATGAGAATGTAAATGTTTTTAATTCCAGGACAGCAACGCAGAAGTTTCTCTACCAATACCTGAAAAGATAGGAGCATAAAATGTTCTCTTTGCAATGACTTTTCTGAAGATAGAAGTACATTTAACAGATTTGAAATAACTGGAAATATCAATTTTTGTTTTTAATTTGAATAACTCGAGAATAAATAGTACTTTACATAACTTTGTAATCTGCTAAGTCTTGCAGGAAGCAATACAAATTTACACTGAGAAGATTTAAGATAATCTAGAGCTTAATAGTAACACGACGAAACTTCGATTAAAACGAATTAAGATCGGGGTCACGTAATTGAAAAAAAAATACTTTGTTATTCCTTGCTATAAAATCATCGAACTAAAAATTGTCAGATGTTCTATTAGCAAAAGCAAAATATTGCTAGAAACCATAAATTGCATGTTATTTCCAAAACAAACCAACAATATAACTTAGCATAACAAAATTGAGCTACATCTGCCGCTGAACTGTATCTATGTGCGAATTTGATCTGAAATTATAATTAACAATGATTGTAAACAGCACAGGAAAACTGCTGATGTAACAATTGGTGTGTAAGTCAACGGTCACTCTTTGCTCGAGGATGAATTAAACCGGGACCTACCGTTTAAAGTCTTATAATAATCGGATCCACGATTCATTAAACTGTAAGCTAGTGAGGGCAAGACAATTTAGCCCACAGTTTTTATATTATTTATTGCTTGAATTTACTCCCTTAAACGACTGCTTAATCGAAATTGCTAAAAGTGCTACAGTTAATTTCATTAATAAAAATTTAAAAGTTCAAGAAATTAAAAGTAATTTAAAAGAACTGAATCTAGTTAATTATAATCTTTCAATCAGTTCAGTAAAAGTATCCTTAAAAAGTTCTAGAGTGACATTAAATTTACTAATATCTGCTTAAATTATTAATTCACAATTTTTATTCTTTTAAGATTCTTAACCATAACGTTGGACAAAGTCTGATCTTGTGTAAGTAAGGTAAATGAAAAATGAAACTCTAATTATGAACTCCGTTTAGATTTCTTTACTTAGTGTACATACCACGCACAAATTGTAGCACTTTCTCTACTACCAGTTATGACAGATCACATTTACCACCACGTATATCCTTGAGCTCATTGTTGATTGCAGTCTTAAAAAAAATTGAGGTTAAATCATTGTGGAACTCTGCATCCTTGATAGATGCATTCAACAAGGTCGTTGTGGGAAGATAATAGAATTAAAAAATAGTATCTGTTTTGTTAGAATGCTTTTAAAAGGAGATAAATTAGAGTAATCATCAATAAATCACTTATTGTTAAAATAAATCGATATCCTGTAGTATCCTAATGTCATTCTTAGTAGTTTCATTGTTTTAGAAAATTATGTCATTATTTTGCTTTCTTTTTAATAGATCGATGAAGAATGATATTTCTTTTTATATAATAAATTTTTATATCTATTTTGTCAATTCATATAAACTTTTACTAATTATTTACTGATTTTTCGTATTGAAAAATGTTCAAATAAGACTTCAAATCTTCCTACATTTAATGTACTTCAAAAATGTTATTTGAATTTTTGGAAAACATTAATTTTTCCAAATCGTATATTTTACATCCAAATAATTTAGAATTTCAGCAATATCTGTGAATTCAAACATTTTTTAACTAATGTTTTCTAATTTGATTTATTAGTAGATTATTAATTGAAAAAATTAAATGTATTGAAACAGTATAAAATTAAATTCAAAATATTACTCTCTTTAAGAAAATAATCCTTGCCACTAAAAATTATTTATCTAGAAAGTTCTCATGATCATTTTCAGGCAATTAAGTGGTGCAAAGCACACAATCGAGATTGCCTTTTGGGATGATTCACCTTTAACTTCGTCATGAAAGTAATCGCAAATTCTATGTGATATGAAAATTTGTATTGTGAAATTTGAATGATTTTTCTGAAATTTTTTTTTTAAGTCTTGCAGATTTAATTTAGCATTTTTTACTCTTTTCTTAAATACTACAAAATTTCTTTTGTTGTACAAAATTTTTCTTGTATTTTTCTTACAAGATATCTAATTAAAACGAGAGCTTTTTCAGATTTTAAACCACAGAAAGAAAAAAAATGGGCGAAGCTACGAAGTTTTAAACTGAAAAACACATTTCTGATAATTCAGCTATTAGTTCGACATAACTTATGGAGTAACTTAAAATTTCTATTATACGATAGCAGCATCTATATATTTCAAAGTATTGCACGCTGAGTATATTCAAAGATTTGGTGATCTGACATATTATAACGAAAATGTCAAATTGAGATTATCATTAACTAGTGATTAGATCGAGAAATTGTAAAATTCCCATTAATTTTCAACGTTATTTTAGAAAAATAAATTACATCATTGGGATATATCGATTAAGAAAAATATTTAGTTAATGTAAATATTCTCTATCAAAATTTCTATCTCTACCTCATTTTTATTTAAAATATACAAATCTTTTCAATATAAAATGGTACTACGAACAACAATCTTGCGATTTAATTATTTTTTGAGATTAAGGTTTTGAAAAAAATTTAATAAATTCTATTCTTCCAAAGGATTTTAAAAAAAACTGCCGAAATATAAACATCTGTCAGTTTTAACACAATCTACTCTTTGTAAAATAAACATACCTTTCCTATGAATCCCGTGGCGCCAGTGATAAAAACTGAACGTCCTTCGTAGAAATCGGGGACTGAAGTCGTTTCGAAATTCATTGCGGAATTCAAAAGCTCCACTTCCTAAATTGCTATACCTGAAAGAAAAAATAGGTTATGAAATCAATTTTTAACCACATTTACCCCACAAAGAAAATGTATCACAATGAGTGTGATACGTCATTTTCCTCAAGTGATCTGTCTTGACTTTTTTTAACAGTACTATTATCAATTAATCATTTAAAAGATACTCTCATAACTTTGCAAAGTTTTTTTTTTTTAATTCTCGAACACTTAGGAAAATCGAGTATATTTTTTAGAAAAAGCATTAAAGTGTTGCGCTGTCAGGAACCTAAGCCTTTAAGAGGTCTACTTTTATTGCATAGCACTTCGGTTTGGTTTCTTTGTTTGTCACTCAACGGTCAATTTTTGTACACGAGGGCTGATTAGACCGGGACCTACTGCTTAAAGTGGATTCCGAACCACTACAAACATCCATGCCCAAGATAGAATTCGAACCCACGAATTGTTGAACCGAAGGCAAGAGCACTAACCATTCGGCTGAATCTCACTTCGTATATCTTAATTGCATAGCTTTTTTTTTTGACGGATTATTCTTTTCTATTATAAAACGTTCATGGAATCTAGTTCAATGGTTACGAAATTAAATGATTAAGTAAAAATGAGCAGTAGCCTGTCCTAATAGTTAAGTACCTATTGGAAACAAGTAACACTGTGCATAAAATTAAAAAAAAAAAACAAAGCAGAACAGTAAAAATCAAACAAAGAATTTCTACAGAACCAGGACGTCTTACAGTCAAAATGGTAAAATGTAGTTTCATCTGGCCTGCATTTATGAAGTGTTAAAGTATGTCAACACATCAATACAATGCTAAAGCAAATGGAATTACTACTTGATGAACTTGTGGAGCAAACTAAAATTGGTTGCGTGATAGTACAATGGAGAAACACTAGATCGACACACCTACTAGTCCTAGTTTACCAAGTCGAAAATTGTTACGAATCTATGCATCTTTGTCCTATACACTCAAAAGACACTTAAGTAATGGGGATGTGAGATTCGCTTAACATGAAATACATTTACTCATTGGCAGATCTGTCCTATACAAAGAAAAGTATTAAAATTGTCAAACTCTAAATCTGAAATTTGAAGTCATAAAATGTACAAGATTATAAAAGACCATTTTTCATTCAAACTGAGATCTGTTATACTTAACATAAATCTAATATGGAAGCAAAAATAGCTTTGAATAAACCACCTTTTACTATTTTTAAAGCTAATTTTATACTTAAATTTGTTATGGTAAAATAAAGTACTTATTAAATAAAACAAAAAAGAAAACTTGGAAATACTACAATCTTTAATTTCTCTAATAAACTAATTCATTGATATTTACCACTTCACTTTCAAGCACATAAATGTTTTAAAATTAGGAAAAATTGCTCTTAAATTATATATATATACATATATATATCAAAATTATAATTACTCTGTACAAAAATTTCTAATAGAATATATATTTTATCTAAAAACGTTTGTGACCTATAATTTGAGAATTCGAAAAGAGATTACGCAAATTATTTTGAATTTGAAATTGGCAATGATTTTTGGGATTTTATAATTTTTGGGTACTTCTAAATCTATTGAAAAGAAGCTTAAAATTAAGTTCAGTAGCTACAATTCTATTTACAATACATCTGAAATGAAATTTAGCGCTTTCTCGATAGTGGAATATAGGTATTTGTGTACAGAGTTGATTATTTTTCTTAATATGTTAATTTAAATGACATCTTTCAAACTTTAGTGTTCGCAATTCAAACAAAGTTATTCGAGCAAAAGGGTAACAAATAAAAAAAATTGAAGATCCACTAATTACTTTTTTGATCGAGGTCTCTTCGGAATTCGAGAAAAAAAATTGCTTTCTCATTTCCTGGTCGTGTCATAACAGTTGGAGACTTAGCAACAAAATTCTCCATGCTGTAAAGAGGACAAGCAGGGGAAAGTATGGGGACTGGCAACAAACACATTTCCACACTTCCACCGCCTGGGGGTGGGTCAAATGAAATTGAAAGCTACACACGTGAGTCAACGACTTTTCCTTGTTGCAAAGGAGAAAGTGGTTTGTAGGCCTGAAGGGCAAGTGCTGGGCGTTCCATTTTCTCCATTTTCCACATTTTTTTTTTTTCTTTATCGACTGAAGAATGGAAAGTCGCGCCGCGGAAATGGGCTCATGTCGGAAGTCTTTACACTGGTTTCGGAATGCTCACACAACTAATTGTCTCATTTATTCATGAATGCGATAAGAGCTCACGTAATTAATGGTTCAAATACCAAAGAATTAACTTGGTTAAACAGTTCAGATTGCCGAAATTTGTTTTAAGAATTCTCCTTAGCAACATTAAATATCACAGAAATAATGCTTTTTCAGCATACAATAGTATGACATAGAATTCCTCTTTACGTTGATGTTCCTCAGAACTATGTATTTGAGCCAAGCAATTGTTAAATCACGTATGAGAAACTAGCTTGGACCCTCCAATCTAAATGTCGCTCTTTTCCCATTTAAAAGGAATATACAAATGGTAGCTAAAAGTAAAAAGTTATTATAATCTATCGAGTATATTTAAAATCATTTATTAGACTCATTTATCCGAGGTAGTTTTGAAGTTGCTTTCTTTTCTTAGATTATAAATCTATTATTTTTTTTTAAGAAGGGAATATAACCTACCTTGCCTTCTGTGCAACTGACACGTAATTCGTTGCTTTTAGTAGCACTGAATTGCAACTTTTTTTTTTGAACCTGTTACCCTTAACTTCAAGTTAAAATGTGCGTACTTGAAGTACATTTATACTATTTCATATACCTAACATTTAATCTTCCTATCGCATCATAAGAGAAATTTTTGATTATTTCGACATTTCTGAATTGCAATCCTTGTTAGTGCCGTAACCATTTCTTGTATTCTCTGATGTAATTCCACTCTTAAATGATCTATTATAATTTCAGCGTTTTTTCCGTTTGACATTGTAATTTTTATCATATTAAAGTATATTTACTCAGTCTATGAATGTTGTAAAATTAAATTGAAACCACTTAACTTCATTGAAGTTTTTCCCCTTAAAAATGTAATTTTCCGCATTTGACGAGAGAAAAGGTTGCTCAACTCATTTGCATTTAGTTTAACATGTTTAAACTTAAGAATAAATTTTTTTTTAGTATTTAATTGAGAAAATAACTCTTAATCGAAATCAAATCATTTATTTTAATACTTTAAGAGCGGTTGAGTTAAGATGTTTAAGGAAAATTGACTATACTTTAAGAGTGTACATTTGTTTTTCACGTACAGCTTTAACACTTTGCAATTATTCATTACAACGAATTTCACCGAATATTGAAAAATATTCCGAAATCATCACGGTTCTCGAAGGATATTACACTAGTGTTGTAACTCAATCCTTATAATTTAGGCCTCATTTTAAAGTTACCAGAACTGACATTTACCACTTTACACAATCACATTTTTATTCTCGAAAAGATCAGTTCGGTAATAAGACAATTCGAAACTTTAATAAATATCTGTGCTAATAATAACGGACCAACTGCAGTATTAAAGGTCAGATGAGCTTAAAATATAGTCATTTTTCTTGGTACTGAATTTCTTTTATCAAAATTGATAAATTTAGGAAATATTAGTGATAATTTTTTTCAAATTAGTTTGGATATCATTTTTGTTACAGAAGTGATAATTTGGCTGTAAGCTACATCTATACAAAAGTAAATTTCGAACCATCATAAGCAGATGACATGCTTTGGTTTTGTTTATCGTTCAACGGTCACTTTTTGCACCCGAGGGCTAATTAAACCGGGACTTACAGTTTAAAGAATTTCAAACCATTACAAACATCCATGCCCAAGAGTGATTCGAACCCACGAGCTGTTTAACCGAAGGTCAGAGCGATAACCATTCGGCTCCCAGCTCGGCTGATAGATTAGTGATCTCAACTCTGGAACTGTTGAGCGAAAACTAAAGAGCTCACTATTCATCTGCCAATTCAGTAAATTTATAACAAGAGTTAAAACTTTAGTATTTTATATTTTGCTTTTTGATATTTTCTTAACGTAATGCGATTGTTTACATTTATCACTGAAGTTTCAAACAAGTTGCTAAAATATATTATAGCAATATAAATTTTGATTCATTTTCTTGGAATATCGTTTCGCATTGCAAAATTAAAGTATATAACCTCCAACAACAAATATCTTAATTTGTATGTTTTAAAATAAAAGCGCTATCGGTATGAACTCTTTGGATTGCTGATTTCGCGGATTAGATCAATAGGAATCGTTATTAATGTCAGAAATATTTTAATATACCAGATGAGCCTTTGAATCTAAACATAGATGGTAAAAACTAATGAAGTTTAGTTCCCATAAATTCAAATTATTCCCAGTAATTTCTTTTCGAATTATGAAGTTTCTATGAGATGCAATTGTTACTCAATGCTTTATAAGGATAAATATCAACAAAAACAAAGTAATCATATAGCATCATGATTACTTTTGATGGGAAAAGTTGATCGCTGAACGGACATTTTTTTTTGAATGTATGTAGTTCAAGGTAAAATATGTAAACCACTAAACCTCTAAAACAGAGATGGGAATGGAATCCACGGACTGTTCAGTTGGAAGCCAATCGAATGGTTAGTTTGTCTATCCACTAAACTGAAAATTAATATTTCTTTCAACGAGGTGAATTTGAACTGTCTTTAAGTATTGCACTGGAATTGTTTTACTTGAAATCAGGTGTTCAAATGGTTGTTAAGTATAAGTGGTAGTCAAACTACTGTTTCGTAAACAATGTCATACTTCTTTATTTCAGGGTAAATTTTATATAAAAAAAATTATTCTGATCAAAGTTTAAAACTTGTTTGCGTGTTTTCTCAGGAATTCCTTAACGATGCAATAGATCCTGGGCGATATTGCTGATTCACGGATTTGTTTATCAATCAATGGCATCTTTTGCAAACGAGAGGCTAGTGTGATCTTGAATTTTTTATATAGATACCTTGTTCCCGAACTGAAATTCTTATTGGAAAAAAAGCATTATTCATTAGTATCGCGGTAGATTTTAAACTATATCTACCACGCGTTTGTTAATGATTACATGACGTTCATGAATTCATGTGTGTACACTGTGTTTAGTCAATGTAAAATGGTTGCAACGTATGCTAATTCAAGTCTGCCTTTTGCTTAGGATAAAAAAAAAATCTAGAGAACTATACTCGATATGATAAATCGTAACTGTGATCAAGTTCCCACAAGTTACTGTTTACATACAAACAAGTGAATTGCCTTGTAACTATTGAAAAAACTCAACTGAATTTATCAAGAAGTTTCTCACGATTTTTGATATTTGAAGAAATGTTCAAAAGGGATTAGCTTCTCTTTATGTGAGTGGGCATCGTAAATACTACGATGTTTATCTAATGAATTAAATCGAGTGTCTAAAGTTAATAGATTCTTCCTACACAAAAAAATACAATGAGATAATGTGCTCTGAGTTTTAAAGAGGCAGCATTGTGTACAAAAAAATGTACTGAAAATAAATAGCTCAAAATGCAAACTTTTTTTTTTGCTATGGAGAGGTCCTCAAAATTTCCTCAAGTTATTAATATATCTCCCCGAATAGGTAAAAGAAATTGGTATTAAATTTTAAATTCTGGGAATCGGACTACAAAAAGCTTTAGTTCACTTTTACATTTTAAAATGCTGTAGGTGATACAACTTGGACATGATACATTCATTGTAAGTTGTTGCCAAACGCGATAGGAAGAATATTGAACATTTCGGCAAAGACCATGCATAATTTGGAGCTCCCAAAACAATTTACCTGCTACTTCATACTTTAAAAAGCTTATTTTAAGCATATTTTAAAGTAATTTCAACGGCCAGTTTCCAGTTTTTAATTCATTCTTTATATTATAACGTTATATTTTTACTATCTTTTAGAATTTTTAGAGAGAACTGTAACAGAGAAATTAAAAATTTATTATATGTCAAATTAAAAAGTATAGTACTTTAAAAACATAAAAATCTAATCATAACAGAAAAATTGTAAAATGAAATGAAAAATTATTAGATTGTTACGCAATGTGATAAAAATATGATTGGTAATACGATTATTCATGTCATGCACAATGGAAAAAAAAAATATATATATATTAAACAATTCTCTAAATATTTTATAATGAATATTTTTAGAGTATTGTGTTTAAAAATACATTTCTTGGGTATTGTCTGATAACTCTTATATTTCTTAGTTATAAAATTTTGCTTTCAAAAATTTGGTAATAAAAAAATGACCAAAAATGCAAAAGTAAATGAATATTTTGTTTACAGACTGGTGTTTTTCGCTTACGCGCTGACGATATTTACAAGATGCTCTAAGCTGTTATTCCGATATGAAAATCTGTTCCAAATTTTCAGTAACTTTATTCATATTTAGTAAAATAAATGTAATTCTTTATTTTACTAAATATTTAAAAAGTAAAAAGTTCTGTTTTAACTTTTTAAATTAATCTATGGAACTTTGCCAGTATGAAACTTAAGAGAGCGGGAGACATTAAAAGTAAAAAAAATAAAAAAACAGGAATAAGCGATTATGTTGATTTTAATGAGGAAGTTTGTATGTGTGTATGAACTTACGAAGTAATACATAGAAAACATTTGCTGTCTAAAATAAAATAATTTCATTCCATGAAGAAACCAATTAGTGCCTTAAGATATCTAATGATAAACTTAAAAGTTATTAAAATATCGATTCCTAAGTCTCATTGTATTTTTGGAATTTTTAGAGTTAATGCTTGTAGATTTCTCGTATGCATATTTATTTATTAAAAATATTTACTTTATTTTTCAAGTTTAATGTATCCAATTATAGAGCTTTAGTATTTTTATAGAGATCAATACTTTTATACTTTTGTTTAATTTCTTTTTGTGAATTCTTTTTTATCTATATATAAATAATTTCTTGATTATTAATTAGAAATCTAAGATATTCATAACTTTTAAGGCATTACGTTAGTTCTTAGTCACAATCTTTACACTTTTATTGTTTTGCTTAAATAAAATTACACAGCAGTATTTGTGTATACATTTGAGATTGCTAATTATAAGTTGTTCATATTTTCACCGCAAAACTACAAGAAGTTTAAGCATTTCAGTCATCCAGTTTAGTTAAATTATTTTTAAATTTATATGTAAGAAAATATATTTGCAATAACAATTAACTTTTTATGAAGCAAAGATAATAGCAATCACAAAGAAATTTTAGACAAATTCGTTTAAAGTAGAAAGTACTCACCCACCTGCAGTAACTGAACTCGAGGGGTTTGATTCGCTTGCCACTCTTTGGTAATTCATTCATAAGATTTTGTTTGTCACTTTTTTTTTTTTTTACACACAAAATTAAATTAATGGTGCATACAATTTAAAGTGATTATAGACGCGTTTTGTTAAATTCCACTCATACGAAAATGTTAGATTTTAATTGTTTCGAGTAATTAGTCTTTCCTTATATTTATCAAGCAGATTTCATTCCTGCAGCTACCATGAGTGTACCCGTATATTCCCTTACATACCGAACCGAACTGGCAGACCGCTCTTGGTTTCATTTGTTTGTCGCTCAACGGTCATTTTTTGTACACGAGGGCTAATTAAACCGGGATCTATGGTTTAAAGTGGATTCCGAAAAACTACAAACATCCATGCCCAAGGTGGGATTCGAACCCACGAACTGATGAACCGAAGGCAAGAGCGCTAACCATTTGGCTGTCAGCTTGGCCACACCACTCTTGCTTACAGTTAAAGAATTTATGGTTTTGATTCTCACCTCGATTTACTGAGTTTGTAGAGTACAACTTTAAATTGTAGATTATGGTTTAATTAACTCTGGCATAAAAGGAACAAACTACTAAAAACAATCAAGTCCTAAGTGGAAAACGACCCGATGAACTGTTACCGAAGATGAAACACTAATTAGTCCTCTTGAAGCAAAGCGACTAATTAGAGCTGGATCTACAATTTAAAGTGTTTGCTCTTTAATAATCTAAAACTACCAACAGAAATTTGTTCATAATTATAAGGAGATAAAGCGACAACTTGGAGAACATACCTGAAATATTTCTTAAAAGCTATAGTAATAAGCTACATAATTACATTCGCGAAACATGAAAAAATGATAAAATTAAGCAACAATATTAATGAAATAATTCAACACTAAAAAGATTAGTATTCTAAACATATTAATTTAACTATCAGTAGATCAGTCTAAGAAAAATTTATGCCAAATCTCCAAGGACTTTAACATATAAAAACATATCAATACATGTGTTGCGAAATTACTCCTAGTGTACGCGCGAAAATAAATTTTCCTATCGCATATTTTTCTGATGTTTCCTGCTAAAAACTTCTGACTTAGACAATGAGATTTTTATGCAAACTGTAACAAATTTGTATAAAATAAGCTTATTGTGATTCCACAGAAACAAACTTACCATAAGTTCTCTTCTTAAACGCTATACTCGTTTACCTGCAATAATATGAAAAAAAAAAGAATGTAGAATTTTATAATTCTGAAGGTAAATTGAAATAAATATTAATTAAATGTAAATTTAAAAAATATTAACTTTGAGAAATTTTAAAATTTAGTTATATTGATTTCCATTTCTTGTTATAAAATAATAAGGAACTAAATGACTTTCAGAAGACCAAGATTTAAGTACTAATAACAAAGTTTAACAACCAATTTCAAAAATCCAATTAAAATTCAGTTGTATTTATTTAGTCGATAATTGTAAGCTCCTACACTAGGTATACTAAAAAGCTACTCAATTTCAATAACTGATCAGCTACGTCAAGGTGGGATTGGTAATAGTATGTGACCACAAGTCCAAAATAGCAATGCTAAATTCAATTACTTACTCAAAAACTTCGTTAATTTCAGAGGTTACAAGTTGCACACACACACATTGCTGAAATTTTTGTATCAACCTTTTACAATCGAAATACTTTGCAGCCAAAAATACAGATGAATGTTTTTTTTCTATTCATAATGTGAATTGTAGCTTAAACATTTACGTATTTGTATTGTTATGAACAATTATCTTAGACCTATAACTAAGCCAGTGCATTATAAAACTTGAAGGCAATTTATTTTCTAAGAACTTACGCAATTAAGCAATGCTTTGTTCTTAGATATTGATACAACCTGGAATTAAAATGTTGATTTTGTAAAAATGTTTTGTTGTTGAATGTTTTTAGGTAGACCATTTATAATAATGCTTTGATATTATACGCTCTTTTAAAATTAAATTTACATGTTAAAGAAATTTATTGTTCTCGTATTACTGCACATTTTCCTTTAATTGGCATATTGCATTATTCGCTAAAAAAAAATAGTGTTAACATCTACCAAACTGTTCCGAATGTTATTGGATTAAGAACCTATGACTACGAGCATTCAAATAAAGAAGTCTATATATAAACATCTTTTAACTTTCATTACTAAATGGTAATTATTGATCATTTGAAAAACTCTTGCTTTCATAATTTTTCTTCAAGTTTAAGTAAAATAACAGTCTATTAAATGGTTACTATATGTTTAATAACACTACAAAACAGAAGATATATACTTCTTTTAGATTTCAGGGTTAGACGAACATTTTTTATGCATAATTTTTATTCAGATTTCTTGAAGTTATAACATGTGATCATTTAGTTTTAAATATATTAATTTTGCATTAATTTTAGCAGATTTAAAAATTCAGGATGTACATTGAAAATGGGGCATGATTATCATAATCGTGTGAGCACGTGGTTTTATATCTTGCATACTTTATATAGGTATTTAAATACACATTTTTTACCAAATAAAAATTCCACCTGCTCTGAGCCCAGTTTATTGTGCATATAGTGTAAGGTAAATGCAAAAAGTGTGTAGTGACAATTTTAAAAACCAATTAAAAATCCTAAAAATAAAAGATTGCAAAGTTGAAGAAGCATAAACTGGGGAGTCTATAGAATACACTCTAATTTTTATTTGCGTTGGTAGGAATTTCGACAATTAAACAGTACATTTTCACAGTCAAAATGCTTTTATACCATTTCCCAATAAAATCCAGTAGCATATTCCTTTATTCTTAAAGAAAATATTACTCATATCGGCCTTTGCGCACGTACTGATATGCAAATTTCATCATATACCTTTCACTTATAGTATACCCCTTATTGTTAATAATTTTAATGTCTTTTAGAAAGCATGATGTATTTAAAGTTAGCTATATTTTTTACTTATTATATCAGAATATTAATATGCAAATTGTTTAATCACAACTCAAGTGAACGAAGATTTTGGCATCAGTTTTAGACAACTAATTAAAAGAAAATTTTTAATTTAAGCGTTTGCATAAACAATTTTTCAAAGACGTTTCTTTTAATGTAACTTTTATATATTAAGATCATTAATTTCATATAACTAGCTGCTTAATAACATTACAAAATATTGACTATTTTCGTAGACAAAGTTCGTCAAGATTTCAGTGAAACTTAATTTGGTGTAATGTGATAATTCCAAGCAAAAATACCTTCAAGCATTTTTTTTTTATCAGTGAGATTTTAGCGATTAATCTGTTCTAATGTGATACGTGCCAGATGATGTCCGGGTATCTTAACCCGTTAATCATATGGAGTAGACCTGTCTTTCTCTGGCACAGTTGTCAGTGATACATCATGAATTTAATAATTCCCTTTTGCCAGTTTTATGCATCTCTTTGGGAAATATAGTCACTCATAATACAATATTTACCGAAACGGGTAATTGATTACCATGATTAACTAATGATTAAACATTTGTTTGATGATGGTAATCATTTGTTTTTATTATACGTTCAATGCCACGTTAGAGGAACTTTAGGTTAAAAAAGGGGTGAAAGGGATGTCCTTGAAAACATTTCCTTGATGCTCTAGATAGAAATACATATTTCATACAGCATTTCTTACTTTAGAGTCAATAATAGCAATCAACTTCCTCGTCAATTTTTTAGTATAGATAATAGATATACGTAGATAAGACTACGTTTTTTTTTTTAAAAAAAAGAAAGGAATTGCTCTGCGATTCTCAAATCAATTACTCACGATTCAGCTTACAACAGGAATGCAACAAAGAAAAAAACTTCTAGTATATTACAAGTAACATAGTTTTGACACTCTGTTGCCTAATTTGCCTGTTGAAGATTATTTTTAAAGATACAGATAATTTATAAGTCGCCATTTAATCTACAACGTTGGACAAGCAAAGATTAATTTTTAAGAAATAATTCCTTTAATTAAAATTATGAATTGAAATTAATGAAATTTAAATAATTTTATATAATATTTAGATGTTATTTACTGAAATGTTTCCGTGTATAATATGGTTAAAAGTACACAATTCTTAATTACAAGAAATTTCACGAGAAGGAATTGACTTATAGTCGAATTAAAATATAATTTAACTTTAAAATATAATCTAGCATTTGTTATGTATAATATTTTATCACACATACAGTTTATATAAGATTCAAATATATAAATACTTAAATTTTTCTGGCTGTTTCTTATTTTTAGACCAGATTTGCTTTTAAATTTGTTTCTTGCTGAAATTTTACATATGCATATTTATTCGTTAAAACTGGAGATCTGTCTACTAGCGTTGTAACGCAATGTATTATAAAATATTGAGAAAAGGTTCAAATTACCAAAATATCAGTTTTTAACTATTTTTTACATTTGTATCAATGTTTCCTTGTAAAATCGTTTTTCTAAATAATTCACAATAGCGAGAAAATTATGAAACATAAAATGTAGCCGTAAGAGAATCCATTGAAAATTTTCTTACAAATCATTAAAGGAAAGAAGTATTCAAACATGCTTTGTGGAGAAAAAACTTTTTTGGAGGAATGATTTGTTTCGCATCACTTCAAAAGTTTCATTCAGAATTAAAAACATTCTGAATTAAAAGTAAGTAAAATAGAGGATTTAAGAATCCTCTCTTCAATTATAAGTTTTTAATAGGGAGAAAATTGTTCGAAAAATAAAATTTCAATTAAAATGAAGATGGATATTAATAAATTGTTAATATTAAGAGAATTTACGTCAGGACATTTAACATTTAACATAGACATAGACATAAATGATTTATATAGAAACAAATTTTTAGCTATACCTTTAGTGAATATGAAAAAGTATATAATCAAATTAGTATTTATAATACATGCTGCATAAATACTTCAGTTTTCATAAAAATATTTTAATACTATATTGGAAAAAAACTGTAATTAACGGAAAAATTGAAGTATGGTGGCATTAAGCTTTAAGTTTTTAGATGATATATTTTTGAAATGGAAATTATTCTTTCAAATATTGAAAGCACGACTTTATTATTAACTGATGTTACCAACAGTTAATTGAATATTATAAATAATTACAAGGTTGCCGCACTGTATTATAATCAATTATCTACCGATGAATAGTATCTTAGTTTTATTTCATCAATTTGCCAACTTCTTAATCTGGGTTATGGAAGACTATAGTGAAATGCTTTGTTCATAAGCTCTAAATATTACTAGTGCGTTTTTTTAATGGGAATCGAAGATATGAATTAAGTTTGTCAAGCAATTGCCATTTCCATACAAGAACAAAGTTGCCCGACAACAAGCGAGTGTCTTTGATACAAAACTCAATACGTTTATATTTGAACCACGGATCCTCTAGGTTGTGAAAGTTATGTTACCAGATCGAATGGGCTAATTTTAGATTTACTGATTACTTACGAGTATTTTTTTAATGCAATGTTAAATGAAATTTACATTACCCATTTAGTTGAGAGTTTAAAATTCTTAATTTGGTTTGAGGCTCTAAGGTCATTTTTTTCTACAAGAGGGCTGATTGAATCAGGGCCTACAGTTTATAATGGACATCAAACGACAACAAATATCCATGCCTACAATGGAAATTAGACTTGCGAACAGATGAACCGAATGCTATAGAGTGCTAACTAGCTGCCAACTTGGTAAACTTTGATCTATATTAACCAGAAATATTTTGTCATATTTAAAGAAAAATTAATTCATTTCCCCCCATATGGGACAAACGAACTGAGAACTACACTTTAAAGTTGCTCCTAAATCACTATAAATATCCAAATCTTATGTGGAAGGAGAATTAACTGTTGAATTGATGTAGGGTATTAACTATTCAGTAAAAATATCAATTACCCCTTGGAGAATTTAAAATTTTAAAATTAAATAGTTTAAAAATTTATAAAAATGCTAGCAATATGTGATATACACAACATGCTGAAAAGAAAAGTTTAAGAGTTATAGCCAATAAGGATTTTATATCTATTATTTAAAGTGCATTTAATTGAAATATACAAAAATAAAAGGTCTTTTTATTTATTAAATTCATTTAAATTTATACCTTACATAACATTACATTAGGTTCACAGATGTGCTGATTACAACCTGACTTGATATCATCATAAGTAACATAATAAAATAAAGTTAACTCGAAAGTAAAATATCAACAGTTTAAAAATTTAAACAGCACGCCAAATTATGCAAATTACGCCGGCTATCAAAAATATTTACGAGAGAAAACGTGACTAAGAAATGCTAATGCGTCAATATTTCTTAAATTCTCTTGGAGGTTTTTTTTTTGTATAAAAATTACAATAGAACGTCTTATAGTTTCAGAAATAAGGGCTTTGATTACAAGAGTTTTTTTTTTTTATTATATACTATAATACACTTCTCATTCATTCATTCCATTCAATTCATTTCATTCAATTACATTTCAATATAATTTCACACATTTACTTCTTTAATTATAAATTTATTAGATTAAGAAATTATCTTCATATCTACATCTAAGATGATTACGTTATCTTAATCATTGTGTTCATCTGATTACATAATTTAAAATTTAAATGCATTTTACTCGCTACGTTGAGTTAAAACTTATAAAACTTTAAATTGATTGTAACATTGAACTTGCTTGGATTCAAGTAATTTTTGCAGTATTTTAATAACTCATTTACACGTTTTTGTAAAACAAAAAAATTTAATGTAGTTAATCTGAAAAAAACCTCATAATTTACAAGTTTTGCTCACAAAACTTTCAAACTGAATAAAAAACTTAAAAAATTTTTCAAATTTGTTATCTATGCAAATAGAGTTATGCATTTACCAGTTTTTGAATTTTCTTATTGAGATAAATTTGAAAATTTTTAATGAATCAATTATGCTCTTTATCATAGTTACACATCAGGATCAAATTAACAATCTTAAAGTTTCTTAATGAAAAAAAAATTCAGAATAAATGGAATTTAAATTAAGCTCTTAGAAAGTTTAGATCAGATTGGTTTGCACCTCACCCGTCACGTTTTGCCCAAGCGGGATAATTGGGCAGGGACCTTCAAAGTTTGGTTCAGGAAATCAGTACTAAATGCGTTATACTCATTTGTTTCATAAAATTGAAAATTTCTTCAGTATATTATAAAATTATTCTAACAAAAAAGAATTTTGGAAGCCTTCGAAAACGTAATATCTTATTAAACATGCAAACTAAATTCAAAAATCTTGTTCAAAATTCATTATCTTATTTTGTCACTAAGTAAATGCCTCCAGACTATGTGTTCATTTTACCAGCAAAACTAGTTCTAGTTTTCTGAGATATTTTAACTAGTTTTAGTTTTGTGAGATATTTTAACTACACTGAGAATTTAAGTTTCACTCAATGAAGTTCGTCAGTATTTACCCTTGAAATTTGTGTAAAAATGATTTTTATACTCTATAGAAATAATTTCGCAAATATAAATTTCTTGGAGAATTTTTCGATATAGTTTGATTTATCATATGAACTAACAGTTGCATTGATCATAATATTAAATGTGAAGTAATCATAACATAACAAGTTTTTACGTTGTTATAAATAGATAATTCAGGAAACAAAATTATTGAATTCTTAATTCCATTATAGAAACATTCAAAATATTAATTCGAGTAACTATATGAAATGTCTCAGGAACAGAACCTCTAAAGCATCTTAACAAAACTAGTTTTAATAATCGTGAACACACTTTTAAAATTTTTGGTTTAATAATCGTGATGTTATTTAATACAGAAATACAGTTTCTATTTTAAATATTTAATACTCTTTATTACACAAGCATGTATCTAAATATACACACCAGTTTTATATTTTAACTCTTTAATTTTTTTTTAAAAAAACTATACAGTTATTAAATCGAAATAAATTCAATCTTAATTACACAACGAAAAATAAGTTTAAACTTCTTTAATGATTTAGTTAAATAAAAATAATCAGATTAAAATATTTAAACTGTCGGAATCTTCATTTGTATTTCAAGTGGTTCGTTTAATTTTTTGTATAAAAACATTTTATTTCAGATTAAAAATATCCATTTATTAAACATGTATTGGTACAGGTAGTTATAATTTTAAACACTAACTGAAGTTTATAATTTTAAACACTAACTGAAGTTTATAATTTTAAACACTAACTGAAGTTTATAATTTTAAACACTAACTGAAGTTTATAATTTTAAACACTAACTGAAGTTTATAATTTTATTTGTTTGTAGAAATTATTTTTTACTGATACGCGTAAGTGATATTTTTAAAATACAGCGCAAATATAATAGAAAATAAATTTAACAAGCTTTAGTGAAAATAAACCGATCTTGCGTACAAATTCCTGTCTTACCTATAAATTACAAAACAAAACTCAAAGTTTAGGATGCGAATTATTCCCTTACCTGCTTTAAACAGCTGTTCAACTGGTCACAAAATAAACCAGTAGAGCCGTTGTCCATTGCTTTTATCTACGGCGAAATGTATAGATAATTTGGCGGCAGCCTTGGCGATCTTCTTTCCCACAATTAGGCCACAGGCGTTTGACTTTTTTTTTCCTGCGAAACTTCCGTCTTATGTTTTTTGGGCCCCTCATTCACCTCCGGCACAAGTAGTGATTTCTTAGTGCCGGTCAAATCCTAACTTACCATTTGTTACTCAATCTCATAATTAAAGAGTGTTGCCGTAATATGTAACGCGGTTGATTTGTTTCTGTATAGTCAGCTTTCGCACGCGATGGTAATTTCTATACAGGGTCTAAAATGGAATAGCTGCAAGTATCCCCATCCGAGGTGGGAGCATACAATTCCAATTTTCAATTTTAATGATTTATAATATTTTCGCTAATATGTATAGACAAACTAAACTAAGTTATTTACTAAATATATAATATTTATAAATCAATACTGTATATTCATTACATATTCAGCTCTTGTATTTATTATAGATAAAAAAAAAAGCTCATAGGAAACTGATCTTACTTTGATCAGTCTCACATTTTTTGACTAAATATTTCGAAAGAGGAAAGAATGAATATCCCGAATTCGTAGTGTTTCAAATTAAAGTGAAGAAATCATTTTACTTCGCAAAAATGATTGATTATTCCCAAAAAATTTAGACTCGTTTTTTTTATACTATTTGGTGCAAGTAAGTGTTAAAGTTTATCACTTTCAAAAACTTATTCTATTTATAAGATTCTATATGAAGTTATAAATTTTTCTATTAATTATAATTTAAACAATATTGCTGAAGTCTTCATAGATATTTTAATTTTTTCTTACATATATAGAATTTAATACCTTTATTTAACTATTGGTTAATATATATAGATATAAGTGAGAACATTATGAAGTTTTAGATTCAATTTTAAATCAATTTTATCTGTAAAATCATTAAACTTCAGATTACATTACCAAATTTAAAAATAATAGATGTTATTAATTTTTAAAGACTTCTATTGATATCATCTTACATTACTTAATATAATATTTAAAATTCAACCATGATTGTGAAATAAAACCATCAGTACTTACCACTTGGAAGTAAAAAATCTATCCCCTTTTAAGCCGCTTATGATGTATGAAAAAACAACATAATAATTTCGTTTGAAAACACTGAAGGGGGAGAATTCCTTTAAACCACAGTTAAAAAATTCGTGGCAACATCTAAAAAATAGTTATATATTTAGGATAAAATGACGTCATCTTATCCTAAAAATTTTAACTACCCAGTACAATAAGTGGATGATGTGTTTATGCCTTATTAAGTTGCATACAATCTTGTGCGTTCAGAAAGTGAGTACAATTTTATTTATAATTTTGATAATGCACATTACATTAACTATCTTCATAGTAAGCTGTAGAATGTTTTGGAGGTTCCCTATATATAAATCCCTCATTTGGAGACAGTGGTTTATAATTTTGAAAGAGGAATTAATGACGATATCAACTCCTGAGTTGGCACGCTCTTCTCTAACCTTTACATCATATCAAAGAAGAGATAAACAACAAATAATGAATTACTTATTTACAGTGATTTTACACAATGAATAAATTTCGCATTTTATTACAATGAATATACAATTGCACGTTAGAAAGAAAATACTGAAAGTGTTGAAATTATTTGAAACTCCTCACCATGATTAGAAGCAATATCAAAGAAGATAATCGATTAAGAAAAAGGCGAGGGAAATGTCAAAGAACGGTACAGAAATAATGTCTTCAAAAAGCAAGAAAGTAGGAATATTATTTCTTTATATATATTAAAGGTAATTACATTAGATTATTGTAATATGTTCCCTCGGTAACTTATTTGCCAATCTTACTTCAAAATGAAGTTCTACTTCCTGAACTGGCATATTCCCTTCAGACAAGTAAAGTGACATTAGATTTTACGGCACTTTTAACGTGATTAGGTTTTTTCAGCATGATAGTCTTTAGAACCTGCTTCCTTTCAAACACGAAACTATTGCCATGTCACACCATATTATAGCTTTTAAAGTATACTTACAATTTTAACTATAATAAATAAATTACAATGTCAATTTGCGCAAGAAAATTTTGATAAAAATTTACTGATTAAGAGCAATTACACACTTTCAAAAACAGGAAAAAGATTAAACATGCAAACTACAAATCAGGCATTTCTTAAAAAATAATTATTTATTGGCTCAATGATCAAGATAGATGTTCACCGTCATTACTAAATCCCGTGTACCACAAATTGTGGATTTGTCACTTTTTAAAAACTACCAAAAGAATCTTTTTGAGGAATACTTCATGATAAGAGAAGCTGTATTTAAACAGAAAAAGCATCCATTTTTTTATTTCATCTCAGACAAAAGTATCTAAAATTCATAAGAAATTTGTTTCTTTGCACAAAATAGTAGTAGTTAGAATAAACCTGCAAAGAGAGCCTGTGGAGTAGATACATTCAAAATTATACTGGTTGATGTTCATGGTAATTTTAGTGCAATGTATAGTTGATGCAACTCTTAATATAAGAGATTATTATAATTTTATCATTCTTCTAGCAATTTACTTTGGTTATTAATACAAGATAAAACATTAAATAATTGTTCCTCTCGAGCTCTTCAATACCACTTTAAATCAGTCTGCAACTCAGTAAAAAATTATAATTGGCATTTTTTGTTTGTTTGTCTCTCTACGCTCATTTTCTGCGCTTGAGAGCTTATTGGAGTTGGAATCTACAGCTTAAAGTTCAAACACCCACACTTGACCATTTAGTTGTTAATTTAGCAATTTAATTGATATTATCCACGAGAAATATTTTTTATCATATTTTGCCCCGAGGTATGGACGTATTAAAACCTAAAGTTTAAAGAGGTTTCTAAATCACATATAAGTATTCACATCTTAGATAGAAAGTGAATAACCAAACTGTTAAATTGATGACTAATGCACAGACTATTGAGTAAATAGTACGGTAAATTCCCTTTCGAGGACTTAACATTTGAAATTATAGTATTTTCAAAAACCATTTAATATAATTGTCCTACAACAATTTTTTAAATTCCAAACGATAGTTAGGTCATGACCTACAGTTTAAATCGGATTTGGAACCACTACGAAATCCCCAACCTAGGTGAGAGTCGAACTTATGATACACTGAACCTAAGATTAGAGGAGACTAACCTTAAACTGATTGCTCTGCCATTTTTTAGGGGAACATTACATTAAATTACACAATCTTCACATTAAATATTTAAGGTCTTTTATAGTATAATCCAAACATAATTTTTCAGTATCCCACAGATAATTCATTCTGTGACATTAGATTTAAATTTTCTGATATTTTTTAATGCGAAATACCTTGTCAATTTTAATAATAAGGAATTTTTTTTTTTAATTTTCTAATAACTTGTTTTCATAATCTCCGAATGAACATTCTAGCTTGAGATGGGAGTCAACCCACAAATATTCAACAGGTAGCCTGATCTTTATATGGCATGATAAATATCTACAAAACCTTTTGAATTTTTCCCATTTTAGTTTTGAAATAAAATACCTATACTTATTCGATATGTTTTTAGTAATTAAGAATTTACAATAAAGGTTAAAAAACTTTCTAAACGAAACCATCTAAGGAAACTTAGTCAAAATGCAAGTTGTATTTTAAAGAATTAGACGTAAAAAATTTTAAGATTTATTTGACCTTCAAAATGCATAAAATTCAAAGTAGTAGCATAGAAACAGTAATAATTTTTTATAGGTTGCTTAAACATCCATAGCTAAATATGCACAGGTTATAGTTTAAAAAATTTCTCAACTAAAATAAGCGCTTTATAAGACCAGAAAATTTCAAAACAGCAGTTTTGCATGGTTGATCAATATTATCTTGTCAAACGAAGTCTCTCACTGAACCAACACTGAAAAAATGAACAATGATGAACAGTTGGCTATCGTAAAATAGTCATTATAATTATAAACTTTCAATGACTTTTAGGAAGTTATGAAGATAAGAGTCGCTATTTCATAGAAACAACTGCTTAAGAAACAATATGTTATAAGATAGCAATCGAAACAACTATGTAATCGCAGGAACTGAATTTTTTAAAATTTAAAACTTCTTTCAAGCATGTCAATGAAAATAAT
Organism: Latrodectus elegans; assembly: GCA_030067965.1. Lineage (NCBI taxonomy): Eukaryota > Metazoa > Arthropoda > Arachnida > Araneae > Theridiidae > Latrodectus > Latrodectus elegans. The sequence goes on from CM057809.1 coordinate 40,176,969, forward strand.
TCTAATATTTTTGTATATGTTATTCTGAAAAAAAAATATATATATATATATATCATCACATTCATGGCGCGCCAGCCTAGAATAGGCCAAGGCCTTCTGAACAAGTTTCTTCCAGACATTTCTATAAGCAGCCGAACTCTTCCAATTTTTAGTTCCGAGGACTCTAGGACACTACAGTCTTCTTTGACTGCATCCACCTATCTCAACTTTGGTTATATATATATATATATATATATATATATATATATATATATATTTATATTTATATATATTCAAGAAAAAGCATTTACTTTGGGTGTAAATTTTTCTGATTTTTTCTTGATTTTTTTAAAAATAGATCGATTTGTACAGCAAATTAGAGTACTTTTTGCGAATCTTTTTAATTCACTATCTTGCGAATATTTTCCGATTTATTTCAACTAAGTTCACATACATATTCATGTGAGATTCATTTTCCATTTAAGAAGGGAAAAGAAAAAAAAAATATTTGTTAGGACCCTCTTGTTTTCTTACCACCAACATTTGTCAAGGTCGATGAATATCTTCTGTCTAAAAATAAGAACAAAGGATATTTCTAGTATTTTGAGAAGTACATAAAGGAAAGAAAACTAATTTCTAAACGTAAGACAAATGGAATAAGAAATACGATTTCAGGAGTTTTCTCAAGTTTTCCTTCGGGCCGTTGTTTGAATGAAAAGGAAACTGCGAGAGTAAGGCGATCTCTCTTTTTATATTTACTATTTTTTCTCCTTATTTGATTTTACGCCCATAAAGTAAACAAGTTTTTAATCGCGTGTAAATTTTCACTTCGTGATTAATATCTGTCAAAGTGATCCATTCTCATTTACTGGTCAACTCCATCATTGACAACGTTATTCAAGAGGAGTACTTAGCCAGTATTATTTAAATTTTTTAAATTTTTCAGTAATGTCACATTTTAAATTCTTTATATGTAATACAAGATTTTAAATAAAAATTTTCAATTCATCAGCAAGTATAGTGCTTACGTAGAAGAATCTAACTCTTCGAGTAATTTATATATTTGAATATATTTTATAAAATATTACACCGCATTTCTACAACATATGGATCAAAACGATATTAACAGCGGGCTTATAAGTTATTCTTTTGAAAAGAATTAGGCTTAGCTGGAAAGGGCGAAGATAAGTCAAAATCTATATACTTATTTTGATAGTATTTCTTTTTAACTGCTTATATATAATATCATTTTCTGCCTAATGCGATTGAAAATGATTAGAACATGATTAGAATGATTGAAAATGATTAGAGAAGTTTTATTAAACAAAAAGCATAGATATCTTGTGAAAATAATATTAAAGAAGTTGCTCTGATTAAATACCTGTGCAACAAAAACCACAATTGCAGCAATCCTCATTTGAGGATGTTTATTTCGATGGCGATAGTTTTGACATATTTGGAGAAATGGTGGATGATGTTATCAGCAAATCAGAGGAATAGTAAATACACACACACACACACACACACACACACACACACACACACACACACACACACACACACATACACACACACACACACACACATATATATATATATATATATATATATATATATATTGCAAAAATATTTTCCATTAGTTTTCTTATTATACGCTATTATCCTGTGAAAAAGACTTGTCGTCTTTTGAAGATTTTATATTGTGTATTTTATTTTGGTATTAAGATATGTGGGTCATATTTATAAGCAAATTTAAGTGTATCGTTTAAGTGCATGTTGAAAGTTATAATGGGGTGCGTATATATTTTTTATCAATTGCAAGCTCAGGAAATATAATGATTTGAGAACCTATATTTTTTTTGATGTAATTTATTTTATAGAAAATCTGCACTTTCCGTTGAATTGACATAGACGGAAAGGAACATCCATTCCGAACCAGGATTTGAACCCGTAACCTACTGGTTGGAATTTTGGGTCTCTAACCACTCCTCCAAAGACTGTCTGTGTACATAGATATAAATAAATATATATAAATTGTTTTCATCAGATGACTATTTAATTATGATGACGATAGAAAATTTTGCAAAAATATTTTCCATTAGTAGTTTTGAACTCTCATCTTTTGATTATTCACTTTTACTGCAGTTTAGATTAAATTGTTTCTTTTTTATGAAAGTTGAATGAAAGATGTATTTAAATTATTTTTCAAACATAATATTTCTTTACAAATTTATCTTAAGTAAATATTTCATTTAGCCGGCCAACTTGTCTAGTGGTCAGCGTGCCTGATTACGGATAGGAAGGTCCTGGCTTCGAATCCCGGTTCAGGCACGGATGTACTTTCTCGCTCTCTATCCTGCCTTTGTCCTTTCCTTGTGTGTGTGAATGAAGTATGAATGATGCCTACCCTATAAACGGCTCCCTATGGCATGAGTGAGGGTGCGATGGTGCATCCTTGGCAACGCCTCGGCGGATAAGAGGTCGCTGTTTCTGACCGGTTTCTTGGGCATCAGGGAACAATAGATTTATAGACTCTGTTGCAGTTGTAACTGTCTACAATCTGGCATTGGAAAAAATATTTCATTTAAGTTAATGTTAAAAATAAGTGTTCCAAAATACTATAAGTAGTTATCAAATAACATTTAAAAACTTTTAGTAAATTAAAATCAGTATTTTGCATCAAGAAGGCAAATTAGCAACTAAATCTTATACCTGTCAAAAGGTATTCGCACTCACCATAGCAGGGTTATATTTTGTGAAATAGAAGTTTCTGGATTCAATCTCCAACGACTTTTGAACAACGGGAAATGGATGTCATGCTTATGCCTTTACGAGAACACCTGTCGGAGTAGGTGCTTGAACGTTCTCCGAGTTTCCTTCTTTGCGACACATAACTATGACAATCTCACCAGAAAGCAATGACGCAGTGGGTATAAAAAAGACCCATAACAGCATTTGGCATTAGGATGTAAATTACAGGTGTCCAAAAAGTTTCCTCTAAAAACCTATTAATAGAAAAATATAATTTCAATACATGACTTGAAACTTTGCTTTACATATTAGTTTGTCATTCAATGGCCAAATTTTTGTAAATGAGATCTAAGCAAACTAAGACCTAAAATTTAAAATAGATTCCGAATCATTACAAAGGAACAAGCCTGAAGTGGGATTCGAACCCACGAATTGTCGAGTGGAAGACACAAGTGCTTCACACAAAACAAGGAAATACCTTAAATGGTGCCCTCTGCTGATTACGTCTAACTCTAAGTAGATTCTTATTTTATCTAATTTCCTTCCACATTTCTAAAATAAATTAAATTAAGTTTTTATCTGTAATACATATTCATGTTTGAACTAATTATTCTTATTAAGGTTAGCATGTTGCTTTCTCATAATGCTGGTACAAGTTGAAATCTTGCATTTATGTATGTGTGTTGATCAAATTTGCTTTTATTCCAGTAATTTCAAAACTGCTAAAAGTGCTTATTGAATATTTTGTGCTAGACAATCATATTCTAGATATATAATATCTATTCTAGTACCCCAGTACTGTACTAGCTATACGAATCTAAATTCAAGTCTAAAATTTCGTAAAGAAAAACATTAAAATTTCAATAATATCTATTTATATTAATATTTAATATATCCTTAATAATATTTACTATCTCTTCGGGAAAAATTCGAATTTTTTTATAAGAATTTTTTTTGTTGGTTATTCTTTTAAAATAAATTTTATTTTTCTAACAATATAACAATTTCAAGTATTTGCTGTATCCTTGTTTATATCGAGACTATTAAACAATAAAAAGTCAATTCTTTCATATTTGATTGTATCACTGCCAATACCAAATTTACAACTGATTTCCAAATTTTTAAATTTTGCACACACACAGACACAAATAAAAATTTAGTAAAAGCAGACATTTATTTCTTAATTCATCGGTTGTTTGTTCGAGGAAATATTCATTTATCCATGTTAAATACGTTAACGACGTTATCAGTTTTTTGTACTTTATGTACTGCTTATTTGTTTTTGTACTTGTATTCTGTGGAATATAGGACTCCTGGTCACAGTGAAATTTAAACTTGTGTTTGACAAAAATTCAATAATGAAGTATGTGTTTACTGAAAAAGTATGAAGTATGTAATCGTTTTCTTACTTATTTTAAATAATTATAACTTTATTTAAATCATTAAATTATGAAAAGGAAGTCTGGAAAAGTGCATTTAGCATTTAAATAAAGGTTGAAAAACATTTGATAACATCTTCAGTGTTGTCATGTAATTCTCTAAGCACATAAAATTATTAGAAAAACACGTGAGAGTAACGCATGTAGTAAAATCGAATTTTACTATATGCGTCCCTTGCAAGTACTTTTAAATTTAGTTAAAATTCTGATTTAATTTTCTTTAATGCATATTTCATAATGTTATTTGCTAAATTGTTTTAATTTTAACAACAAATGAAAAAATGTATCTTATTTTGATGAAACATTTATTGAGTTAAGAAATTGATTTTCATTTTGACGAAGATTATAACAAATACTATAATGCCTGTGTTTAAAAAGTTTATTAGCGAGAAAACTTTACCAGAAGAGTGAACATCAAGTTCGTTTCGAGACAGAAAAGCAGATAAATAACAAAAATTAGCTATGAAGAATTAGAAAATGATAATGTTTCATATTCTGGATTTTATATATATAAATCACATCCGAATTGTAAGAAATTATCTGTAAAAGTTAGCAAATAAAACTATGCAATAAATTTTTACGATTTATTTATTAAAAAAATATAAAAATATGTGATAAAATTATATTTCTTAACAAATAAATCGTAAAAATTTATTACATTTCTTAATAAAAAATTAATCCAAAAAATATGTTGCCTAGTTAGAAAACAAATTAATTTTTTTTTCTAGCTAGGCAACTTTAAAAGTATTCAAAATTCAATTTCAAATAAAACTTTAAAAGAATGTTCAATGAACCAATTAGTTAAAAAATATGCTCGGTAGATTTGATTGTTTAAAATATAGTTAAGAAAAATATATACTATCTTACAAAAACTTCAAATGCGGTTCTTTTTCTAAAACATTGAGAATGTATTGTTATGTTTTATTGTTTTATAACATGAATGGAATGGATAAATTGACTGCAGTTTCAGGTCAACTGAAATGATTAAAGACACGTTGACATGTTGAGGAATCAATTGAAAATCAGTTGGTATTTTTAACAAGAAATGACTTTAGGAGGCAGCTAGACAATATTGGCGCCAGAGGTCATCTTTGATTAACCTGTAACGTGAACATTTCTAGCCACACATTTGTTTCTATTTCTTCCATTGTCTCATGACGAGTAAATAAGTCAGTTCCACGTCAACATTCTGCACTTAAAGGAATAGTTTTTCTCGTAACATTAGGAAGTTTTATGATTTAATATTTCAATATGTATTTTACGGTATTGTGTGTGTGTGTGTGTGCGAAATTTGTGTAAGTAAACAAAATTCCAATTGAAGATTCAGCAATTTTTAAATAAAAGTTAATATGTTAGAGCAAATTTTAACTACCATTTTTAAAAGAATTGTGTAGATTTTTTGAAACCACAATTTTTTTTTAAATTTATATTATATTTAATTTTAATATTAATAATTTAAATATATTATAATCAATAGCTAATAATTTTTTCGCCAATACTTTAAAGTCATTGTATTCTAATAGATAATGTTATTAAGTCAAGATAATGTTATTAAGTTATGTTATATTAAGTTATGTTATATCAAGATAATGTTATTAAGTTGTTCGAAAACCGGACATTTGCATAAATGTTATGGGTTAATGTCCGGTTTTCGATGCACTCTGCCAAAGAAGACTATTTTGATGATTACAGAAAATGTGTAAGTGACATTAGTGGACATACTGACGTATAGGGGGCAGCTTTTAAAACAAAATAAAATCTGTGAGTTAATTTAGTGGTACAAGTTCATTATTACTAAACATATACATAAGTGGCTGTGAAAATATATCACCACGGGCCAAGATGACATGTATGGATGCATTGTTTTCGCATGAATAGTTTTCAAATCACAAAATTTTTAAATTTTAATTTCAGATAATTTAAAAGAACGAAATTTTTTTTTGTTCATTGTTGTTTGATGAAGGCAAAAGACAAATCACTAATTATGCTTTATTTAAGAAAATTTATCACGAGATAATACTAATGGAAATAAAATAATACCTTCACGTCATTGAAAATACAAATATCTATTAATATATATATATATATATATATATATATATATATATATATATATATATATATATATATATATATATATATATATATATATATATATATATATAATGCCTTTAATTTCTATTTTCATCTCTATGATTTAATCATTTTAAAGTAACACTAAAAAGTAATGAAAGTAATGGTCATTCGTTATCATCTATTTATTATTCTTTAAGATTTTGTAATAAATTTTATCTAAAACTTTTAAATAAAAAAGAAAAGTGTTTCATTTTATGTAAAAATGTTCAATGGGATTAGTAGTAAGTTAGAAATTGATAAATATTTCAATATAATTAAATTATCAAAGTAGTTATCAATTAAATATTATCCCTGCTTATAACAAAATATTTCTTATCATGAAACTGGTAAATACTTTGGCATAAGCATTGATTTTGAATCTGTTTATTGCGAAACGCGAAAAAAAGGTTTCGTTTTCCATATTATACATATTTAATAACCTAGAATCATTCCTAAAGGCCAATGTAACTAATAGCAAAATGACGATAAATTTTAAGCAAAATGTCAATTTCACAGAAAATTTCTTTTTTCAATTTTAAAGATCTTTTTTTCATAAAAAAAAAAAAATTCAAAATATATAAAATGCATAGCTTTTTGCCAACAATGTCACTGACTTATTCTTTCTTTTATTTCCCACACTTTTTTTTAGTTTTAGTACTATAATTATATTTCTAAGAAGATTTAAAGAAATCTTGTTTTGAAAAAAATTCCTCTTCATTACAAGAAGAGTGGCTAAAGTATGTTATAAGATGGATTTTTTGTTAATTTGGTACACTTTAATTGCTCTATTGAGAAGTTTTTTTACATTGTTTTGATGATGATGATTTTGTCCTTTTTTTTTTTACAAGTGCAATTTGTTGACATTTTCTTTATCATATCAAGCTATTGATATTATTTTGCGTATAAAAATATATATGAGTAATACATTGCATTGAAGAAATAATGTACTTGCATTGAAATTTTCATTGTAATTTACAGCGTAGTTGCCTATTTTATGTTTGTAGTAATCTTTACCATTTCTTCAGACTGGTTTATAGTAAGAATTTTTAGATAGGATATTTGTTATTTAGCTACGGTAATTTCATTAAATATTAAGGAAATGCATGACTCATTTAAAAAGCACTCAGCCTTTCTTTCTGATACGATTAGCAATTTTTATCTTTGTAATTATACTTAATAGCTTTCTTATATAAACAATTTTAAAAAAGTAAAATAACAAACTTGAATAGGTTAATAACATTTTATAATTATATGAAAACTTTTTATACAAAGTTTAAGTAGAAAATCTCATTTATTTTATTAAAACAACAAATACAATTATTTGAGTAAAACTAAAACATTTTTTTCGCTATAGATCTGGAAAAACAACCCGACACCAAAGAAAACTAGAGGAAGGCACAGAAAAAACTTTATCAAATCTTGTAGAAAACAGCACAATGTATACATTTTATTGGTGATTTCTTAAGCGAAATCTTTTCTGCGAGAGAAAGAGATCATAAAAACAAAAAGTAAATAAATAATTCAAAAGTGTGGAAACTTTTTCCTTCTACATTTCTCTCGGTGTCGATGGAAGTTGTTTTCTGAACATCAGATTTCCTGTTCCACATAACTCTACCGATCCACAGCTCTGCACTAACTTTTTTTATTATTATTTCTGAGCTTTTGTAATCTCGTGGTTAGTAAATCCACGTGATACAACTTGCACGTGCATTAGATAAAGCACCTCTTAAATAGATCACAACACAACGGCTTCTCGCATTGATATTCTCTCGCTCGCCTGATCTCTGTTTATGGTCCTCCAGAGTACTGCCACGCTTTGGCATCTGTGATATATTTGGATACTTTTCGTTTTGTCGCAAATGGAGAAAAAAAATTTGACCTTTGAATTGAGAGACTATAAACATTTTAATTAATGAAAGAATATTTTTTTATTTCTTAACTTCATTGGAAATGATTTAGTTTCATTTACTTGGTTTATTTATTTATTCTCAACGGTATGCACGTAAGTGCTAATAAAACCCGAGCCTACAACTCACTGTAAAAGGAAAATATTTATAAATGTTTATATATATATATATATATATATACTGTGGTGGCCAAAATTGTGGACACTTTCGGAAATTTTTATGTTTTTGAACTTTGTGTGCTTATAGAAAGCGCTACATTTCACAAAATGCAAACTTGTATACATCATTTTAACGAGAATTTATTACTGAATTCAATACAAAACACAAAATTCAATTATTTGTAATACAAAAAAAGTTAAACGATAATAGTTATCGATATACACTAGATAGTGATAATTGCAGTGAATTATCAGTACTTAGTAGAGTACACTTCATTTTTTATTACAGTTTTACATCGATGTTTCATTGAACTGACAAGAGTTTTAAACTCTTCTTTCTTTATTACATAATGCCAGGAAACAATAATAGCCTCAATTAGTTCCCTTTTATTTGATAGGTGCCTCATTCGGACAAGAGTTTTCAAATGGTCCACAAATTTTCGATAGAATTGAGGTCATAACTGTTTCCTGGCCATGAAAACAATTTAATGCTCTTTGTACGAAACCACTCTTTCGATATTTTGGCCGATTTGGCCGTGTGGCAAGGAGCAGAATCCTGCTGAAAAATTAACGAAGCATTGTTGGGAAAGAGATCTCTGATTTAAGGTAGAAGTTTTGGTTCTAGAATAGTGTCAATGTATTTTCTGGCATTCAGTGTCCTATCGATGACATGAAGGTGACCAATACCATCTGCTAACATGCATGACCAAATCATAACACTAACTGGGTTCTTCACAGTTGCTTGAAAGCATTCAGATATAGCTCTTCTCCTTTTCTACTTCTTACATATTTTCGCCCATTACTACCGAATAACGATAGCTTACTTTCATCACTCCGTATAACTTGTGACCACTGATCATCTGTCCAATTAATGTGTTCCTTTGTCCACTGTAGTTTTTTTTTTTTTTTTTTTGTTTTTTCGTTGCTGAAAATTAAGGTAAGGCTTTTTTCGTGGAATTCTACCACTCAGTCCAACATCTGTTTATATTCTCCTGATTGTTCTTGAACTAACAGAAACACCAGAATCATTCAGATTACTTCTGATGGCCGGTGATGACATTTTTCTATCTTGTAGACATAGTCTTTTTTATTCTTCTGTCATCAATAGGTGTGGTGCACCTTTTTCGGCATTTTCCTTCTTTTTTTATTGAATTTTTCTCCTAATATCATAAACAAATCTTTCGGACTCCAGATGTAGTCACTGAACCACCCACCTGTCTTACAATTTCAGCATAGGAAAGATCACTTTCTCGTAACACAATAATATTACATCTGTTTCTAGGTGCCCAATATACTCTTTTATTTGATATCATTGATTTTTGACTAAATATTAAAAATTTTTACAAAAATTCCTACTTGTAATTGCAGTGTATAAGAAGCAGGTCCTCCTTCTGCAAAACAAAGCAAAATAATGAATTGTTTCAAGTGTAAACATGATGTCAGCTTCTACTGGCAGTTACTAACATTTGATTGGTTCTCAGAACAAGAACAGTGATCGGCCAGGAAATCTAGAGATTACAAACCACTTCATAACTGTGTTTTTTATTTATATTAAAGTACATATAACTTTTTTTGAATTGCAAATAATTGAATTTTGTGTTTTGCATTGAATTCAGTAATAAATTCTCTTTAAAATGATATATACAAGTTTGCATTTTACGAAACGTAACATTTTCTCTAAGCATACAAAGTTCAAAAACATAAAAATTTCCAAAAGTGTCCACAATTTTGGCCATTACTATATATATATATATATATATATATATATATATATATATATATATATATATATATATATTATAATTTATGCTTATGATATTTCTAATCATGATTTATATATATATAAAGCATGATTAGAAATATCATAAGCATAAATTGAAATAAATGCATGAATAAATACTAAAATTATACGTTTCGAAATACATTCAGCGCAAAAGCAGCTTAAATAGAATTACTAAAATATATAATTAATCGTAATTTTTTTTTTATAAAATTAATTAAATGCCAAAAGAAAAAGAATAAAGCGAAAATACAAAATGTAGTAAACAGATGGAAAATATATTCAATAGATAGTTCAAAATTTAAAAGAAACATAAAATAAAATGAATTTGAAACAAAGTACCAATATAACCAGCTTCTTTAGGGGGTGTTGACCACATTGACACAAAGTATGGCTTTTCTGCAGTGGCTCCAGACTAAAGTTTTAACGAAGCCTCTACACAGAAGTGTTTGGAATTTGATAATGAGACAACTGTAAATTTAATAGAGTGTTTTGGCAACTTTGATTTTAATATTATGTTTGGGCTTGATATTTGTAAATTCCTTTTCAATGAAGTGGCTTCATTAAGGAAAAGACTTAATTCCCAATATTAATAGTAAGCAATTCGCTCCCAATTCATTGAAAAATATATTAAGTTTCCTATATAAAGGACAAAATAAGAGAAATTAATGAACTTTTAAAATAGGAAAAATTAAAAGAAATGAAATCCGTGCACATAAATGAACTAATTAATATTTCTAAATGAATACATAAAGTTTAAAATAAAATGGAATTTAAGTTTTCAGCGTTAAGTACATTTCTTTTTTTTTTATACAAAAAATTTAACCAGTAGCCTAGCCTAGTAATTTAAATTGCTGATTTACGTATCATTTGCATTTTTGATTTTAATAACACTATGTAAAAAAGCAGCAACAATATATATTATTCATCATAATATAAATCTGTACTAACAGTTATTGGAAAGTTTCATGGTTACCCAGAAAAAATGAAAACATAAAATAATTTCCAAAAATTTAGTTACCATTTATGACATTAAAACAATTTTAATAAAAATGATTAAGATCCCATTTATCAACGATTTATTTCTGTTACATTAATGTTATAGAAAATAATCATCTGCAGCAGGTTTCTTTTTAGCCTAAAATGTTGCTTAAGCGAAAGGATGTCAGGAGCAACTTTATTTTAATAATATGATAAAAATTAATTAAAATATATTTTTCGCATAATACATTCCCCTATATAGAAAAATTAATAATGTTTTCAAATTGATGTTTAAAAAAATTATTTACATATCTTGTATTTAAATTTAAATTTTCGAAATTGTAATTTTAAAATTTAAAATTTTTGACTTTCTTATTCTGGTAATTTTGAAATTTTTTGTACAATTCCTAAAATGCCATAACATTTGTTAAAATTTAATATGATAACCAAACGATATTTGTAAATGTCTTCGATTATGATAACCAAACGATTTTCATGTTCATGCCACTCGGATTTTCCTCTGTTTTTTTATGTCACTACCTGCTTCTACATACGATGTATTATTTATTGTGCTTGGCAAAATGTGTTTCTTCTTACAGCAATCCATAGTTATTATCATAAGTTCAAGATGTACTTAGTAAATAAATGCTTACGATAATTGGGATTCTCCCACCCATAACAAGAGCCATCAAAGATTCACATTTATTCTGAGTTCTATTTACACCTAGTCCGAAGAATTATTGTTGACTGAAAGAGGAAAAAATAATTAAAGAATAGATAGAAAGAATTGCAATTATGTAATTGTGTTCCGTTGGAGTGATTATATTGTTCTCAAATATTTAATATAATTTAATTGTGCTGTATATTAAAATTTTAGAACTGAAATAATAAAATGTAACTAAAATCTAATTATAATGTAAATAAATATTAGAATAAATTCTACAGAATCTCTCCCACATATTGGTTGATTGTCCATAACATAAGAATAATTTCTTTTGATTTTTATTGATGAAATGACACAGAATATTTTTTGTTAAAAACAAATATATTCTAAAGCCTTAGCTTACATTGTTTCTTGTCAATTTTCTTAAGCATATATTTAATTATATAATATACATAGGTATAATCGGAAAATTCCGATTTGTTAACAAAATATTTACATATTTAAATTTTTTCTTAATATTTTAAAACATTACATTTCAAAAATAGACGATATCATCATTTATGAAGTTATCTCACACATCAAACAGTATTAAAAATCATGTGTACGCTTACATAATTACTGTTTCAGAAATTCAACGAATTAAAAAATTTTATCTGAGTCAAGATAATTTTAGAACCATATGCTCAATTTTGACGTAGAATAAATATGTTTTAGTTTCTTTAAATCTCAGCTAATTTCCTATTAAAAACTTTACGTAATAAATTCCAAAAGATTAGATTCGTTTAAAGCAATTTAGGAAATTTTGGCAAAGCTATGACATTATTTATTTTGAAATCTAAATGTTAGAGCATTAACTGAAACTGCATTACTTCTAGCATAAAATATATAAATATAACTTAATTTAAAACGTAATGAAATAACATAACAGTTAATTTTAAAAGTATTGGTATTTTCTTAGTTTAACACTATAACTAAAATTTTATCGAAGAGATTATACCTAAATTTAATTACTTTTCTTTAATCTTACGAAATGGAAATAATATTTTGCCTTGTTCAAATATTCCCTTTAAATCTATAGAAAACTTTTCACACCAGTTATTTTTCTTTTATATATTATTATTTGCCGGTATAATTTTTGTAACTTTTTCAAAATTTTAATATGTTTAGAAATTTTTTAAAAAAAGATAGTGTTTTTTTTTTAGATTAGCTAAAAAAAAATGCGAGAATTTATGATTTCACAAAATCAACTTTCTATCAAATTATTATTATTATAATGTTTTACTAAGAGTGTAGAAAGCATATACAAAAAGTATACAGATGTAATATTGATTTTTTAATTTTCAATGCATATAATATTTTCATTAGTTCGCATTTACAATTTATCTAAATTTGTATATTATGTCGGTATACAATACCTATTCAATATTGTTTTACGATTAACTATATAACGAGAGAAATAAAAAAAAAATTAATGTTTTTTAAAGGGTAATAATTTTCTCATTTTATATTTTATAAGTTTTCTTATTGTTTTCAAAGAAAAATAATAAATTTTACCCTTTCTGTTCCTTATATTTTAGGGTGTTTCTCGCTTCATAAAAAATGAAATAAGATTTCATTCTTCCTGCTCCTGAGCAGTAATACTATAGTTTCTTAGCATATTGAACACATGCCTCGTATTAAAATTTATTTTTATTAGCTGTATTAAAATGTGACCTCGGTGAGTTGTTTTTCGCTATTTTAACTCTTATGACAGTAAACTAAATAAAATGAGAGTGAGTTATTAGAAATATTAAATGTGTAATTAATAATTACGCATTTCAACGTCATATTTTCATGAAATGTTGTTTGAAATGCTTCAAATATCTCGAATTGAGTAGTAATGACCTTCAGGCAAGCAAAGGCAACTTTTACTTCACCTGATTTCAAAAGAACTTCCAATAATTTCATTCAAGCGAAAGAATAGAGAAAGCTGCCACTTGTCAATCAAAAAATATGCTTACATTTAGCAACAATAAATATATTTTCGAGTCCTTCGGTGGCCATTTTATTCATGACTCTTTTTAACACTCTTCTTTGCTCCATGGAGCCAGAAATATACTAAGATTTTAAGGTGAAGCCTTAGAAATCATAATCTATCTAAAAGGAAAACTTTTTACTGTTTTTTTATGGAAATTTTTATTTTGTAATGTTTGTAATTTTATGGAAAATTTTTCATTCAATTTTAGCTTACGTTCTTACATTTGAATTACTCTGATAAATATTTTACTTTCCTTAACCAGAATCGTTGCTTTAAAATGAAGTACGTTCCGTTATAATTTATATATTAATGTTTTAATGCAGGTATACAATAGACTGTTGAAATTTTTCGAATGCAATTTTGCAAAGCGCACCAGTTTTTAAACACAGAGAATGTGCACTATGTTAATGGACATCAATATCTTTTACCGTCAATTTAGCCAATAGAAACGTGTGTGTACCGGTAGAAAACTTATAAAATCAGTCTACTTCATTTTATTGAGCATTCTATAAATCATTCTTGTATTTGATTCAGTTTTTAAGAAAACATCCCTGTATCTCTTGTTGTTAAGACATTAATTTTATACTTCCAATTATTTTCACAATAAAATTTTTTTGATTAAACTATGAATTTCCACCATATGACCATTATTAACTAATTTATATAAATTCGAAAATTCAATTTCATGATATCGAAATAAGTTTGCAAATGTAAATCAGTCGAGAAACTTGTTTATAAATACTAGAAAAGATTTCCGTTTTCGAGGAATTGCTATGAAAAAAGAATCTAGGTAATTTACTTTGCAAACAATTCTAACTTCAAAAAAGTTAAGCAATTGGGTGGAGCAGAACTATTCACAGAATACACTTATTGCGAAATCACTTTCTACAAAGTTAACATTCACTAAAAAAATGCATTGTATACTTTATCTTAAAAAAATATATATTCTTAAAACCTAAATTTGGTCGTAATTACAATAATAAAAAGGAAGTAAATGATCATTGAAATAATTGTATTCCTCTTTGATAACCAGGTCTATGAAATATTTATTTAAAAAGAAAAAAAAAAGCTAATGATATTCACTTGGGGTAATGACTGGCACAATTCTTTAACTATTACGAGTTAAAAGAGTGTAGTTTTCTCTTTTCACTAGTATGCATGCTTTCTATTTTCTTTTCACGTTTATGTAATTTCCTTTTCGAACAAAATCCTACTGTTTCACTTCCTTTCTTAATAATTTATTTGATTTTTTTAAAGTTAAAGGTGTTTCGTATATTTTAATAATGCTGCTTTCACTATCGTTTGATGTAACATTTTAAATCTTGGTAAAACTTTAATTTAAATTTGACCAGAAATTATACGTATTCTTTATTTTATGTTTTTAAAGAATATATCAGAAGATTGGTAGTTATGAATTTGAAATGGAGAAAATCTCAGATGTGTTATTTTTCGATTAAGAGGAAAAAAAGGGAAAAAAACTTGAGGCTTGAGAGGGAAAAAAGTTCTAGAATATTCAGTTAAACAAGAAAGACGAACTACTAAGAAATTAATAGGATTTGAAGAATAATATCCTTCAAGATCCTTCCCAAAAAGGAAAAATAGAAGCCATTCTTTTGCCAAATCAGACCCCATCAAACGATGACCAGATAGAAATGTTACAAAGTACCTTAAGAGACAGATAATAAATTCTGATATTGATGTTGTCATAGTTATTGATGATTTTCTAATCGAACAAGAAGTCTAGTTTTATAAAACATAATTAAAATATATAAATATGAAAACAGAATGAACTTCAATATCATTAAAGATAGTTTCTTCAAAATATAATATAGAAAATTACTAAGTTTAATTGTTATATAAGGGATGCATTACTTATCAAATAAGTAATATGTATAATGTATAGAAAGTTTGTAAAACCACAACAAATACAAGCAACAATACTTATAAAAACAGCATAGATTAGGTGTAAAAGAGAAAAATGATAAACTTTTGAATAAAGTCATGATTACAGCACTTAACATTTTGCGATACATGTGTCTTAAATTTTATTTATCATTTTTATTTATTTATTTATTTATTTACAGACTTATGGAAATTATTAGAGAAATTTAAAATGAAATAAGATTTACATACAGAATAATGAATGACCCATGCAAGAAATCACAGTTATATTTGGGAAAACTGAAATTCAAGAGATCCAAATCTAAAAATGAAATCATGAAATAAAGCTTAATACGCATGTTTCCCATTAAAAAATAAATGACATCAGAATGTTGTATAAAATTAAAACAATGTAATTCCAGTGATCCTGAAATCCTTATCGGGAACTGTAAAACGATAAATGATTCATATGCTTAAAGTGAAATTTTGTTGCTCTAATGAACACTGAGTGCTTTAAGGTATACCTAGCAGTAAGACCAAGAAGAATAACAGTCATTTTACTAGAAACTTCTCTCATGGCATTAAGTGCAATCATTTGTTAATGTTTACTACTTCTTCAATTTATTAAACATAAAAAATGTTGACAAATTTTTATTTAGAAACTGGTTTGTGATTCAAAAGATACCTAAGAGGATGTAAAGAATTGGTTTGAAAAAATAAAGCCAAGAAATTATCATTCAAACCTTTAAATTTAAATATAAATATTTTCAACATAAAACTATTACTGGTATCCACGCAAAGTAGGAAAATATCACAGAAGTGTTAGTGCAGTGCCTCGTGATACGTGGTTTAAAAGAATAAGTCTATCCGTATAAAATGTGAGTGGATTATTAAAGAAAGGGGCTATGTTCCAATTAATTACAATGCAATCAAAATGTACCATCTCCATGGATCATAAAAATGCATATGTAAGGGAAAAGCTTCAAATTTCATTGTAATAAAAGCTTTTAAGATAGACAATTCATGTAACAATGATTTCAAAATATCATTTGTCAAAGAATGCAGTGGCAGTTGCTGAGATAGTAGAAGCAATTTAAATACAGGCGTGTTAGTAGACAGATGGTTACTATGAGCCATTCTATGGTTCATACACTTTCGTTAATAATGTTTAATTACTGATTCAATTTCCAGAGGTTTAAATCAAAATAGTCATCTGCTTCAAGGAGTGTCAATAATCGATATTTGTTGTAATGCACGGGAAGAAATAAAACAGTTATTCCTACACAACACATTATGCTGTCTAAGACTAATGAAAGTTTGATTTCAAAATCCACCATAAACAGAAATTTTAACAAAAGCAATCCACTCAAGAAGACTCAAGCCATTTGCTTGCTATACACATCACGATAAGCGAACTTTTCATGTGAAAATATCAATTTTTCCACTAATTACTTATCAATAATGAATTTATTCTACGCATGTAAATGAATCCAAATTTAATTTCTAAAATGATAAACAGACACCATTTAATTCGAAAAGAACAGTAATTACGTTAACATAGTAAAAATGTGAAAATGATTTACACCAAAACACAGTAGTATATTGTAAGGTAATATAAAAATAAAAAGATCTTTTCGCGTGAACTTTTGAATTCTTATATGTATAAGAATAATATCTTTGGTATATATGATAGCATTTATGCTCGTGTTAGATAAGGATTTCTTCTCTAAGAAGATAGTCTCAGACGTGAATGATTAGATTAATTGAAATATCAGACTAATTTAATTACTTATCTCAATAAGGGTATCTGAAATACAATCAATGGATCTTAAAATTTTAGATAATTGAAATATTCTTCCCTGAGAAATATTTCTTTATAACTTCAAAATTTTGAGAATATTTAAGCTTATACTTGATGAAGTCATTGTATACATCGTTTTAATTACATATTTCATATTAATTTTCAGAGTAGCAAAATCTGCCCATCTCAAAATCTGTGTCAGAAAATCATTCAATGTATTTAAATTCAAACAAGTTTATGTTAGGGCAGTTACAAGAAACCAGATTAAACAGCCTCTTTATTGTTTGTAACTCCAGATCACTTACTATGAGGCCTAAAAAAGGAAATTTAGAACATTATTTAGTAAGGAAGTTTTAAACATTTAACATCTTCAAATATAATAAATATCACTACAATAAAAAACGAACTGAAAGAAACACTTTCTTCAGAAAAGATACTTTTCACCACATGAGACCTTGCTCTTCTAAATTAAATGCATATTTTAAACTATAATACACAGCTATCAATGAGAGTCATTTACTTTTCAGTCATGAGACTGACTTTAAAAGCAAAAGGAAAATCAGTTTCGTAAGAATGACGATTACTTATGATGTTTATGCATAAGATATATTTTAAAGAAATAATGAAAACAGTATTTTTTTATGACATGTATACATTTCTTTCATGAATATAAAGCTTCGATTTCTTGAATTTAGTTAAAAGCGAAACAAAATTGAGCTTCGCGTAGGTGTTTGCAGTGAATAGCTGCTATTGTGCATTTTTTATAAAGACGATTTAAATTGCATATGGACATTTTCATGTTTGGTTTAAGGAAATGGGTTACTATAAGTGGATCTTTTAAGTTCAGTCGCATTGCCTTTTTAAAACTATGTATAACTATACCCATGAAATAGTCCTCTAAAATCTCTATTTTTATGTTTTTGGAAAACAGAAAAGAGCTTCATACTTCAATTCATTTTTTCTACCCCCTTTCATGTTAATTATACATACACTGCTGGATAAAAGTAGAAGGACACTAGGTTTTTTTTTCAAACAAGAGAAGAGCCTTGAATTTTTACAAAATAATTTAATTGCAGCACTTTTAAAAAGCTTATTTACAATCAGATAACTATACATGTAACAGGAAATAAAAAGCTACTAGCTTATTATAATTAAAAATTAACTTTATTCACATCATACTGTGTGAAAAAAGTAGAAGAGAACAGTTCTAAATAGTGAAAGTAAAAGTCTTGTTAATAAAGAACTCTTCTGTTATTTGCCTTAACTACTTCAAAGATTCTTGTCGTTGAATCATATAAGTCTTGAATTTTGATTTAACAAAAATTGTCCAAAACATAATTCAAAGCTTTTGGAAGTTCGATTAAAGATTCATATTGCTTGCCTCTGGCGTGCACATGCAAACAATTACTCACCATTTATTTTAAGTAATATTGAGGATTGTAATTTTAGCAGGCTATTGTAAAACCTGAACATTATTTGTTTCAAACCAAATTTTAACACCACTGGCCTCGTGAATTGATGCTTCCTATTGCTGAAATATCCAATTTTCTACACCTAGCTCAGCGCTATAGGGAAGAAACTCTGGATTTAAAATTTGAATATAATATCTGTATGTTTCTGCCTTTCATCCAGAAACACTAAATTGGTCTTTCCAACGTAGCCAACTGATATCCATACCAGTAAACTATACCCTCCTCTATCTGTCAGGTAAAATGAGTTTCTTCTTGTCTACCCAGACAATGCTAATAATATTGACAACCGTCTGGGCCGTCTAAATTGAATTTTTTTCATCAGAAGAATAACTGAAGTCCATTTGGAGTACCAAGACATGCGTTCTTTGACCCACTATAGCTGGTACTCAATATATCTTTCATTCCACTTTGGTTGGGGCTTTTTTTCTTGAATATGAACGTATTCGATCTTTTTATGTAGTTGTAAAGTGTTCTTTTGACACTGCCTGTGATATGTGTGAAGCCAGATGGGTCTTGTGCTTTTCCAATGCTTCCACGCGTTTTCTTAAGGTCTTTAAAGATTTTTTCTTGATTACGTAGAGCCAATTTTTTAAGTGTACCAATCTTTGCTTTCGTCTGAATCTTTAGATTTTTCAAGAAGATAGAAACAGAGTTTGGACTGATGTGTAGGTGCTTTGAAATTTCTCTTACACGTTTGCCCACATCTTTACATGCCACAATTTGCCCTTTTAGAAATTCACTTTAAGGTCACAAGGCATTTTAACTGTTAAAAAATTGAAGATTTTTTTTTTCAAGAAAATATGTCTTTTGAAAGAAAGGCAGTTTAAAAGAATAATTATTTAAACATATTAAACTGCTACAGATTCTAAAATGAGAGTATTTTTGCAGGTGTCCTTCTACTTTTTTCACAGACCAAAAATCCTTAAGTATAATATTTCTTAATTTTGTAATATTTTCTTAGTGGTAAATAAACTCACATTCATTGAAAATAAAAGAAAAATTAGTTTAATAAAATATAAAAGAAAAATTACATTAATTGCTTTAAAATTGAAAACATAATTTGTAAAATATAATTGTCCTACTTTTTTCCAGCAGTGTATCTCTTCAAAGGCTCTTACATTTTTAGTTGAGACATGATCTTTTTATGAAAAGTACTAAATTATGTAAAAATGATGTACTGAATGAATTGAATAAAAAATGCAACTTTTCCTTAAATGTCGTGTCACAAGAATCGATGTATAGTAAATTAACAATCAAGTCGTGATAAAATTTAGAACTCCTGATACATTTTATTCACAAATTTTATTTTATTTCTGTCATTGTATAGTAAAGATTTTCTTTTCCTTAACAAAGTAAGATTAAGTAATGTCACAACATGTATTTTTTAACATCACTGGAATTTGACATAAATTTTTAAAGTATTGTTAGTTTTTATGAAATGCTAAGTTTCTTAAAATTTTTCTCTAGCAAAAAATTTAGAAATAAATGCTGTCTTCGATGAATTATAGAATTAATTCTTATCGAATAAGTTGTGTGACTTTCGAGAATTTTAGATTTGACAAAATTAATTACACTTTGGATGCACAAATTACTTCCTTTTACTTATTTATGAAGAACAAAAACATTCAAAGAACACATTATCGTACTTAAATAATCAAAGACTTTTCCCTACTAAAATAATTCGGAAAAAACTCCGTTAAGAAATGTTTTCCTGGTAGTATTACAAGTAACTGACGAAATATGATAAGGTATTTCAGTTGTTAATAACAGATGAAATAGTTTGGGAGTTTCACCATAATAGAGTGATTAAAATAAAATAACATAAGATTAGCCCCGTTGCAATTATCATAAACAATTCAGTGAATTCAGTTATTAGCAATAGATAAAGAGGTTTCTGACTATTATACTCATTTTGGCTGTCAAGCTAAACTTCAAAAGAGAGGCAGAAAAACTTTATTTTCCTTCTCCTCGTTCAAAAAGAAACAGTTGGGTTTAATTTTATATACCTTTATAGAAGGAATTTATTTTTACTCATTTCGTTGATCCTACGCCTATTTCTGATGCGCTAGCATTATAAGATTTAATAGTAAAACTCAATAACTATTAATAGAGAGAGAGAAGAAATAAAATTATATTTAGCAAAACAAGCCTTTCACTTTTTTG
Organism: Latrodectus elegans; assembly: GCA_030067965.1. Taxonomy (NCBI): domain Eukaryota; kingdom Metazoa; phylum Arthropoda; class Arachnida; order Araneae; family Theridiidae; genus Latrodectus; species Latrodectus elegans. The sequence goes on from CM057809.1 coordinate 40,198,077, forward strand.
GACACATTATATATATATATATATAGATATAGATATATAGAGATAGATAGATAGATGGATAGATATGCTTGTTTCCTTAGTTTTGCTTATGATGCATAATTTTATTACTTGTTATACTTAACTTTTCAGCCGTCATTTCGTATAAATTTTTATATTGTATACATTTTTAATTAAATGAATATATTAATGTGTGATTAATATACAATCAGTATCAACTTGCGAGAAATTTAATATTTTTTTTACCGAAGTTAAAAAATTATCATCTATATATTTTTTTTATTCCTGTTTGATTTGAAGAAAAGTAAAGCCTCTACATAAATATGAATTATTAAACAGATAGTATTGATTTGCTGGACACTCAACATTTGCTTTCTGCACACCTTGGGTAACTTGCTAGGTAGCTACAGTTTAAAATGGATTCCGAACCATACAAAACCTACTATCACAGTGGAAATTGAACGCATGAACCAGTAAACTGAAGGCCAGAGAGCTAAGCATTTACCTGCCAGCTTGGTAATAATTCGATATGAAAAAGACAGAACAATGATGTAATCAAGTTTTAACTATAAAGTATACATGCTTTTTTTAAAGAAAAAATTCTAGTATGTAAAGTTTCTATTGAATTATAATTGAACTCTTTAAGACTACGTTTAAAATGTATTTCAACAGATACTTAATTTTGAACATAGCTTTAAGAAGGAAATGATAAATGATATGTAGATTAAAACAATGACTTTAGTATTTACATATGTAATGAATGCTGTATTTTTTAAATATATGTGATTGCTTTTAAGTACAGGTGACTTTTTAAAAGAAAAAATAAATTGAACCCTTTAAGAATATATTTTAAAATCGATATATTTCAGCATATAGTTAAGTTTTTTTGAACATAGTAAAAAATAGTATGAAGATGAAAGTAATAATTTCAACAATTATATATCTAATAAATGAAATAAAATTTAATTGCGGGAAGTGATATAAGAAATGATTTTTAGTCTTTAACATCTGTAAAGCTTTAGTAAGCATCTGCAACATTTCTGTAAAGCTTAAGTATCTGTAAGTATGCGTGAAACTAATATGATGAAAATAAAGAAGAAAAAAGTGAAAACCTTTTCCTAACGTGGAGCCTAATTCAAACTAATGGCTCAGTGGTTTAGATCAGCCAAATATTTGATATGAATAATCTCCTTCACAAATGAACAGAATTTGTGTGTTGATACATGTTGCAGCAGGATTGCCACTCCATCTCAACTTCATTCAATTAGAATTTCAGGAACAGGAAGAATAGTATTAGCCATGACAGTTCACAGAATGCTGCCTAAAAGCATTCTTTGGGCTTGGCAACTTGAATGATGCGTTTCACTTTCTTCATACGACTATAAAATGTTGACTAATAAGTACACTTAATCATGTAGACTAAACTAAAATAAATGGCGGATATGTTATAGTCACTAATGAGCTCAGCTTAATACTCTGAATACTTTACCAAATGTTCCTTATGAAGAGAAACTACTCAATTCTGAAAGGGAAGCGCATGCAGTGGGTTGTATTGTATTATAGAAAGAAATACATTTAGGTAGGTACGTCAGACTGTATGTGCTGTAACAGTGAGGTAAAAATTCTAATAGATGAAGAAATGGCATATTAGATCCCAATGTTTGTACATACGTTCTCATCTATGGTGATATCGTGATATTACAAAAAGATAATTCTCCCGTATGTACAGGTCAATCCGTACACTAATAACTAGAAAAAGAAATATAGCTCAAATAGTATGATTAACACACACTCTCTCTCTCTCGAACTTCATACTGTTAAATATGGGAGAATATCATTCTTATTTTTGGCTTTTAATCCTTTTCTTAAATCCAATGTTGGCTTAAAACTGCTTTGCGAAATTAATATGCATTTCTATCCATGCAACTAACTGAAAATAAAATAGAACCGAACAGCAATATTGTCTTTACAGCTATGCACACTGCATTTCTGTTTGGATTGACCATATTTACTACTGAGAAATGTATTATATTTAATTTGAACACCCCCAAATTTAGAAAGCTTTAAGGCCTAGCTCAAATTGCTAAATTTAAACATATTTTGTTTTTAAATTATAAGTAAATGACAAATGATCCCCAAGTTTCTTACACAATTAGCTTACATGCTTTTCCATTCGCCACTTAAATTTTGGAGACCAGTATACATGAAAATATTAATGATGGAAAAGGAATCTTGATCTAAGGGTAAAAATAGTTCAGCAATCATTAGTTAGTGTTTAAAATCCTCTATGAAACAAAGTGGCATCGAAAGGTATATAAGTATCGTTACATTGGAAAGTTGTGCAATAATCTGTACCAATAATGGTACAGATTGTTGCATAAGGAAACTTAGTTTTGAAATTTTAGTCACTGAGGTTCACATGATCCATCAGCGTCTTACGTATAATGAGTCTATCTTTACATGATGGACGATATGGATTCCATGGATACATTACGATTTAGATGGATACATTATCATGATGGACGAGGTTAGTGCAATACTTCAGTCGATGTATATGCTCTCTTTGAAAACATGATTATATACTTACATTATCACGGTTTTATTCCATATGAAAGAATGCTACAGCAACTTCTATATTTTTATTCTTCTTTTGTACATCTCTAGATATTATATACTTACATTATCACGGTTTTATTCCATATGAAAGAATGCTACAGCAACTTCTATATTTTTATTCTTCTTTTGTACATCTCTAGAAAATAGTGCAATCCAGTATTTACATTTATCCCAAGTATTAATATCTCTTAATGTACATTTATATCATACGAATATATGTGTGTGTGTAATAAATTTTTAATGTACTGCCAACATAAAACATCTGTTGCTATTAAGATTTAACCATGGAAATAAGAATCATAAATTTTTATAAATAAAATTTGGTAAACGAAATAAAAGTTGGTCTTGTAAATACATTATGGAGTAAAATAGAATAGAACGGCTGATGAACTAATAGTTGAGATTCTTTATCACTCATGAAATCCAAAATCCTGGTAACTCTACATTTCAAAGTCACGCATAGATTAAACGATATCAAAGCGGTAATACCGAATGGCGTTATCTTAATTGGATGATTTTACAAAGGATATCAAATTGTGAGAGTTAAAAAAAATTGTAATTGATCTTACTATCATATAGCTTATGCAACATTTGTAACTTTGTGGACGGAGCCCAGAAATTTGATCTTGTTTATTCAAAAATGAAATGTTACGCAAAAAACTTGATTTATCTGTGTATACAATAAATTGTTAAGATTATCCAAAAATAGACATATTAGGATCCTACAATCATCAACTTTTAACATTCTGTGGTACAATTAGGTAGATAATGATGTTTGAGAATCTGAAAATAGATCTTCACGAGACTTTAAATGAAATGCTTTTACATATGCTAAGCTTTATAAAGATGAATACTGCTGCAAAAAACCACTGTTGTGAAAAATTGTATTTTCATTTAGACCAAGTTGCTTAAACTACTGAAATGTACAGAGTAGTGTTCCAAACTAAGTCTCCATTCTGTTTATCAGATATATATGGTAGCTCATGGGAACCAAAAAATCCATGACATTTATTGAACGATAACTTGATATAACAATATGGCTAATCACCAAAAGCAATAACGGGTCACATTTCATGCGCATCACAGACTCATTGATGAATAAGGTATATGGCAAAGAAGTCTTAGGCAAGTTTTCCAAATTTAGACATAACATCAACAAACCGCTATTTATCAGCAGGATTGTACTATACCACAGTTGACGTTGCAGTTTTATTGACTTGTTACGCAATATTAAAATAAATATGTTAATATATTTCCAAATTAAAAGCAACTAATATTGTAAAGTTTTATAGCCTTACTTACTTCTTGAATTAATTGTAGAGTTATAAGTAATACTAAGATAATATTTATTTATATAATATATTTTTTAACATTAAAAAAGTTGTTCAGAACATTGAGTTTTTCTCAATGTCCACTTAATTTAAATGAATAAGTTATTTTAATAATAAATATAACTATATCTTCTTTTTAATAATGTAAGTTATTTTTCATTATTATCAACATATTTATGAACAGAAAAAGAAGAGGGAAGAAAAATATGTGTAATGTAAATGAAAATGTTAACATATTCAAATCTTAATATAATGCATTTCTTTTTATTTTATTTGAAATAATGAAATTTTTTTTGCAGTACACACACGTGTGTTAAAATACGTTCATAATTAATTTAATTAACACTAAACGCACTTTAAAATTTGTAATGCTTTCTCTGTTATTGGAAAAATTTATTTTTGAAAAATATATATTAAGGATTATTAAATACTTAGCTTCGAGATTGAATAATAATTTCAATTATATTACTATGCAATTCTGACATTTTCAGTATTTTGTATATTATATATTTTTACCATTCTAATGAAATTTTTTTTTAATTCTGAATTTTTTTAAGGACGGGAGAATATATATATCTATCATTTTGCAAAAAAAAAAAATTTTATATGCAAAATATGTATAATGAAAGCAAATGACGGCATTTTTTTAAAAAACTTAATATTTATGTTGACTACTACTTTTTGACTTTGGCATAACTCTGCTTATTATAATTGAAATATAGGATGTTCATGCTTAAAAACTTTCCTGAAGTCATTACTTAGTACGTAGTTAAAAATCATTGTTGATGTTAGAGGTAATTACATTTACTAAGAACATTTACGATTTTGGTGGGAAACGTCGCCACACAGAAAATTTTATTAGACACTTTTTTTCCAAACTGCGACCTATGAGTTAAAATAAAATGAAACTACTTTCCTTGGCCAAATCTCTTCACGGTCATTCAGAAAGGAGGGTCAAGGGAGTAGATACGATAATAGCGGCGAATTTACTATAATTTTTTTATTTTTATGTTTACATGTTTCGCAATAATTAAGAGGTAATCCATTTTACGCAAGGTCTAAAATAAAGTTATAAACCTGTTATCACTTTGTTTATCTCAAAGTACTGTTTTATCTTTCACCTTAGAGTTAATTTTAAGTATGAATATTTGCCGCGTTTTCTAGGTGTAAATAATTTAACCCAGAAAACAATTAATCTTATTGACACACAAAAAATTGTTATTTTTATCAGAAGAGTACTTAAAATTAGTAAAAGTGAAATTCAGCATTTTTTATATTTAAATAAAATTTGCATACATGAGCCTTAATATAGTGAAATTTAGTTATTAAATTTTTCAATGTTGTGAAAAATATTTTTTTAAATAAATTATGAAAAGTATGCAAGGTTTTTAGTCAGTGTAAACTGATACGCTTATAAAATTGGTTCATATTTCAAATTTCATTTAGTTTTTATAGTTAAATTATAAAGGTTCTGATAATCATGAAAAATAAGGAAATTGCTTCATATTTAATGAAAAAACTATTTTTTAGAATCTTAATTTATTTCTGTAAATTATAAATATTCTTTGTAAATATGTGTTGCAATTAAAGTACAGCCCAAATATATCATATAAAAAATATAATTTTATGTGGGTTTTTTCGGTAATTATATTTTATAAGCAAATAATCATTAACTTTGTCACCGCAAATAGGCAAAGGAAAGAACATTTTTGACTGTAAAAAATGCATTCAACCGCTGTAAAATGTCAGTTAAAGAAACCATGACTTTCTGGTGATTTGTATAGTATCTTTTGAATAAAAGCTGTAAGTATATATGTGCATATATGTGTTTAAGAGCTGCATAAAAATTATTACATCGCTATGTGTTATACAGAAAAATTGAGATAAAATATGCTTCACTGAAAATGGCTTTCCACATTTACTGTTCTATGATAAACACTTTATAAGAAAAACGTGTAAATAACTGAAAATAAAGACAGTTTTTTTTTTAGTTTTTCAAAAATGAAAAAAAAAAAATAAGAAAACGTTTATGATTTCATGAAATTTTTTTTTTTAAATTGTATTACACAAAATGCTCAAATTTTTCATGACTAGAATAGGCTTGTATCTCCCCTGACGACTTTTGAAATGTTGAAAATTCCCTAAATGTGTCATTTTAAAATGTAATGTAATAACAATTGCCTGATGCTAGCGTGTTTTCTTTAAATTAGTGTGCTTTAAAATAAACTATTTTATTTTTGTAAGCATGTAAATTTAATTTTATCCACAGTTAGATCTGTCACTGTGTCATTTTGCTATTTGCAAGGACACATACCAATTCTAAAAGCATTGTCTCGACAATCAATGGTAAAGAAAACAACTCAAATTCAGTTAAACTATTATCGTAGAACTTGTGATGACAAAAAAAAAATCGCTGATCTTTTCAGATGAATTCGAGTCTCGGAAACATGAAAATATTTAAGAAGTATTATCGTCTATGAACTTTAAAGAGCTAGAGAGAATATTCATTAATATTATACTTTTAATAAAATGCATATTTAAAAAATAAATGTGAAACGTAAGTAATTATGCTTTTAAGCTTAAATATTTAACAATAAGCTGCAATTCAGCGCATTCACAGCTTCGCAATTTGAATACTTTTGCTTGTGCTTTATTGAGAAATCAGTCTTAGTGTTTTCACAGTTAAAGTTATGATCGCCAAGAAAAGTAAGTTTGCAAAGTATAAACATTATTACTACATTAAATCAGAGTCCATTTTTCGTTTTACTTAGTCACTATTGAAAAGAATTTTTCAATGTCTTTTAGACTTTACAATCTAAATTAAATAGTCTGAAATGTAACCAGCTGAAAACTTGTTGTGGCCTAGCAAATTTCGTGTATGTGGCATAAATATCGATGATTTTGCACGATATTGCCAATTCCAGAAAACAATCTATTTATCCTTCAATAAACCGCAAAGTTAAATTATTTCAAATAATCTTCAAAACATCGACTTTGAAAGGAAGAAACTGACCGTGATCTATATTTTTTGACGTTTTAGGTTCAAGGAAAGTTGTTTTACCTTTGAGAGTGAGAATGATTTACAAGAGTGATGACGAAACAGAAATTGTTTACTCTTCATTAAGTGACGGCAATTATAATCTTATATGCAATAACTTCAAATAAGTTTTTTATATGGTTGTATGTTCTTTTGTGTGTATATTTTCTTATTAAAATGGAATGTTTTATTAAGAAAATATATTTATTTCCTTATCATGAATTTGTATTTTAATTGGTACTTTTATATAGACACAAATGAATTGAAATTCAGCATCATTAAAAAATGAAAAGATTTAAACGTCATATAAAAATTTATTTAAACTTAAATTCTTGTATATTAGAAATAAAATTTAAGAGTGTATGCAACTTTGTGCGTGTGTAAGTTTTAGGTATTTTCAGATCAAAGAATAAATTACTTAAATTGCTCAAATTATTGAATAGAAATTTTATTTTTACATTTTCTTTACATAAAAACAATACATTTTTGTGACTATATGACACGAAAAGTACTGTTCTAATTAATTTCTAGATTTAGGAAAACGCAAATAAAATTTGATGACTACTTATTACGCTTTCACTAGTTGAAATACGTATCAATTTCAATTAGAACTTAATTTAAACATTGAAAACGATATTTATTTTTATTCCAATTAATTAACGAAGACAACTATTTTAATTTTTTAACAAAAGTATTTTTTATAAAAGCTTGTTCTTCTTAATTTACTTTTTCTAAGATCACTAAAATATTTTCATTAAACTGTATTTAAAGTTCTAAAGAAAGAGGAACTTTCTTAACTAGTGCCAAAATTTTTTATTGTGTGGCAGCTGTATTATTTTATATCACACACTTTTATAAAAGAACGATTATAAAAACATTCGATGATTATTTTATCTTTTTTTTTTTTTTTTTTTTTTTTTTTTTTTTGCCTTTCTTAAGTTTACTTAACTTCTTAAAGTATCTTTTAAAAGGCATTGAAATTAAAGTGCTTTTGTCAGAACGTCTAACTGCAGAAGGTGAGTGGAAATTTCTACTTGAATGGGTTATTCCACTTGTTAGGGATCGTACAGAAAGTTAAACTAAATTATTTTAGCTCCTTCATTAAAAATAATCTAAATTTCTGAAAATTAAATTTTTATTTCAAAAGCGACAACAAAATCAAAGAAAATTATTTTTAAAGTAACTTATAAATTTCTTTAAATATTTGAAAATATTTTATTATTAATAAGAAAGTTTTTATTAATAAAGTTTATGGAATAATAGTTCATGTGTGTAGTTGATTCCTAATGTACCACTTGACATAAAAAAGAGAATTTTGTTTCACAAATAAATATTTTATAATTTAAAGCTCGATAAAATTATGAATAATAGTTATTGTTTTATTAGTATTAAAAATTATATCTCTACTTGATAAATACCTTCCCAAATTTGAATATTAGAATTATAAAAATTAAAATGGAGTGACATTACAATACGTTATAAACAAAAATATTCGTATTATATGTGTATCGAATAGCATTAAGTATATAATTTTTTTAATTAAATCCGATAATTTGCCTCATGTTAATCTGAAATTTTAAGATAATAAAATCCCAAAACTGAATGTTGTTGGCCTAAAATTGAATGTTAGAATTATAAATATTCAAATGGAGTGACATTACAATACGTTTAACAAAAATATTCGTATTATATGTATTTCGCAATAGCATTAAGTGAATAAATGTTTAATTATGTCTCTTAATTTACTTCGTTTTAATCTGAAATTTTTGAGATCTTAAAAACAAAATTTCCAAATTATTTCCTCTCTAAGAAGTAACTTAGTTAAAATCATGAGCATTACACATTTTAAATTATGATCACCTTTTCTGATTGATCTAGATGAGGAAATAAAATGTACAATGAGTGTTTGATCCCCTGAGTGAAAGTTAAAGGATGTGCCTGTCAATCAAAACTATGACTGCAAACGTCGTCATAAGATTTAATGCGTTCTGAAGTCTATTCATCAATGACCTTTTGACTTTACAAAAATAAAGTGAGTTAGAATAATTTCAGTCCTTAATTCGGAAAATATTGAAAGCCTAAAAATGAGAAAAAAAAATTGAATCAGAAATGGTATACAGTTTGGAAAAATAAGGTATTTATTTTAAATGACGTCAACTCTCAACGCTTTTGACAATTATTTTTGCATGCATTTATTATAAAGCTGTAAACATTATTTACCAATTTTTTTCTTAGTATTTATCACATAATGAGTGAAAAAGAAATATGAAAACAATGTATATGTATTTAAATTATTCAATGTGTATGTTCTCCTTCATTCATTCTATTAAATGCAGAAATTCTTCTATTGAATATTGTGGTTCAATAAAATAATTTTATTTTACCTATTTGAATATAAGTATTTTCGTTCAGTAATAGTGCAGATGAAGTAGTGAATTAACTATTCAATCTTCTTCTAAAGGTGAATACTAATCAATGAATATGATATTCAAGAAAAATATTTATGAATAAGAAGATCACAAATTAGCTATAATATAAAATTGTCAATTTCAAAAATACAAGATTTGGAATATCATTCAACTTTTAATGAGATCAGTATAATCACATTATCATCCGAAAAATATTCTTTAACAAAGTAAAAAATGAAATTTGTTAATACATTTCCATTGAAATAGTTTAGAAATTTTGACTTCTGTTCATGAGCCAAAGGGTATGACTTTATTTTTTGGTCAATAAGATCTGATTTTAAATTAATATATGCATGTAGTTTTAAAAAACGTGTCATTTCTTAGTGAACTAAAAAAAAATTTAATTTATATTATTTTTAGTTTTAAATTCACATTTATTTTTGTATTTTCGAAAACTGAAAACCCCAAGTGATTGGACACTAAGGAAAATAAGCATTGAATTTACTGAATATTATAGAACTGTCCATGAGTAAAATGTTGAGCAAGATTTCAAAGAACAAAATATGTTTTTTTTTTTACATTAAATTATATAAATTAAAATTAAAGTAGGGTTTTTAAAAATTTTTCACTCTGAGGCTTTGATCTTGATGTAACAACGACAGACATCATGATTCTTACCACTTTTATAAAAGTCAAGTTTTCTAGTAACTTAGTTTTCACGTGATGCTGAATTTATGAATAGAATACTGGAGTTGGAACACCACTGAATAAAGTAGTGTTTACAAGCTCTGTTCCCGTTATATTCACTGTAGCAATAAAATGCTAGTTAGCTTGTTGTCTTGAACATAAGAGTAATTTTTAAGGTAGAAAAAATATAGCGTTTTCTTCCTTCTAACATTTTGTATTTTTTAAAAAACATCCAAAAAGATGTTTATTAGTATAACTAAACCATATATCGATATACTAGCCCAATGATAAAGATCTGTCCAGTATGCATGATAAAATGAGAGACTCATTACACTTACGATTTAATTAGAAATAGGAAAAGTACTGGAGACAGCAATCTTTGAAGCCACAAAAGATTGCAAATAATAAACATTATGTACGTGGTACACTTTAACATTACTACCTCAAAAGTGGCAAAAATTCTGGTACTTTTATCATTCTAGAACAAGCGTATAAGAAAAGTTTTCATCACATAGAGATATCTGTTTATGGTTGAATGCTTGAAGTATAAAATAAAATAAAAATCTATCTTTATCTATAATATATTTAACTATAAAGACTTTTAGTCTCTGCACAAAATGTAAAGCTGAACAGGCATCACCTGAGCGTATCTTGGGCTGCTTGAATTTTGACTTGGAAGTGGTTTTTTCAAAGCCCCTTATATGTTTTTGGATTTCCTGAATGTTTATGAAGTCGGTCTAGTATTTAGTTGAACCATTTAGGATTAGTAATAACAACAACATATATAAATATATATATATATATTTATATAATATATATATATATACATATATATATATATATATATATATATATATATATTATAAAATATCTTTATCTAGAGAATTGCAAAGAAAAAAGGTAGCTCTAAAGTTGTAAAAACTCCAAATCTCTGAAGATTGCATTTTAGAACAAGTGCAAGTATTAGATCAATAACAAATCACAAGTTTCCCAAAATTTATGTTTACCACAAACATATAAAGAGAAACATTTCTTTTACAAAAAATGAATGATAAAGGAATACATCAATCTGTAAATATTCTGCAATAAAAACTGTCCATATACCATAATCCGCCTTAGTGATACAGGTAAATTACAATATGTAAATGGTATAACAGTGCGACCATAATCAGTCTACTTATGTTGAAGTATCAACAACTAACAGCGTTGTGGTGTTGTGTTTAGCAATCATACGAAACGTTATTTTTTGTTATTATTTATGAGGGTACAAGGTGGTACTATATTTAACCGTTAAGATCTCGAATACCTTCTCGATAAATCATGCTTTTAGATATACCCATAACCAAAAGCCCTTATAAGTCACATCCGAAACCTCTGCTATTACAAGGCCTTTCCTTTTTTGAGAGAAACAATTATTAAGATTCTTATTAACAATCTGTATCACTAAGGCGGATTATGGTAAACTGTCCATATACCATAATCCGCCTTAGTGATACAGGTAAATTACAATATGTAAATGGTATAACAGTGCGACCATAATCAGTCTACTTATGTTGAAGTATCAACAACTAACAGCGTTGTGGTGTTGTGTTTAGCAATCATACGAAACGTTATTTTTTGTTATTATTTATGAGGGTACAAGGTGGTACTATATTTAACTGTTAAGATCTCGAATACCTTCTCGATAAATCATGCTTTTAGATATACCATAACCAAAAGCCCTTATAAGTCACATCCGAAACCTCTGCTATTACAAGGCCTTCTTCCTTTTTGAGAGAAACAATTATTAAGATTCTTATTAACAATCTGTATCACTAAGGCGGATTATGGTAAACTGTCCATATACCATAATCCGCCTTAGTGATACAGGTAAATTACAATATGTAAATGGTATAACAGTGCGACCATAATCAGTCTACTTATGTTGAAGTATCAACAACTAACAGCGTTGTGGTGTTGTGTTTAGCAATCATACGAAACGTTATTTTTTGTTATTATTTATGAGGGTACAAGGTGGTACTATATTTAACCGTTAAGATCTCGAATACCTTCTCGATAAATCATGCTTTTAGATATACCCATAACCAAAAGCCCTTATAAGTCACATCCGAAACCTCTGCTATTACAAGGCCTTTCCTTTTTTGAGAGAAACAATTATTAAGATTAAATCTGTAAATTGGTTCGAGAATTGGAATACGATAGTTTAATGTTTTGTAGCTTAGGTGTTTTGATATAATCTTAATTTGAATCAAACTGTAATTGTTGTAGAATATTGACTTAAAGGTGACTTCGTAACTCTCTTTCCCGTAGGAATAGATTTGAAAAGGTTTAGTTTATTAGTAATCGTTGTAAAGTGTGTGTATTACGCGCGCGCGTATAGCTCTTTAATTATATAATTGGAATCATAATATGACAAGATTCTGCCGTCAGTTCTATTTATCCTTTTCCTAAAACTTATTCTATGTTTAGTCACTTTCCATTAGCCTATAAATAAATCATGTGTTTGGCTGAAGTAGCTCATGTTTTCAGGTTAACCGTTATCTCTTTCAGCCTCTACACTTTTGCACGTATCTCAATATTTCAAAATTAACCTCCTAAAAAGTTCATTTAAATATAACAATTCAACTTGTACATGACTCCCAATAAACAATCTGTTTTCATGATCGTATAGAAGTTTACTCAGGAATCTAAATAAGAGTTACAAATATTTTTTAAATGTGATATTCCTTTTATTTTATTTAAAAAAATTATAATAAATTTATGAAAAAAGAACAACATTTTTCATAAATTTATTATAATTTTTTTCATTTATAGCATACACTTTTTTAAAAATATATATTTTAAAAAATCTTTATCATTCATAGTATATATTAATGTAAATATTTTCCTATTTCGTAACGCTTAAAACTTTAGTATTTCATCTACTAAATCATTCAAACTGGTTGTTTCACACTTGTAAAATTTCTTTGCTTACTTATTTTTCATAATTTCAAACATATTTCACCAAACATAAATAATTCAGAAACAAAACAATCACTTAAACTAAAATTTTATATGTTGAGAAACAATAAAACACTTTACTGTGTTGCTTGAGAACTGTTACACACATGTTACGTCTTACACTAAGTGATAAAAATTACCTTTATTAAATTTCAAAATCATTTTATTCAAGGGTTCTTTCTAAGTATTCAATACTAATGTACTATTTCCATAAAAATTGCAAACACTGGACATCATTTTGCAATTACTCCAATAAGTACTTGAGAAGAATTTCTGCATAAATTTCAACAAGAATAACATTAAGGATCAATATTATTTTTTTTAAATATTAGAAATTATTACTTTTAACTATTTGATTTTGAACTGGATAAAAACTTTAAATATTAATGTAAACTACTTAACAAACAATTAAATACAGTAAATGTGCTTCATAATTTTATCATTAAAGCTTTGCTTAATTGTTTTTATACGTAAGTCTAAACTTATATTTTATTCTGAATAAAAGATTACTATAGTAAACACAAACCTAACCATCTATAATTAAATAACAGTAAATCTTTCTTATAGGGGAAAGTTAAAGGGCGAAATTCTCTTTCGCTGTCTTTCATGTATATGTTTATGTTGACTTAATCTAATCGTTGTGATTTATGCTAAATATTATTCTTCAACATAAAATAAAGAAAACCATTAGAATTACAGCATTTGATTAGATTAACGTAAAAATAAAACTGTAAAAACTGAAATATTTAGGTTAATAGAGAAGGATTAGAAAAATATGAAAATAAAACGTAAAATTGTTTGAGTTTCTGCCTGAATGGGCTCACAAGTAAAGCAGATATAGGGAAATTTGGGATCGAAATATTTGTGCTTAACGCTATTGGATAAGATAAAAAAAATATTTCACTCTCTGTTAAAGGAAATATCACAAGATAGTTTATTTTTCGAAAGTTGGATTTATAACGCTAACAGCAGGAAAGAATTTTTGGTAAAAAAAGAAAAAAAAAGGGAAAAAAGAAAAAAAACAAAAGTTATAAAATAGTGCATTTACTGAACTAAATTATAAAAGTTATGAAGTTTGAGCGATAAATAAAAAGTAAAAGAAATATTTTTTAATACAAATCATATTTCCTCCAATCATGGATTTTTCTCGTGCAATATATGTAAATAGAAACACATTCTCAAGCTAATGGCAATGTATCTTAAAATATTTAAAGGCACCAACTGAAATGCCCATGGACATTGTAAACCTTTAAATTACTATAGCCACAAATGTTAGCTTAAATTTGTTGATGTTGTATGATGTTATTTTAATAATGATCTAGAAAGAAGAGTTATAATACGATATTCATGTTTTAACTCTGTTTGAAGAATACTGGAATTTTTTTATTTAATATATAACCGTATGCAAGTTTTTACGTAATGAAATATTTTTCAAGAATATAACTTCGAAATATATTGTTCTTAATTTGTATGACGTTATAAATTGAAATTAATATATTATGCTTAGTTCCAAAATATACGTGTAAGAAGGTTTTATGTATTACTGAATTTTCATATAAAATCTTCGAACGCTTTTTAAAAACTTTATAATGATCCCTATTATCTAAAAACTCTCAAAACCGACTTTTAAAAAAATTATATGTATCTATGTTTAAGGAAAACAAGTAAAATATTCTTGATTAAAAAATAATTTTAGTACCAAGTTAATTTGTAACTGCATCGAAATTTATTATTTATTTTAATTCTTATTATTTCTACTTTCAACATACAAGGATTATCTGAGCCTACAATTTAATATAGATTCCAAACTAACAAGCATTCACTTCCAAGGTGAGGGAAAACGATCATGCAAAAGAATGTCTTATGCTTCGGGAGGACTTTCTGTTCAATAGCTCATGCATTCGAATCCCATTTTGGACTTGGGTATTTGCAATGGTTTTGAATGCCCTTAAGACTATATGACCGGGTCTAATTAGCCTTCGAGTGTAAAAATTACTCGTTGAGTGACAAACAAACTGCGGTGTGCGAATCAGGTCTACCAAATGTTGAACTGAAGGCCAGAGATTAAACAATGCAACTGTAAACTCAGCTTATATATTAAATTTGAAAATAAATTTAATTAATTCATTTTTTTTAGATATACTTACTACATATTTGTAAATCTGCTTTGAAGTTTTCCGGGTTTCCTCCCTTACGACTAGTAAATATAGCCAACTACTTATAAAAAGTTCTTCTAGGAGGCAATTACGTGGTGACTATTCAGATGCTTTTTAACAGTCTTAGGTCATTAGATTGTCCACTACGAGGGATATCAAAAATATTCCTAGCACTTATAGAGATGACATTTCACATTAAAATTAGTCACATATTAATGGGATTTTTAATAACTATTTTTCCATGGAATCGTTGCTAGGATATTTTCTTATTTCTAATTCAAATCATAGCAACAAAATTTGCAGATTATGATTAAGCTTTACAACCATTTTGGCTGTATTTTTTTATCTTTTTCAAATAACATAATACATTTCAGCAAGTGATGGTCCTTTTAATAATACTTTATATTCTACATTTTACATCAAAAAGATTTATTTTCTCTTGTCACACAACAGCGTCTGATTACATATGCTATAGATTGCACGAGAACCATTAATTTACTCTTTCTAAATGTAAATGATATTTCGATTTCTGAGCCATTCTGAAAATTGTTACTACAATAATTATTTGAAAGTAGAATACAATGTTAAGAGGTTGCTCGAAGTTGACCAACCAAGACTACAAACTAACTCATGAAGAAATTTTCTCTGTAAAGAAAACAAGAAGACAGGTATGTCTGGCTCAAATGGTTCTGCATGAAGACACCAGAGGGCGCGTTAGAATTTAGGGGTTACATACAACAATCAAACGGCCGTCTCAAGACTTATTATTGGGTACCATGACATTCGAATCTATGCGCAAGGTCTTTGCATTGTGCAAAAAATGCAAACTAAAGCCGGCTTCACATACCACATCCTAGATTGCTTAGGTTTGGTGCTGGTGGATGTTTGCGCAAGTCCACTGCTGGCGCTCGATTTCGCTAAGGTTCACGGTGTCATGGATCTGATCTGGCTGCCTCTAGATCTCTGAAGGATTGAAAACAACAGAATACAATGCCACTTTTTACGCGAATAAAAAATATTAATAGAAGAGACTTTTAACTATGTAATATTTCATCTTAAGGCAATTTATAACGAACTCTCTTCGAAAACACCATACAATTAAAATTTTAGCTTGAACAATGCTTCCGATAATTTGGTAACTCTATGTGTTTCGTCTTATTTAAATAGACAGATTGATAATTTAAAACTAGAATATTCAATGCACTTTTTTTATATTGAAAGTAATTTAAAAATTGCGAAATTATTTAATTCTCCGTTAAATCTTTCGATTTAAGTAAATTTTTTACAAATAAATCCTAGAATAAATATTTTATTCTCTATCTTGCATTTTGTAAAACAGAGGCATTCTTATTATATTCATATAATAATAATTTTACACCTATAAAGATGCCTTTATTGATTTTTTTTTTACAATGCAACTTTCCATGAAATGAGGTGGGCAAAAGATTATACGTATTGATATAAATTGTCTGCACTGATAACAATGAAATTTTTTTCGGACGTTATGATAGGTGTTTATGCAATTAGTCAAAGAATAAATTTTATAAACTAAAGTTTCTTTTTGTTCGAAAATTCTGAAATTCTATGAGATTCATATGATTACATGTGACTTGATTTATGTTTGAGTATAATATACATGATGAATTTTAATTACATTGTTATTTAGATCGCAAAGCTGCAATATCGAATTAACAACAGTCTTGAAGCATTCATTCCTTTGAAAAACCTTAACAAAAATTCCAAAATAGGTCATAAATTAATTAAAACATTCGAATATATTAGTTTGTGCTAATATCTTGATTAATATAAATTAATAAATTATTTCTGAAAAATATAGGAAATGATTTTGACTATTATAAAATTATATATACTACCAAACAATTCTGTGTGAATGAATAGTTTAAGAGTGAATAGGTAATTAATAGTCAGCATATTACAAAGAAAATTCCACATGTTAAACATAAATATTAATATTGCTTCTGATGTAGTATTGTAGTATATTGTTGCATTAGAATAATAGTGTTATACAAATACGTTGGAGAAAAAGTTTAAGAAATCATTACATATATTAAAATCAATTTAATCATTTATCAGTATGCATTACACTAAGGTGGAGATCGTATAATTGGTGCTCTGGCCTTCGGATCAACAGTTCATGGATCAACCTAGTAAAAAACATTGCATGGTATAACTCAAAGATAATAATGCGCCCGGGTATAATTTTAATTCACGTGCTTCGAATTGGAAGGCTCATGGTTCCACTGCAACTATTATTGAACAACGAAAGATGTCATTCCTTTTTCTGTATCTCTTTAGTTGAGTGGCGTGATTGGAAACTTTTTTTCGGGAGAGGGGAAGGGTTTTGACACTTATAGCATACGAATATATCTCATGATCTATAAAATGTCTTAGTGAAATATGAAAACTATTGATGTTCAAATGCTTTACAAAAGCCTTTGGCTGTTAGGCTTTCCAATACGCAGTATTAAATAATATTTTTTAATTTATAAAGCATTAGCTATAACGTTTTGAAAATTCTCTTTGATGTAACTTTTAGTTCATCACCTTTGATAGCTGAATTTAAACTAAAATACAATATAAACCTTAAAATATGTACTTCCTTCCTACGCCGTATTTTAAAGATAAATTAATTTCACTACTATTCTACTCGTATTAAATTTATTAAAATTGTTTAACATATTTTACCTCTCTTCTAAATCGCTATTTCCAATTAATAATAAAATTAAGAAACTGTAAGGCAAAGAAGAAAATATAGGAATAGCATGTATGGAAAAATCTAACTTCAAAAGAGTCTCGTCCGCCTGAAATGAGTGACACATGAAAAGCAACCTTTCCCCGTAAAAAGTTGCCCATGAATCTAAAAACCTTGTTTATGAAGCAGAATCTTCTAGTTCAAAATAAATAATAAAAGAAGGATGAAGAAAACATCAAAGGCAAATTCTGAAGGTTCTGGTTTTAATGACGAAACAGTACACATGACAGGTATGAAACAAACATTTTTTTTCTTTTTTTTTTTTTTTTTTTTTTTTTTTTTGCATTCAATAAAAAAAAATGAAGGATGTGGAAGCGTTGACAACAGGTTGCTTCAGCTGTTTTTATTCATTTTTATATTTTTTAAATCAAATTATTAGAAAATTTGGAAAAGAAAAGAGAAGCAAGATGTAAAAACCTCTAATTTTTTTTTTGTTTTATATCCTTTTTTTATCTTTATATGTTTAAGATGTACTACAACAAAAAATAAATACTTGAAAATTAGAGATTTTTCGAAGTTATTTTAATTTCCGAATTTTAAAACTAGGATTATTATATTTTTCCGTTTTATTGTTGTCTTATCCCACTTGATTGACAGACATCGATCAAAACCATGAATCAGTGCATGTCATTAGGAAGAGTGTGACATGCTGCTTCAGAAGGCTTAAGACTGAGAGGTACCAAATATTGAAGTCTGACTTTTGCCTCAAGCTTGCAAAGCATTTAGCTAAGCAATCGAGTGGATCTTCGTAGATAAGAAGCAGGGAGCAAGCAGAAGACCCCCAGACTTGGCCCGCTATCACCACATGTGTTATTTCACTAGGAGAACATTGCAACCATGACATATTCTATTAGCCCCAGCTTCTAAGAGTAAACAAGATGGATCTTCGGCTGGGTCGGGACTCGAGCTCATTACCTTCCAACAACGAAGGAACGCCCTACTCAAAAGGCATTTTTATGTCCTAATACTGATAAATATAATTATCAGCGAAAATATTAAAAGTCAGTAAAAAATTTACTTTTACAAAATTTGTGATATAAAAGAATATATTTACTAATGATTAATATCTATGAATTCATTTTAGGTAAGATAAGTTATTATAACAGAAGCAATACTTTTTTTTAAATATTCTATTAGATTTTATAATAAATTGGAAAAATTTATGTGTTTTTAAGAAGAGTTTTGATGATCAAATGATAAAAATATAAGGTTTTTTCTCCAAAACAATGTGTATGAACTATGAAACAATTTTTTCTTTTACTGTTAAGAACATTCGGTATCATTTTTATTATAATTCAGGTTATTAAAGTTCAAAATTTTCATCAAAATTTTAAGTAAAGTTAAAAAAAAATGAATTTTTAAAATTACTTAAAACTGATTATCAGTCATCTAATATTGAATATAATAAAATTCTATGTAAAATATGGATATATATCAATCGAGTCATTTTAAAAAAATTATAAATTAATGAATACCGTAATATTGTAATTAAAATTATTGATATAATATTACCACACAAAAGGCGTCAATCAATTCAAATCTTGTTTATACTGATATTCAAATTTCGAGAAAAAATTCAACGGATATAAAAAGCAGTCGTTAGTGCGAATTATATATACATATTACAGTTCATTTACATATCCCATATTTAAGTTTTTGTATAATTTATAAATGGAAAACTCAATTGAAAAATAATTTCTGAAAATTTCAGCTGATATATTTAACTACGCTCTCGTAAATTCGTTTTATAAATGCCGAAAAAAAAAAAAAAAAACCATACAGCAAAATTCAATTAGGCTATTTACAATTGCTCTCACAAGCAAATAAAGTTAACTACAAAACTTAAGTTACAGTAACTACAGTTAATTACATTTTGATATAATCACATAACAAGAGAATTATTTCTTAAGATTATAGCTGTATGTAATTTTATCAAATTTAATTTAAACAAACAGGTAATTTGTTAAGAGTTAATACAGAACGTTAATATAAGTTACAAAAAATAAAGGCAAAGAGAAAATAGTCAAAAACTTTGACATTATTGTATATGGCTCCTAACACTGTGAAGAAAAAAATTAAACAGTACATATTATGAGTAATGAAAAAGCTTAAAATCGCAAAATCTTATATTGCTTCTCCAACTTTTTTTTATATAACAATCTGTGCACAATTTTAAGAAAATTTTACCAAATATTAAAAATCTGAAATGTGTAAAGATCTAAAAAAACATATAAAAATTTTGATTTTTTATTTCTAATTAAAATGTAACATTTAGTTTAAAATTAAGATCTAAAAACTTACTAAATTTCAAATAAATTTTGTAATGAAATTTTTCACAGTAAAATGGATGTGCATATTGTGTATGCGTTGAATTAAGTGCAAATATTTGTTTCACATATTAAAATTCAGACTTCAAATAGATTAAAACGCGTAAATAAAAGATTTAATTTCTTACTTGAAAACAAGCATTCAATCGAAGTAATTTCGAAGTCTAGGTAGCTTAAAGAGTTAATCACATTTTGCATATTTTGTAAAATCCTAATTTGCGCGCTAATAATTGCTGTTGATTACTAAGCTCCTTTGGAATAATAATTTACGAGGCTACATGGTTTCCTCGTCTTAAAGGTCAATTGTCTCTACTAAGACAATTTTGTGCGATAGCATACATGAAATTAATGCTCGCTAGTATATTTAGATTTAGGCATAATCAATTTACTTTCCGTAGTTCTACTAAGTTTTATATTCTTATCTTGGTTGCTGAATCTTGCCTGTAAATTTATGACGCAATGCATTTTCCTGGTACAACACACTTTAAACAATGACAAAATATGTGAAAAAAATTATAAATGTTGTGACTGTGAGTGTATAGATTTATCTATTCACTATGATAATTATCTTTGAAAGATGGACGAAATCATGACTGTCATTTTACTTAATTTACCCATGATTTTATATGACGTCTTTTTTATGGAAAATGTTAAGATATCTTGACATGATCATTTTTACTTTTTAGTAGATTCACTGAAGTATAGATATTCAAGAATAATCTCAAGAATTTCTTATTTACGTATTTCCTGTTGCTTGAGCAAGTTGATGTTATTGGGTACTTACGATAATTTTTCATGATAAAATTCCATTTTGTCATTTTTCATACAATGAGAATGTTTCAGACTATAATTAAGATGAAACTTTTTTTTCAGCGTCATTTAATAAAATACGAAGGGTTTCATTTATGAAAAAAAAAAATTGTAAGGAAATAAAAAAGTGAGTATAGATTTGACAAGTCAGGGACAATGTTAATGAACGCAGATCAGTTTATGAATATTGAGCTGATTCAGTATTTAGATGATACTAGAAGAGAAAACTCGTTGTTTCTAAAAATCTTACTTGCATTATTATGCAATATGTATCAAATGCAATTTAAAATGTGTCTATGACAATAACTATGACATGTTATAGAAGAAATAAAGTAAGAGTTATATAAATAGGAAAAAGAAGCTATAGAGGAAAAACATTAAAAACAGCTATTTTCTAATGCACAACGTGAAATGTAGCAACATTTATCTGCATAAAAAATGCTTGTTATGACAATATTTGGAAGATAAAAATCTAATCTGACAAATACTAATATTTATTGAAATGACTTTATTTTCTATCTTACAAATGCAACAATCATTTTTAATTATATGATAAATTGCTAATATTCATATATGTTCTAATGTGTTATAGATTAAAATTCTACATAACAAATTAATGTCACTGGTATTAAACGTAACTTTCTGGGATAGCATATATATTTCCTCTACAAGATATTTGAGTGAAGCAATCTAGCTAACAGTTCCTGCATTTCTCATCTAGAAGATAAATGACTCAAGTAAGAAAAAATTTCTTTAAAATAAAGATTTCTCTTGAATGCATAATTCATATTTTCGAAAATTAAATTTTTGAAAAAACTGTCATTCCTCATCGATAAGAATTATATTATTGTATTGTTCAAAATTTTCATGTGTTTTCTAAAGTCAGCTAAAAAGACAACCCAGAGCATTTTTATGCAGCATATAGGATCAAGATTTCTTAAGAAAATTTCGTGAACAAAGAAGTTATTTTAATAGTGAATTTCCACATTTACGCTAACTTTTAAATCCTTAAAAATATTTAAAAAGAAATGTTTCTATAAAATGCGAAATGATGCAGAAATCATTCCTCTTTTTTCACTGATAAACACAACATAAATTATCTAAAAATACCTGTAACTAAGCTTGCAAGGATGTAGGATCGGTTAATAGAAACTCATAGTACAATAAGACAAATGCCTTTTAGAAAATAGATATCTTTTCATAGTATCTGAAGTATATTTATTCACTGAACGAAGAAATAAAAATAAAAAAGAGAAAAAAGCCTAAATATCTAATGTGCATAATATTTACTTAAGAAAAATTTCAATGAAATAATAACCTAATGTTGAATGTAAAAAGTTGATAGAAATAAAACATATATATATATATATATATATATATATATATATATATATATATATATATATATATATATATATATATATATATATATATATATATATATATATATATACCATATTCAAACCATATTCTAGATTTGGTTATTTCAATAATATGAAATACAATAATATTAAACTTTGTAAAATGATAACACATATTTTTAATAAATTACTAATGATTCTGATTCTGCAATCAAATTTTCTTTTTTAAAATTACTATTTAAAAATGTCATTTAAAATTTTCTTTCCACTTCTGTAAGACAATACAATTTTGAATGTCTTTCTTTTTGAGGATCTTATGTAATAACAACATAAGCATTTAGTAACCTCTTGCACTAATTAGAGAGATCTTGTAAGGTCTTTTATTTTTAGAAAATATTTTACTTATACCTTTTAAAATATAGTAATTCTAGTGGTTTATCGGGGAAAATATTTTTCAAATACAATCATTTATTCGGATAGTATATATATTTTTATAATAAATCAATTTTCTATTCTGTGAACAAAGATTTTTTTTAAAAATTCCCATGTACATTTATATAAGCGTTTTTTTGTTTTTGTTGTATTGTGTTTGTTTTCAGTTACCTACATAATTTCATTTTCTCTTAATTTTGTGTCAAGTCTACTGCGTCACAATTTAATATCAAATTCAAACGATGAGGTCGATGACTGACCTTATATCCTGTTTCCCAAGTAGCAGAACTTTCGACTCTGCCAACTCTTAATTATTTTAAATTGAGCATTCTTATCAACACAGTGTATTGTTTAAATTCAGTAATTACAGATTATATAATATGTGCAAATACATTTATAAAGTAACACAAAACCACAATACAATTTACATTAAATTCTTTTACAATAAAATTGATTTCAATCATTGGATTTTCTCATTTTAAAATATTTTATTTATTCTGACTTGGAAAAGCTTAGGATGAGCATTTTCTTTTGTGTGAAAAAATTTGACTGAGCCATAATTAAATATGAAATTTGATAGTTATAAATTTTTTACCTATACCTCCTCGCATAAATTGTGTGTTATACATTTATTAGAATGAGTGATTTGGTTTTTTTGATTTATTGGGATAGAATTCAGTCTATACTGTATCAGTATAGCCTGAATGCTATCCCTATTTCAGCTTAACTCTTCTGTCATTAGTTAAAACAAATGGAAAATAAACACACAGTATCTTAAAAGTCAAATTATTGAATACTAAATATAATTATGTCTTTGATATTTTTCTAATTATAATATTTTTGAGAATTAGATAAAAATTACTAACTAATAAAAATGAAATCGCATGATAAAATTTGAAAAAAAAATACATAAAACTAGTAAACTTAGCAAATAGCTTTTTACAAATATTCCGTTTGTTGCATTTTTGATTTGATGTGAATTCCACTATCATAAGCATTTGATTTCAAGAACCCCAATGGTCACAAATGGGTCATTCGATGGAAATTAAAAAGGTGTCCTTGGTATTCCAAAGAACTGTTAGAATTGATAGTATATTTATTTAATATCACAAAGATATATGTATATATATATATATATATATAGTTAAAGCCTAAACTTAATGAATGTTTTTTTTTCTTATTTTTTTGTTTGCATTCTTTGTCAAGTTCTTATCTTTAATTATATGCAGTTGTTAGTATCATTATCGTAATGCTTGTTGCATATTATAGAAAAAATATGAGGTGTCAATGAAGAAAATTATTTTTCTTCTCTCTCCCTCTCTCTTTTTTAAGCTCTTATTATCTTCTGGAATGCATCCTGTATAGCGTTGCATTTGTAATGTATACAGGCTACTGCTGTGAAAGGCCCATCACTCAGGGGGCGCTTTGATCGTTGATTGCGCTCAGCAGACAGTTTCTGTCAACTAAAACAGCCTACTTTAATCATCTCGGAATTGTGAATCCTCATCCAGAGAAGAGGTTGGTACCTTAGCTGGTATCCTTTTCCCCAAACCCTCTCCTCCCACTAAAGGAGAGGTACTAAATTCTATAAAAAGATTACAGAACTCTTCCCAATATAATAAGTTTTGATGAGGGTTTATTAGTTACAGAACTGAAGAACATCTGAACACGACAAAGAAGCTTTCCGGTAGACGAGCGCTACCTTTCATCAAGTAAAATAAAGAAATCTGATGACCTCTTTACAGTTTCTCTAATTCATATAGTTACTACTTGTCTTTCAGTAGATTATATCATTTACTTAAAAAATATGAATAGTTCATGATATTATTCATTAATTTCCTTTTTTATTTTTGATACAACCATTCTTCATTAATTTAAAAAGAAACCAGGTATATCTTTGCTGTAATTCTGATCAGGAAATTTCTAAACATAACGTTTATAAATAATAATTCCATATCTATGGCCAAAGATCCTGAAGAAGAATTTTATTAAAATGTTTTATCTAATATAAAATTTGTTTCAAATTATTTGTTTCAAAAACTTTTATTCCCTAATTTATATAGATGAGTAAAATTATAAAATGGGTTGTAATCCGAAAGTAATGCCTCTTTAAAGTTTTCTATACCTATCTAAGTTACATTGAAAAAATTCCTAAGGTATAACAATATGAGCCAATTGAATAAAACTAATGAAATAATTAATGAAAACGATGCAAAAGCAATTTATTGAAAAAGTAGCTTCAGTCCACAATTTAGCAGAAACTTTTATTGAACTGTTTTGCAGGGAATATCCTGTCCTTAATAGGTGATACGATCATTTCCGAGAAGTGATTAGAATGTTTTGCAGTGTCTGAACATGCTGAAGGCGAGATAGCCAAGGGCCTTTGCAACACCCTATGTTTCTCACAACTGATGTTTCCGATGAACATGCTTTAGTGACTTAGAATAAACAGATCTTAGTGAGTTTTGCTTAGCGGCTATATTTTCCTGGTCTCCCGGGTCTCGTTAAAGCATGATACGAAAAGTTCCAATTTCTTCTGCGTTTTACTATCTGCTTCTTTTTCCAGTAATAATCATTGTAAATTTTACCATTATCAAATTTAATTTTAATATATATATATATATATATATATATATATATATATATATATATATATATATATATATATATATATATATATAGTAGAAAATAAAGTAGAAGATATGCAAAACGGAGAGGATATAAGTAAAGAGTTCCCACTATCCACTTTGGATTCTTTTTCATAACTGAGCTATGACTGAGCTTATACAGCGACACTAACCACACTTATATAATACGGATCTTTGACAGCGCATTGTCAACTGCCTTTAGGTTGTGATTAGTCATTTTATCGTCTACAGCATAACTGCGTTTACGAAGGACTTTTCATAGATAATGGACCGTATTCCAAATCCGCAAAAAGGAAACCCAGAAAACTCTGAAGCTCTCATCTCGACAGACAAACATGAAGACTGCAGATGACCAGCATCCGTCTGCCATTGATCAACAATAACTGTAATCGAACTTGGCTCCTTTCATTCTGAAGAGCGCTGTTTTGAAACATTGAAACCGGCACTATTATTTTATCGAATTTATCGGTGATGTGATCTAGGTCATCCAAAAACATATCCTAGATTGACTGAGGGTCATATTACAAGGTGACTCAACTTAGCATTGTTGAGTTATGCAACATGTCACATTGCAACACTTTTTCACCAAACAATAACTCCTTTTCGCCTGTGTACTTAATATCCTTTTGACACTGTCACACAGTTTAGGTCATAGACTACATATCTAATCATAGCGCATTCTAGTTAATTTCCTGATTTATCTTTGGGCAAATTATGTCTTCGTGTTTCTCTTTTACATTATTTTCTCCACATCTATAATTTCTGAATACCAATCCTGTACCATTTATTGGTAGTTGAGTAAAATTGAAAATATGATTGATACATAAGCCAATTTCTTATATTTTTATTGATGTTTGGTCATTCACTCAAGAAAATCCTTTAGTCTATCAGCAAAATATTTTTCTGCAGATGAGTGACATTTGTTATGAAAAACTTATTTATGGCATACAATATCAAAAATTTCGTTAAAAATATAATTCCACTCTGAGCAGTTATATAACAAATTATTGAAAGATTCACATTTATTAATCTTTATTTCTGTAAAATCTTAGATATTTTTAGCATGTTACATTAAACTTCTCCAAACCATAATCCTACATTAATTATCGAAATATATAAAAAATATCATTGATCTCATGAAATTTAACATGGACCCAGAGAAAGTTTTCTGTGAAACTAACATTCCTAGTCTCAAACGTAGCTTAGTGATGGTAAAGTCGCATATAGCGGCTTATCGGATTGTAGGGTTTTATGTGCAATTCTGTTGAATAATTTTGAATTAGAAATTATAGTCCTAATTTCAGTGGGCTCGTATGTCCAGAATGCATGCTTGGGAATTTTTCTTCTATATTAATATCAAACAATATAAAGTGTGTTCAGATTAATTTACGGTTTACATGCAGTACGAGCCTTATATCAACACTGAATAAAGAAGTTAATCATTTACTAAAAAATTACACATAAGAGAGAGAGAGAGAGATTTCCCCATGATTCACCAAACTTTTTATTAATTATTTAATATATATTGAAAAACAATTCATGAATATTTTTAATTCATTAACCAATGTGGAAAATTCAACTATTTTTGCTCTTGCCCAGTAGCATTATGGAAAGGATTTACAAAACAAAAGGTCGTATTTCGTATTTAACATTTGTTAGTTTTAAAATAACCATGTGTAGTTTAGGTAATTCATATATTTGCGTAGTTTAAATAAATATAGTTTGGTAATACTTTATGTAAGAGATATAAATACTAGTAAACAAAATCACTAATATTTAACAATTCCTTTCTAAATTTTGTTTTAAGAATTTTAAACTTCTGCTCGGATTACCCTTTATAAACATTATTATCTGGTGTTATCTCTTCCTCTACTACATCATGTGTAGGGTTTAGCTAGAATTTGAAAAAATTTTCATTTCATTTTTTTTTCAAATTTTTTATGAAACTTTAATAAAGCTATAAGCAACCGATTTACATCTGCTTTCCATTTATCTGTAACTATCAAGGTTGCTTTTTGAATTATGTAAACATTCTTGGATAAGTCCGTTTTTATATCCAACAAATTTTATTCTAATCCCTCAAGTTTTATTCAAATATTTATCATTTGTGTTGCTTTGAAGAACGAGTTTGAATTTCTTGAGCAAATAAGGGAAAGTTTCTTTTCAAGATTTGGTATTCAGTGGCCTTAATTTAAGCATGATATGATTTTAACAGTAAAGGCAATTATAAGCTTTGAATATATTCTGATATTATATTTTTTATTCTTCTTATTAATAAAATTTTTTATAATTTTCAAAATTGTAAAAATGCTATTTGATATGGAACTAATTTCTGTAATTGCTTCAGTAATTCATTTTGTCTGTTATATTTAATAGTTGAATAATGATAATTTCATAACATATTCACAAAAGCGGATGAAGAGAACCTTGTTCACACAAAAAAATCATGTTTAAAAAAATAACCAAATTAATTTTAAGGATTACATTATTTCATAAACTAAAATTACCCCCCAAAAAGAAGTGACATATTTGAAATTAAAAAAGTTATTTCGGTAATATTTCTGATATTTTATTGAATATTTCCAAACCATCAACGAAAATGTAGCATTTCATCAGCAAAATGAGTAAATACTGATATATTTTAGATAAGTGCATAAATTTCAAAATACTAAGTAAAATAATAAATTCATGTGCATTTTTTTTAATTAAATATTTTGGAAATTCCCTTTTGTAACAGGCAGGTGACTGTTGTCAAAGAAAACACATTCATCAAGCGGAAAACCTAACTAGATTATTTACATAAAGAAAGGTGAAAATTTCTTTATTCTTTAGTTACAATCAATTCCCTTATAGCAAAACACATTCAAAAAATATCGGTCATGGTTGAAGGCGTGGATGTCATTTCGTATGGCACACGAAACATAATTATTGGGCAGCTGAAATAATTAAGAGAGAACGGGCTTTGCTTTTCTCCCATAGCATTTGTGAAATAATAAAATAAACAATTAAGTTTATTCTTTCATAATATAATTTTTTTTATTTTATGCTACTATCATTAATAAAGTAGCCATTAACAGTTAAATATATAAACTTACATCAAAACAGTTAAAGTAATACTACAATAAATTGATTTTCGTAAGATAAAAAATAATGGAGCATTAATTTTTCACCCTAAGTTCCCTAAAATCACAAAATTTTAAGTTGTTTTTTGTACAGAGATATAATTTATACACAATATTCTCTAATGAATAAGAATAAATAAGATTAACATTTTGTTAACCAGGTGCTTATTATTTTGATTGAACACTTTGTTTACTTTTGCTTATTATTTAACGTTTTGTTGCTCCTGCTTATTTTTCTTCCCATTATATATTTTGTAAAAAGAAAAGAAATATCGGAAACTGTTGCGCGCTCATTTTGTGTAAGCAATGATGAGAAATAAACACTGAATTTTGCATAAAGTTAGATTTTATTGTTTGATAATATGTTATTATAACACATAACTTAACAATGCATATGATCATAAGCGCCACAATTAAATTTTTGTAAGATGCTAAATTCTAATTATCTAAGTTCAAATATTAACTTCTGTCCGAACGGCAATAAAAGCAGATGATTCTACTTGTTGCCAATAAGTAGTAATGACTAACTTACTAGACTCTAGAGCAGATGTTATGATACCAGAAAACGATATATGTACAGTTATTGAAAACAAATTAATTATAAGTGATTTAAATTTAGATAACAAAATAAAAATTTAAACTTGTTTCTTGTAAAGAAATATATGTCTTTGTAGGATTAGCTATGAACTTGTGGAAATGAAAGAACAGATGTTATTTTGTTAACAGATTGTGGCGAGTGATATATTTTTCCACATTCATCGATTATTCCGCAACTTAAAATCTCTTATCCCAATTTCAGTAGTAGAAATTAAGCGATTTACAGCATTTAAGTAAACTCTTATGAGTAGAAATATATAAGGATAAAATGGTTTAATTTTATTTTTTTCCCACATCTTTTAGAGCTATTCATTTTGAAATTTTATATCAGATCATAACTTAATTTTTAAAAAATAGCTGAAATAATCTTCACTAAAAAATCCGAAAAATTTTTGAATTTTTAAAGACATTTTATTTTTATTTTTTAGAGGTTTTAAACAAAACAATAAATAGGCCTCCATATTTTCTAATCATATTCTGCATAAGTTACTTAAGATGATAAAAATACTCGAGCCACAGCTTTCATCTATTAGAATATCCACTGATTAGTATCAAGCGCATTTAGCAGTCAGGAACAGTTGAAAATCGTATCAGTCCGTAAAGGGATTAGTATTCCACCTAAGTAAACTCGGTGCAGGCACATGTTTTCTAACTTTGGATGAAGACACCAAATGTAAAAATAATTTGTAACAAAATAAATTAAAACAAATGTAAAAGTTGATATAATTAAATAATAGTTTCCGGTATTTAAATGCCTTCAAATCTTTAACATGCTAGTCTAACCATAGTTGAATCCTGTAAATGAGATAAGAACTGAGTAAAGGTCTCAAACTTATTTGAATTTATTATATTCTCAAAGAAAATAACTTTCTTTTTTTAACTTTAAATTCACAATAACAATGTAAATCAGCAAACACAAAATAGCAATTATACTTTATAACACTTAAAAAAATTAGTAGTAATAATGTGCGGTGGGGTTATGATATTTTATTTCTTTCATAGATATTTGCACAATTAGTATTTTTTTATTTAAAATAATTTATTTTTGAAAATTGAACGTAATACAACCTTGACACAGAAAAAGATTTATTCCCATTTCTTCAATAAAATTTAATAATAAATGCTTTAAATTTTGTATTTCATTGCCTTGAAATATTTAATTTACTTAAATATAAATATTCTGTGATTAAATTTTAATTTAACTAATATTACTTAATTTCTTTCTAATAAATTACAACCATTGAAGGTGTTCAAAAAATTTAAGAAAAACCGGAGAGTTTATTATAAAACATTTAAAGGAATAAGTGTAAAGAAAAATGCTCCCTTTTGATGTTTAAAATATACTTATAATTTATTTTTTAAAAAATAGGCTTTGTTTCATGCATAACAAAACACTTTTTTCTGTGATTTTTTTCCCCCATTGTAACTGCGATTATGCATACTCAGTTTTCATTATAAAAATCAATAGATGAAATATGTGCTAAATGTTTTATACAAAAATAACAATGTTGTTTTTAAGTCCCATGTGGTCTAGTGGTTAGGATTCCTGGCTTTCACCCAGGCGGCCCGGGTTCGATTCCCGGCATGGGAAGGTGTTTCTTACCTTAAAATTTAACAATAGTAAAACAAAGTTATTAATTTTTTCTCATTATAATTTATTTATTTTTCCAAATTAGATTTTTTTTAATTGGTTCTTTGATAAGTATTTTCTGAATTTTACCCTATTACTAAAATATGCAATATCTTAGTAAGGGTAAATAAAACTATAGTAAAAATTATAAAAAAATGGGTGACTCAAATAAAAGTATGTTTTAAATGAACAGATTTTATATTAACATAGAGCTTCTAAAATATTATTTTCTCAATTAATTAATGCGCATATCAAATAAAATATGAAACTGGAAAATAACTTAGAAAATAATCACATTTATTTTTCTTATAACAATTAGCTTAACTTATTATATTTTTTATTATATTACTTCTTTTTATCATATTATTATGACTACTTTTACTTTTTCTTGTTTTATTCCTCCAAAGAAAAAAAATCATTTGCTTTTAGAATGTAAAAAAATTAATAAATATAGATATCATATTAACCAAAGAAAGGAATATTTATAATTCATGACTCAAGTTTGATTGATTAAAGTTAATTAAACTACTATATATACACACACATATTTGTGTGTGAAAATCGGAAGCACCTTGAGACAACATCCGGGGGTTAACTCCTCGACACCATCTCACTTCACGACAGCAGAAAAAAGGAGCTACATTTTTTTTTCACTTCCTAAGCCTATTTTTACAGGATTATTATGCTTTTGGAGACGCCAGAATCATTAGGATAAAGAAATATAACTAAATGGTTCCTTAAGCCATTAATAAATGGCATTTATGAATTCCTCACATTCATAAATATTTTGCTATCATCAACATTAAGACATCTGTCTTAATGTTGATGATGAAATTAATGATTAGTTAATTAGTTGTTCTTCTTAAGCCAGCTTTGTATGTAATTAATGAATATTTCAGAGGTCAGTTTCTTATGAATATATCTATTGATTTCTCAAACTCTATTTGATTATGAATGTGTTTGGTTTGGGGATGCTTAGAAAAATAGATAAAAAATCACATTGATAATTTTGGCTGTAATCATTTCCTCCAAGTCTTACGTAAGTTTATTACAAACGGATAACTATTCCCAAATAGAATGAGGGAAATTTACTGACACAGTCTATTCAGCAGTATAAGTAACGGCTCTTTGATTCTTTTGGGCACGCTCCCCAAATTATTGCTAAGTGATTTTATATTTTTTCCTATGTGAATGAACAAATGATAAACTTGAGACATAGTTAAGAGCGTTTTAATTTTGATTTTTCTTAATGTGATTAAATTTTGCTGACGATTTTGATTATTTATGCTGTCATACTAAAATAGTTTTGATATATTGTTAATCTACAACTTTATTGAGTTATGGCTCATGATGTTAATAATATTTCCATTTAACCAAGAGAGATGTATAATAAATGTTTTGCTAAAATAATTATTCAATAGGAATTTATTGATAATTTGTATTACCGTCTTACAAAAAATTTGTAGTTATTTTATGGGTTATTATTTGTTTTCATAAAGAAATTGTTTTATTTTAGTAGAAACTGAAAATTGAAAACAATATTCAATGCACTTAATTTTTTTGATTATTATACTATAATTGTTGAACTAAAATTTGAAAATCAAAAAGTGATAAAATATTTAATTCCATATTGTAGTTAGTTTTAGGCTGAACAAATGTTTAATTAAGTATTGTACGATTAATTACATTTGGAATAAAACTTCATTCAATGAGGTTTCCTAGTTAAAAATATTTTATAATCTAAGCATTTAATTTTGATTTTTGGTAATGTAAAATGGTACTTTTGAATTTACAATTATTTTAATCAAAGAAGTTTTTATCATTTTGAATTTTTGACTGTGTGTGTGTGTGTGTGATTAATATATTGAGATACTTGATCCTATATTTAGATTATTTCTTCCTAGAAGCAAAACTAAAAACTCCTGATACGATTTTGTTGTTTATGTGGAGTGATAAAGAAAAAATTTATTTATTTTTAAGTTTTTAATTTGATGCATTGTATTTTAAATTTTATAGAATAATTTGTTAATATACTTGGATATAAAGTTTGTTTTGCCTTAATTAAGAGTTAAAAGAAAGTGCATATTGGTTCTTTTTCATTATTTATTGTGCTCTCGTACTATATTTCAATTACAAATTTGAATCGAAAGTGAATTAGACTATAAGTTGATGTAAGATTTCTTTTATGTTCTCAAATATATTAAGAACTTAATTTGAATCAAGATTATATTTTGCTTCTGATTTCAATGTTTAAACTAAATAATTATTTTCTTATAAACAATTATCTTTCCAATGGTAATTTTTCAGTTGTAAAATTAAATCAAAAGCAAAGTAGTTTATGAATGGTAATAAATATATTATCTTTATCATTTTAATATAAGTTAAATTATAGAGGTGAATGAATAATATTTTCGACTCATTTTAAATAGACATCTTGAATATAGAGCCATTAAATTAGGTAAACATGATATTTTTAATGAGGGCTAACAAATAGGATTTACGCTGTTTGGTGGAAGAGCTTGTCCAAATCACTCTATGAAAATATCTGAACTTAAATCTGATCACAGGTAGTAAAACGTATGATGAGAGAGAAGAGTTAGTTAAAGTTTTATTCGAAACTATTATTAACGTTAGGAAAGAAAAAGAACTAAGTGAAATCGAAGCTAAGAAGAAGCAAATAGAATTAGAAGCCAGGAAAGAAAGTGAAATAAAGGAATTAAAAGCTAAAGATAGAGAGAGGCAAATGAATTCGAACTTATAATATTAAGAATTGAAACACAGAAAGAGAAAAATGGCTCCCATTCTCTAGAAAATAATTTTAATCCATGTCACGAGTTATTCAAATTGATGCCAAAATTAGATCTAAGGACTATTGATATAGTACTTTATTTATCTCTCTTTGAGAACAAAAAGAATATTAGTAAATATTAAGGATTGGGTATCAAGTCTTTTAAATTTAATACAGTCAGATATTGTCCATCTTATCACGAGAGAATCTGAAGAGAATTTTGATGTGTGATTATACACGCATAAAGAATATTTTGTTAGGAGATTCAAAAGGAATCAAGAAGATTTTCGTAAACAGTTTGTAATGCATCAAAAGGAATTCTGAATGTGTTTTGTTTTGTGATGCTTAGAAAAATAGACTAAAATTAGCATCGATAATTTTGGTTGTAATCATTTCCTTCAAGGCTTATACAAATTTATTACATTAGATTACTATTTTGAAATAGAAGGAAGAATATATATATATGAATATATATATATATATATATATATATATATATATATATATATATATATATATATATATATATATATATATATATATATATATTGTAATTTAGGTAAACTTTAATTAAAATTTTTAATAAATAAAAATAATTATAATTCTGCAAATACATTTTATTTAACAAGGCTTTAACTGGATTAAGTATATAAAAAATATTGAAGATTACTTAATATTTTTTAAAATGTCACACCGTATATATATTGCAATAGTTAGTAGTTTATAAAATCCAAACATGATTTTATATAAATTACTAACAAAAAATTGTTTCATAAAAGAAATTAAAAATTATCTTCCTCTATTTTATAAATAAAATATTCATAGTTTACGTTAAAAAAGAACGATTTAACTGTTACGTTATTGATTTATGCAATAGTTTACTTTTAATTGATGAATGTGTGAGTAAGAATATTTTTATTTGTATTTCAAGATGAAAGTGAAAACTCGTGCAAATTTCCTTTGACCTATTTACGTTTTCTTTTTCCAGAGAATGAGCTTGAAGTCAGAAGAGAAACGTAACAATTATAGATATCAAGCAACGTAACAATGATGAAAATCTAGAAAAATGAAAATTATACGACGGAACTTTCTAGAAAGTCAAATACCAGGTAGTATTTCGTTCTTTTAAGGACTCTGGCTCAAGTCTAATAACCTTTCCAAGGGCAAAGTGTGAGCCTTGACTTCTATAGTATCATGACGAAATAGAGATATCGTAATAACACTCACTCTAGGCGAAACGTGTGTGTGAGTGAGGGATTCTCATCCGAAAAGTAATGGACGACTTTATTGCTCGAGTTGCAAAACGCTTAAATACCGGTTTATGTTTTGAAGGAATCGTCTTCCCATCCATCTTTAATTTATTTAACAAGCACTTTAGAATTAAGTAGAAAACCAAAGCTAATCAAGTTTGAAAAAGGCAGGTGATTTTTTTTTTTCATCGCCATATTTTTTGAAGTACTACCCATACGGATATTGCAGAAAAGGAGAGTGTTTTCATTCACTAAAATCTCTAATTTATTTTCTATTATAAATTGCTTAACTTATTATCGAAAATAAATTAGAGATACAACAAGTTATGAATTTTCATACATCCGAATGAAAAATCGACAAATTAAATGTTCTAGAGTCTTCAAAGCTGTTTGAGATGTTATATATATACATATATTTAAACTAAATTAAGATTAAAGAAAAATTCTTTTGTTACATACAACTTCTTTAATGCCAAAAACAAATGGAAAATAAATATTCTGTTCCCTAAATTAATTTATTTGATTCAATGAATAATCAATCCGAATTATTTGGTTGATTTAATATTGCCTCATTTTTATATCTTTACTCCATGATGGCTACTTTCCCTCTTTTGTGGCCAATTTGTGCGTTTGAGGGATTATCCGAAAAGAAAAAGTGGAATCCATCGTTTCAAGCATCTTGACTGAGCTGACAGTCGGCTTTCTTCCTATTTATATATATTTTGACTGAGCTGGTAGTCAACTTTACTTCCTGCATATATATTTTGACTCAACAGGAAATTTGAGTAGTCTTTTATGTAAAAGATTTTTCTGAAAAAATATATAAATCTTCTTATGGTAATTTTACGATAATGAATTGTAAATTAAAAGGAAAAAGACAGTGATACTGAAATTTCTTGCATGATTTGTGGAAAACGACCATGGGTTGATTTGAATGCTCTTTATTTAATAATATACATTGAATCTAATATGAATATGAAGATTTAAAGAATATTTATGCGAAATGTACTTCGAAAATGTCCATTAAAAATATATTTTTCTATACAAATCAAATTTATGTTAAATATAATTAATTTCTTAAACAACAGTGTCTACATGAACTATAGAAAAATATTTGATACTATAACTTAAATATGCCTATAAACGTTACAAACTAATTAACAGCAAAGGGAAAGTAAAAGTAAGATTAAGTTTTGTGCTCAAATCAAAAATTCTTACCATAATATTTATTAAAATTTCTTATGTAGCTACAGAATATCAGATTTTTTTTGTATCTAAGCACGAAACTGTCAGCATTTGAATTAAAATTGAATATATTCTGTTTCTATTTTGAATGGAAACAGAGACAAAATTTCTTAAATGTTTATTTCTTCAAGCTTCAATATATTGTAAAGATAATTTTTATTACACACAACTTTACGATAAATGCTCAGTTTTGAATGATCGTATAATTAATTAACAAATATAATAAACATTTAAGAATTACATTTATTATTTAATAATAAAATTAATCGGATAAATTATAATGCGGTTGTATGCACAAAACAGTATCTTTACAATGCAAAAGCACGGTGACTTAGAGGTAAGATTACACTATTTGCAGCGGAATGACTTATTTAATTTCCTTTTATAAATAAATAACAAATGATAATTGCTTTTCTATTTTCGTGATGAACATTTATTAAGGCGGATACATGAGATAATATCGTTTCTACCTTGACTGTAGATACATTGTGTATAAAACTCCCTATGGGAAAAAAATGTGCTGTGAGCACAGTCAAAGATACTTATTTTAACTTTGAGTTACCTAACTTTCATCATACATGATATCAACACTAACGTATAATGGGTTCACACAGATACAAATGAGTTAGTTACATAATATTTATAATCATTAGTACGTTCAAGTCACATAAAGAATAATCATTAAATATAGAGGTTTCGGTCAGCTCTTCTAATCGCTCATTGGCATGAATGGAAAATCTTCCCTTTCATTTATCTTTTAAATGAAAAACTGGTATTTCTTCTTCTTCTTCCATTCACTTTCTATTTACTGAAGAAATAATTTAAATTTTTGTTTTTTAATCTCTACGAAACAAAAACCGCTAAAGGCAACCATTTTAATAGCTCTTGTTTCTGATTGATAGAGAAGTTATAGTTCGAATTGCACCCTCCTAATTAGACGTTAGCACAATTATATCAACATAAACTCCTGCATGCATTCAGGTTACATGCAAAAGTTCATTGAAATGATCAGTCTAACATCTCTTTGACGTAGAGCTATGAAATTTGTTGACTAAGTTACCAAATGATCTACAAAAGATCATGTAGTACCAGTCGGTTAAATGTCTGCTCCAAATTTCTACGACTTTTTTGCCATTTTGCCCTCTGGTATGGTTGGAGCGTCTAGGTCAATATAAGGTTGTATCGTACGATAAATCTTATTAACATAACTCTAGTGAAAAAGAACTTCCGGGTTTGGATTTTGTGATCTTCTGTAGACAATGTCAACAAACTAAAGAATTAAAATAATAGATTTTTTTTTCTCGTAAAAGTAGGTTAGTACTTGGTTGGTGAATTGCTCCATTTTATGGGCATTACTTTCTTTTCCCTTTTTTTGCAAAGGAGATGATTTTCTAGTATTGCGTAAGATTTTTCTGTAATTTGAGGAATATATTCAACGTTGACAAAAATCTTGTTTTAAAATGTTTGAATAATATAATTATATGAAGCATTCAATACATGGTCAACAGTAATTTCAGCGTTCATTAATGCTCAAAGTATATAATAAAATCAATGCAATGATTACCTATTTGCTGCTTTCCGAACGCTGTTAAAATAATTTTATATTGTATTTTACTTATGGTGTACGCAAAAATCAAATATCCTCATACATTTTTAGCATTGAAAGCAGCATATATTTTTCTGTGTGAGTTGTTCGTATCTAATATTGTAAGGATGGTTGGTTGGTTGGTTTTAATGGCGCAAGGTCCAAGTAAGGACAAGCTGCGCCTAATATTGTAAGGAAGGAATTTATATTTTAAATACAAAAAGGAAGTCTAACATTTTAACAATGCGTAAAGTGAATATTATTATAACTTAATGAATGCAACCTTGCATTCACCATATGAGTTTTTAATTTAAAAAATATTCCACAAATCGCAAATTACATATATTTGGGGGAATATAAATACATACATATATATATATATATATAATTTTATAATTATTAATATTAAAGAATCTAATATTAGATTTCATCAAAGAGAGAGAATTTTATATAATTATATATTCTTTGGTTGACTCATTGATTAAATCTAATTTTAGAACATAGTCTCAAATTTATAATTAAATTTAATAACTTTATAATTTAAATAATATTTTTAAGATTTTTTCAATTAAATTAAACTTATAATTATTAAACTTATATTAATAGTTCAATTAAATTAAACTAAAATTTTTTATACTTCAGTGAAGGAGAAAATTTTTCCATATTTTTTAAATCTACATGGACAGTTATTCATGTGTAAAATACTTTCATTTATAATACATTTGCTCCTTCAATTTTTAACCTATATTTTTGGAAAAATCAATCATTGAGAATGCATGTTGAATAAAGCGTTATTTCTCTGTCATTAAATCTTTCTTCAGCTTAAATAACATTGTTTCAGTGTCTCAATGTATTTATATATCCTGGATCTGTATTATTTTTCTTCAGTTCCAAAAATTCTAGGATCTTAAAATCAAAAATTCAATGCTCACTTCAATATAATTTTGGATGTCTTCGTGTTTATTTTTCATTTATTTGTGTACTAATGAACACATTTTTCAATCATTTCACAATATCTTTTAAAGTATTTAGAAAAATGTGCATGTTTATTTTATACAAGGTGCTACTCTTCATATATTCCGGTATAAGTTTCTTGAAATTCTATAATCAAAAGTAGTGACGCAAATTTTCCTTGTAAAAGAAAATATTGATAGCTACGAGATTATTTTCATACAGTTAAGTAGCAAATAACTCTATACTGTGTCTAACAATTCTACATAATAGACATCATTCAGCAATGCATTGATGTCATGTAATACAAATTATGTATAATTTGCAATTGAAATAACCTAACTTTTAATACTGAAAATTCTCAGCGATATTTGTCTTAGTCAGTATTTTAAACAAATACCTTCGCTGTAAGAAAACCTTGACCATCCCTTAAATTTAACCACCCAAAAGAAATAGGTATGACTGACGCAATTTCGGAGCAAATCTATTTGTACCCCCATGAGTTCCCCATTTTGACGCAATAACCACAAGTCTTGGGCTCGACATTCGAACAATAACGACCAATCAAACACAGTAAAACAGCATGCCCGAGCTGTTGAATCAGGTCAAATTCCCAAGGTTATTATTGAGAGAGAAACTGTTTTCTCTGGACAACAGTAGAAAAGAATTAAATGAGAAGCACTGCTCCTCGCGGCTCTTTTAGCAACATCTGGAACACAGGAAGTGAGCGGATAAGCTCTTGGGTAATTCATTGTTATTTATGAATCTCGTGCACAGGCGACTATGGGGGCCTTTTTGGTTTTTTCCTTTCTCCTTCTAGCACTTAACGTTATTTTTGCTTCCTGATGGATGGATAGAATAGGAGTGGGCGTACATGGTATCGACGAAAGCTACTCATTGTTATTTATTAATAAAAAAAAATCATAGATAAGTGGAATAACGTAAAAACTAGCTCATTTATATGATGGTGCTATATTTTACAAATATACTAAATGCTGTATAAAATATATTTACATTTTGTAGCCGTGATCATATAGTGGTTAGTATATTGCGTTGTGGTCGCAATAACCCTGGTCATGGCAAAGGTATTTTTTTCTTCTTTGCTGACGACGTTGTAATATGGGACACGGGCAGTAATATCAAATCCCTGAAAGATGCCATGAATAAGTCACTGCTGAATCTCGCCACATGGGTCGACATGAATAAATTGGAAGTCAGTACTGAGAAGACAGTTTCCTAACTGTTCACCATGTCTACCAAACAGCAGACTTTTAATCTGGTATACAAGGGACTCTCTCTTAAACAGGTCTCAATATCTAAATACCTTGGAGTTAATCTTGACAGCAAGCTTTGCTGAAACTCACACAACACAGACACATCAGAAAATAGTCATAAGCGTCTAAATCTCCTAAAAAGATTGGCTGCTACGAAATGGGGGGTCACACAAGATGTTCTAACCACAGTCTACAAGACCTACGTTCGCCCTGTACTGGATTACAGCTGTGAGGTTGTGACACTGGCTAGCACGACCAACCTTAAAAAATATGATGTCGTGCAAAACACTGCACTCAGAATTATAACAGGTCTCCACCTAAGTCTACTCCAATAACAGCAATGCAGCTCCAGTCTGGCATTGAACCCCTTAATATTCGGTGAGACAAATTCATTCTTAAATTTTGGGAGAGAGCAAGAAGAGTAGATTGGAAGCACTGGAACGGCTTCAAATGTGCATCCCAGAGACTTAATAACCAAACATCGCCCCTGACTCATGCGGAAATACAAGTTGCCATTGCCTGCGTCTCTCCAGGCTTCCACTTCAGTGTTTTACTACAGTTGCGCCTGACTTCCTACCTACCGACTTGACTTGATTAATCTGTCATCCACAAGACACCCACAAGAAGCCATCCCCAAAGTGCTCAAATCTTGCGCCTTGGAAACTATCGAGAAAAGATATCCCTCTAATGAGTGGCTTCACATTTACACCGACGGTTCATACTTCCCTGAATCGAACGGAGCAGGCGCGGGTTGGTACTGCCGGCTATTCGAAGACTCATTGGTCGTGGGAAAATATGCCACGAACTACGACGGAGAAGTCGCTGCAGTCCACGAGGCTACAAATCAACTAGTTGCTTTTGGCCTGGCCCCTGAAAAAGTTGCCTTTCTCGCAGACACCCAGGCAGCAATTTTGGCTTTAAGTAACAATAATCCAACTGACTGCCTTCGAACTATCCAGTGCCGTTTAAAAATGACGGAGCTCATCTTGCTGGGCTGGATTGTAACCCTCCAGTGGATTCCAAGCCACGTCGGAATACCTGGAAACGAAAAAAAGCAGACAAAAAAGCCAAACTTGGGGCAGATAGTGCTCACACAGAAATTCCTCTGATTCTTAGTAGAGCTAAGACAATTATCAATACCTATATCAACAAGTCCTCTAATAAGGCCCTAAGAGAGAAGAGTATTGGGAAGCAATGGGAAACTCTCACCACTGTCCCGATCCCAAGTCACCTGGAAAGAGCCGAGGCTGATGCCCGCTTTTGCCTTACCACTGGACACGACTTTCCGGGCGTCTACCTACACTGGCTTGGCCTGAATGTTGATGAAGCCTGCTCGCTCTGTGGACATGCTAGGATGGATGTCGACCATCTGAAGCAGTGCTCTGCACATGCCCTACACCCAGCTGACGATGTCGCCAGCCGTTATTGGGAGGCTCGGCGTCAATGGCCGGAAGGGCAAGAACGGTTGTTGGCTAATGTAAAGTAATAATATATTTACACATCAAAATATAATGAAGAGGAAAAAAATACTAAACAATTATTTTAAAACTGTGATAATAAAGGTGTACAAATTTTAACAGAGAATACTTGCAAAATCTTTAAATTTTAATGTTAAAATTAAAAGATGAAAACTTTAATGTTAAAATTCCTTCCATCAAAATTCTTTGTAATTTTTATTTGAAGATTACTAAGAGAGAAAGAGAATAGCATACTATAATTATATTAAAACAAAATGCCACATTATAAATCCTTTTCCCTTGATATATATTTAATGGTTGTCTTAAAGAAAATCTAAGATTTATGCACTGCAACTTTATTGTAGTGCATAAATCTTAAGATTTTCGAAAGACAACTATTAAATATATATATCAAGGAAAAAGGATTTATAATGTGTCATTTTATTATTTATTAAATTTCTAAATATAAAAGGATTCAATAGTATAACGAAGTACATGATAAGGGAATTAAACAACAACATATAGCAAAGCTCATAGCATGCA
Organism: Latrodectus elegans; assembly: GCA_030067965.1. Taxonomy (NCBI): domain Eukaryota; kingdom Metazoa; phylum Arthropoda; class Arachnida; order Araneae; family Theridiidae; genus Latrodectus; species Latrodectus elegans. The sequence continues at coordinate 40,240,102 of CM057809.1, forward strand.
CAAATTTCGGCGAGATAATTTAATCAATGTATTCTTACCTGTAAAAGAAAAAGTATCTGTTATCTTTCCTGTCAATGTTATTTAATTGAAAATTATTAAACCTGTATTATTTGCACGTATATATTTGACTTAAAATTGTCAAATGATATGGGTATTAATCACACTGTACATACAAACGAGTTCTTAAACCAGATTACCAGATTGATTGCCAAATTTACCAAATTGATTACTAAGAAAAGTCAAATTAGGTTATACGTTTAGATAATAAGTTTTTCTGTTATTCTGGAATTGTTTTTGCACTTCTTATTTGTGAGGATATCTACAAGGATATTCTAATAGAATATTAGGATCTTGACCCAATCAAAACTATAATTCTAATAGGATCTATACCTAATAAATTGCCATTATTTAATATACCCCGTAGATATGGTTTACAAATTTAGAGAGGAAGTTACAGCTCAGATCAATCTCATTAGTAAATAAAAGTGACGAAAATTGCTAAGTAATTGACACTATTTAGCAACTTTGAACAGTCAAAAATTGATAGATGGAGAACTAAATGCAATTAATATTATAAGTGTGTCTGTGATTAAATATATAAAATCTTAAATATTTAACTGTAAATACACTGGATTAAACTTCAAAATTAATTTAACTGGCTCTCATAAGCAAATGTAGGATAGTTTTAATCTGAAATTGAAGGTATTCTCCAAATTTACTGATCTAAAGGAAATAGATTTCTATAATGTTATTAAAAGGTAAACAAATTTTTGAATTATTCATGAAGACATACTAATTCTTCATAAAATGTACAATTGTTCCTTGCAGTTTCTATAAAAGATAACTAATAAAACTTTTAACTATCGTAAGCTATAAGCTAACTAGTAGGGTTGTGCTAAAAAAATGAAGCAAAAGAAAAGAGCTTTCATCTTATAAAATAGCAATGGAGGAATTTATAACTCCTTATATTTTTATCTTTGACAGAAAATGAACATAATAAATATTTTTAGTAGAATTGATTCTGAAATCAGAAATTCCCTCAACTTCAATCCAGTATAGCTAGAAAACTTTGTCTGACCATTCTTTTGTTATTTTGGCTTTATTTCTTCTACAAGACTACATTTATTCAATTTTGTTTTATTTTATAATTTTGAGCTCCCTGCGAAGGAGGCTGCCGATTTCTAAAAGCAGAAGCAAGGGCCTTTCAGAGGCCTTTAAAAAGTCTCTCATTCCATTCTGTAAAACTTCTGACTAAAAGAACATATGCGTTCAGAATAAAACAAAATGCGCTGCTTGATTCTGTTGGCAAGTCATTGACTTTTTTGGTAGAAGAGACTAGTCAGATTTTCGCTTTTCCATTAAGTGGAGATGTGGCACTTTTCCGATTGGCAATCAGACAGGATTTTTTGTCAGCTTATCTAAAAAGGCTGAAACTTGGCGATTACCTTTTTCTGTCCTCTACGTAGACACCGTCAAATATTTGACACTTCTTCTTTAGACTCGTGCTTTTCAATCCTGTTCATAGACTATAAAGTGTATAGTTGTTGGAGGACCAGGAACCAAATGACGCCACAGTCAGTTGTCCGGGCATTTAAAATAAAGAAAGTTTCAGTTAGATTTGCGAATGTTTTTCACATAAAACGCCATTACCTTAAACCCACTTTCTTTCAGTTTAAGTTCATTCATTTTCCAGTTTAATCCCATTTTCTTTCAGCTTAAAATAATTCCTTTTCCAGCTTATCCACTTTCTTTCAGTTTAAATTAATTTATTTTCCAGTTTATCCACTTAATTTCAGTTTAAGTTAATTCATTCACCAATTTATCCACTTTCTTTTATTGCTTTCAGTTGAAGATGCAATAAATATCGTTCGATATAGTATTCATTATATTTGCTTTCCTTAAACTATTATTCACATTGTTAAGGAGTTTTAAGTGTTTATAATGAAAACTCATTGTCAGTGTGTGTTGATAAAATACTTTAATTCATCTTTATAGTTTTTCGAAAACTACAATAAAATGAAATTTCACATTCAAATTTTGTTTCGATATTTTTTGTTAATACATTTAAAATATTGCTCTTCTATATATTAGAAGTTTAAATATCTTAAATACTTGATTTATAATCATTGCTGAGAATATACATTCATTTACTAATATGTTAAGAGTTTAAAACTAACTGAAGCAAAAAATTATTACATTTTTTTAATCGAAACTAAAGAGGAGAATATTTTCGATAGGATATTCATATTTTTGATAGGATGTGTTATATATTTATAAATTATAATTTTAAGGATATAACGATTTAAAGTATTATTTCTTACGCCCTGCATCATTTTATGTATCATATTTCAAAACAAAAGCATGAAAATTAGGATACACATGACACTGGAAAATATTCTTAAAAAATTGATATATACCATGGCTCAGGATGTGTCTTCAAATGCACAACATGCTTTTCTGCTTTTCATTTTAGCCTGAATTAAATCTGATGTTTTTGTGTTAGTGTGCACATTCTGTTCTTTTTCGAGGAATATTTTCAACTATTGTTGTGAAAGATAGACATGTTCTTAGGACCTTCTTACCAATTCATTTTAAATGCGTTCAATTTAACTTTATTTAAGTGCCACATACTTAATTTAAATAATACATATTTGCATAAATTCAGTGTAGAATTAAAAAAATACAATATACTTTGCATAGTTAGTTTCATTAAACGAGAAAAAGCTTTTTGAATAAAGTTTTTCAGTTAATATTTCAAATAGCTCTTAATAATATGTAACTTTATATTTTAGTTCAAAGTACCTTTAATGAATAACAAATTTTCATCCATATAAATACATATATTTATCCAATATTGTTACTTTTCCATGTTTCCTAACTGGGTTTTTGGATTTTTGTGTGAGGATCTTCATGTGATTCTCTTCCTAACCAAGACTGGACAGCTACTAATTTCATATACATTAATGTTAAACTAATGAGTAAGTGTAACACTCATCCAATTTAAAGACGGTTTTTGTTTATCAAAGAATTTATGATCTGCGATCGAAATATTTCAATCATGATGTTAACAAAAAAATTTGCATTTTACCTTCAGTTTGATATTATTTTGTGATTGGGACAGTCTTACGCGTGAATTCGACACTTAAAATCTAATAATTCATATCCATTATTTTCATACATATTAATGTTAAACTGATGAATAAGTGTAACAGTATCATCTATTTTAAAAATGATTTTTATTCATCAAAGAATTTGCGATTAACGATTGAAATATTTCAATCATGTCTTTAACAAAAAACAATTTGCATTTTACCTTCAATCTTGTATTATATTCATACAATTGGGATATTCTTATTAAATTTGATACTTAAAATCTAAGTTATTTTGCCAACTAGATGTCTTAATTTTGAAGTAACATTTTGAATTTCGCAATTTTGCTCAACTTGAAAGGCTTTATACTGTAGATTGTATTTTCCCAAATTTTTACATTATTTAAATTTTTAATGACATAAACTGCTGAAAGCTTTTGATTTACAATTTCAATTTTTTTTTATAAATTGTTTAATTTTAGAAGAATATGGAATTTTAAAAGAAAGAACACTTTCATAAACTATAAGAATTTTATATATCGCCTTTAAGCAACTGATATGAATAAACAAAAAAGTTTTAATGGTTTAAAAAATTAAAATATCATTACTTTTTTTTATTTCTTGCTACATGATATTTGCAGAAAAATCTCAAATGCTATACTTTTTTTCTTTTCGAAAATGGAGATGATTTCCTTTTTTAAATATGAATTAAACTCTGCTTATTGAAAAACAATCTTCAGAAATTTTCTTTTCATATAAAAACTTGTTTCTGGTAATCATTGCACAAAATAATCACCCATATATTTAAATATAATACTACAATGAAAATGTAAAACTATTTAAATTTTATTAATCAATGGTGTTTGAAAAATAAATATTTTGGCTTCCATAAAACTATAATATTATTCTTTAGTTTATATATCTGAAAATATCATATTTTATTTATCTCATATTAATATTCTCATAATCTGATGCTTATTGTACCAAAAACACATGAATGTATGATATATGACATATGACTGTATGATTTCTGAAATATAAATGTATGATATTAGACATGAATGTATGAAACGTTTGAATGTATGTTAAAAGAAAGTTTACTTTATTTGAGACATGTAATTTTCACTAAAATCTATACTGTGAATCAGATCATCATGTTCCTTTTAATATCATGTTCCTTCCAGTAGCTTTTAATTAGCAAAGTAGTGCATAATTTTCAGTTTAGGTTAACAAAATATATTTCGAATTTCTAAAAAGAAAGATAACATTTATTGATTTTAATTTAAAAAAAAACTCATGAACTTATTCTTAGCTTATATAGTTATTCAAAACCAGATTTTGTTGAAAATTAGACATGAACTAATTTTATTTAGAATAGTATCTTATGTAGGATCAAGCCATTAAAACAACTGTAATCTTAATGAAATTCTATTCCCAAGTAATTTCATTATAAAGAAACTAAGAATTTCTCATGATATATGATATTCTATGAGATAAACATGTCCGTTGCAGATTATAGTTAATAAAATAGAGCAGTTTTTTCTCTTCTTTCTTTTTAAAAATCATTTATGTAAATATATTATCATCTTCCTAAAAAGGGAAAAAGAATAATTGATTTTCAGTTTTTTTTATGTATATAAAACTAATGATAGTTTCTTCACAATTTATTTAATTATTCAAAACCAAATTTTGTGTGTTTCAAATTTGAATTAAGCAGATATGAAGTGTACTTTACTATACATAGTCCAAGCCATTCAAAATATCATCACACCAATAACGATTTTAATTAATGAATTTTTTAGAAGTTCATGCTTATCATGAAAGAAAATAAATATTTCTAACATAGGTAAGTTAGTTATATCTTATTTATCCATTTTAATTTGAATAATCATGTAAATTATTTAGACATAACAGCGCTTCTCTTGAAGAAAATATTCTCAGATAGATGTCATGTTTCTTTTTAAATGTAACAGATGGCAGCACGATTGCATTATGGAATTATTTTGCATTTCCTTTCTTTGTATTTTAATTGAATTTCTTCATATTGAATTCAATTATTAAACAAAAGCCAAAATAGATCTAATTGTTTATGATGGTTTGTTTTTAAAATCCATTCGAATAATCCACGAAGATTAAAAAAAAATTGACAGAGATTTCATCGTCGTTTTTCATTTTATAGTGCTTTTGCTGCAGTTATTATAAATGAAGGATTCGAAATATAAGATATAAAGTATATATTAATAAAATTTGTATGAAAAAAATGTTTGTCTATTTTTTTTAATTATCACTCACATATTATAAGCTCTTGATATATTTGTATTACTCTGGAATATATCATTTGCATATTAATTGCCAAATCTTTGAATAGTTAACTTTAGCATCTCTAGATGGCAGCACGAAGTTTAATAAAATTTTAGAAACTTTTGTGTAGTAGTTAATTATATTCACAAGGAACATAGCTACAGAATAAATTTTCCAGATATTTTAACAAAATACAAGAGTATTAATGTGATATTTATGATATTTTACAAAAAAATTTAAGCAGTATTTCTTTTTATTTACTATAAGTATTGTAGATACAAATATAAAACGTAAAACCCCCTACGCAATCCTAGAGATAAAAAAGTGGAAAAATTTCTAAAATTTTATAATAAATTTTCTAGAGTGACAGCATTAATACACAACCCAAAGATTATACCTTTGACACCACTTGTAACTCTCCTAATTTTAAATATTTGGAAAAACTGAGTTTATACAAAAATTGGCTGACTAAATTTATCTTATGGGGGAAATTTCTTCATCTACTAAATATTCATGGAATACTATTAGAGTTCATATTAAATATTTCTATAAAAAAATTTATTTACTAGGGCTGTATTCTTTTCTTATGATTTTTTATATAAGCTGAAAGTATTTAGGAGAGAAAAAAATATTTTATGGTTAAGTGCTTAAAATTTATGCAATACATTTTTCTGTAGAATATTTTCATTTTTAATAAAAATGCAAGCATCTTTTGTCTCAAATACATTTTTGTTATTTCTAGTATGATATATAAATTAGTTCTTATTTTATATATTCTGAACAGTAACGTGTACAATACAAAATAAATTTTCCCCATACATCAAGATGTATAATTTATGCTTCCAATTGGAATCAGGTGAGAGTTAATTAAATTTCTTTCGTTGAATTTGATTTAAAATTCAATTAGTTTGTCAAGTTACAAAGGCATGGATTTTGTAAGGCTTTTGAGAATCCCTTCCCAAATATCATAATTTATTCTCAGGAATCAGGTATTTTTCCATCTCATATAACATTAATGCTCTTGAACTCAGCAAAGATCACCGTTATCTTATGTAAGCTATTCGTCATAGCGGAATGCAAAATATTACTCTACTGCAAGTTTTTTTTTCTGATAACAGAATTTAAAAAATCTAAAATAACCATCTAAAACATTTTCATTAGGAATTCACAGAAAGGTTTGCAATAATACTTTTTCAATCACAAAAAAGTTTTCAAAAGTTTTCGATAAACTATGGTAAATTACTTAAATACTAATTTTTTCTACCTATAGTATCAGAAGTTACTACTAGATGATGCCACGAAATATTTTGGTTCGGCTTATGTTTATTTTATTTAAAAAAACGTTCTACTAATTTTTATGATGTGGCAGTATTGATTTTAATCTGTTCATCTGCTTTCTTTCAATATATCCAAAGAAAAAAAATGGAAATTTGACTAGTCAGTAAGCTACACTTGTTTTCTTTGGGTTAATTTTCAACAAAAATGAAAAGCACACTTAGAGTAAACAGAATTAAAGATAAAAAACATGGAATGACATTCCTGTTCCTATGGGTGTACCATCAGTAGAAAGGTATTTTTATTTTAAACTCATTAGATATGTAGCAACCATGTTCAAAAGAAATCATAACCATAGCTAATGGGCTAAAGAAATGTCAGTGAGATATATATGATAATAGGTTTGATTTCCACCTATTTCAAGAAAATTTGTATTTTGTGTTACAAAAATATAGGCTATATTAAGTGAAATTATAGATATTACTTACAAATACAAGGGTGGTTGTGTACTTCGAAAAAAAATGTAACTTTATACAATATATATCAGTCAGTGTAAATGGATATAACATTAAGTATCGAGGTTGGTCGAGATATTCGCCATTAACGACATACTCTTAAACCGTTAATAAATCGTACGATTAATATGAATTTCATATTTTAATACAAACTTTATAGCTTTATTTATGAAAATTGCTGTTTTGTTTTGGTAATGTTGAAAAAAAAGCCTAGTTGAAGTATATATATATATACTTCAACTAGGCTTTATATATATATATAAAGTTATGTGATAAGTACAAGTATGTGAAAATTTAAGAGCAGATAATTTTGCCGCATAACGTCAAGCTGGAAATATATCTCTCATACTATATTTTAAATAAATAGTAAGATGGGATATTTTTCAGTTACGAGTGTTGCTAAGCCATTAGGTAATTATATTTTTACTTTTTGATACGTTTTGTTGCAACTGAAGCTCTTGTTCATCGACGTCCTCCATTGCATAAAAATTCATTCAGCGCTGTTAAAGGACAATGAAGAATCAAATAACAAAAAGCACATGATTCCTGATTCCTTTAGAGAAAGCGGATCAAATTATTTCAAATCCTGATGAAATGCACTTGCATTTTACATTTCATTAAAGTTTCAGTGTTCACAAGTTATAATTGAAGCATTATTAGATGTTACCTAATACATTAATCTATAATTTTTCAGTATCTTCCCTGTTGTCTCGTCTTCTTGCACTGAAGTACAAATAAAATAACTGTACTGATTGATGCATTATTTGAAAGGTTTTTTACAAAATGTACCACTTTCTAAGCAAAGTATACATTTTTTTCCCATGATTCATTTATTTAAAGGGCACATTTAAAAATTAAATGTGCCCTAAGCAAAATATATAATTTTTAAAAGTGTCATTTTAAAAGTAATAAATGAATCGTGGAAAAATTTATTATTAATTATTTTGCGAAGAAAGATTTTGTAAAAATTTAAAATTCTCATGATAAAATTTTTATATTATGAAATGAAAATTTTGCATGAAATGTAAAATTTAACTCTGCTGTTTACGTAATGTGAAATGTTTCTTATCATTAACCAAGTTCTATGTGAAATGTGGTGTTTAGAAATAGATTAGATAATGCAGAACTGTTTTAATAAAACATAATAACAGTATACATAATACACAGGAACGTAGAAATAAACAAACGAAATAATACTCGCTTTGGGTGTAAGTTACAGCTGCTGTTGCATTCGATTTCTACTAATTGTTTGTTCAAATAAAATGTATATATTAGAAATAAAAAAATAAAATATGGCTTCAATAATTCTTTGACAAATAGAAGCAAACCTTATTGCTTAGATACATTTAAGGAAAAGATCACATTTTCCAACCCATTTTCCTGATCATTTTTTCCTAAATTCAAATCATTTTCCTGAACTTAATATTAGGAATAATGATGATATACGTTAATAGCTGATTCAATTAAGCACACATAAAATACTCTATTTTATTTTAGCTTGATTTAAATTATTACTTAAACATATAAAATTATTATTTTAAGTCCTATTTGATATTAATCTGTAATTGTTGGAAAAAAAATTCCAGAAAAATTGTAATTCCATAACCATTCTTTACCACCAAATTTCAACTGTACAGATATATATTTGTCGCATGAATTTGTAATATTAAGACCCTTATTCTTCATTGTCACAGATCCGGTAAAATAACTAGAAATAAATATCGCTTTCGGCCTGAAAGTATTTCCAAAAAAGATTTTGGAATTTATTGAAAATACGTCGATTCCATCTGTTGATACTAATTGAATTATAAAAATTCAGTGGTCCTACAAATCAAACTGATAGAAATACTTGAAAAATACAATCACATTAGTGTGGCGAATACTAAAATAAGCAATCGCAGATTCCAAAGCCATCTTTCTAGAGCTGAAACATTTTGCCACTTTCCTTAAGGAATGAAAAAGTTTTGTAACTCTACATGATTAATCTCAGTATTTTGGATGCATAGTTTGCTAAATACAAAGCAACCCAAATAAGAAAGCTGTGGAAAATCTGCAAGTGACGTGTCAAATAAAAAGGAAAATGAGGCATCGTACCTTAGTCGAATTCCTATAAAAACAGAGTTATCTGTTATAATACATGAAGTTAGGTGCTATCCTTTAAATGAGCATGATTATTTTCATCACAAATTAGTTCCACCATTGTTTTTCAGCACAAATGTCATTATTAATTGCAATATTTCTTCCAAATGATGATATAATTAACAGTAAACTATATATGAAGAAATGTTACAGCTGTAGATTACTACAAAGAAAACATAACATTCTTGGGATTTAAATGTGTCTTAGGTTAAGGGTTAATTTTTAGCACTAAGTTTTATTCTTACATACCACAGCAGATTCCATCGTTACTAACAGGTTAAGAGAGATTCCGAGGTGTCTACAAACATCTACATCTGAGGGAGATGGAACAAATAGAATAATAAAATCATTGATTTGTTGATATAATATATTACAGCACTTGCAAACTAGTAGACTTAAAATGGATTCTATAGGACAAGAGATTGTTCTGTACAAAAAGAAAATCATCTTAAGTCAAAGAAATGAAGGTAAATCTCTTCGAGTAATTGGAAAGATAGTTGGTAGAACTCATTTCTCCATTAAAAGAGTAATCAATAATTACAAGTCCTCGAAATCAGTTATCTTAAAGCCTCGGAGTAACCAATAATCTAATCTGACTTTGTGAGAAAAAGATATGCACATCCTGAAATCCGTACGTTTGAATCCAAAGATTACTATATCTCAAATAATACTTGATACTAAGGAAAGGTTTAAAAATTTTTTTCATCTAGATACTATACAAAAAATTCTGAAAAAATCTAGCTATCATGGCCGTGTAGCTGGTAGAAAGACATGTATTTAAACTGCCAATAAGCAAAATCGTTTAAATTTTGCCAAAAAGTGTGTTAATAAGCTTTCTGAGTTTTTTAAAAATATTCTCTGATGAAAGCAAATTTTATATTTTTGGCATCAAAGGTCTTAAACTGGTGGAAAGTAAACAAGGTATGACTTTTGAGAAGCAAAATTATGTGTCTACAGTTAAACACGGTGGAGGTGGCGTAATGATTTGGGGGTGCATGGCAGCAAGTGGGGTGGATCGATTGACTTTTATAGGCTCCATATTAGATCATATGGGATACCTAAAAATATTAAAAGAAAATTTGCAGCAGAGTGCCCAAGATTTAAACCTTGGCGATGACTTTTGGTTTCAACAAGTCAATGACGCAAAATACACTACCAACCAAGTCTGGCTGTTGTACAATATCATTGATCAAATAAAGTTGCATACTCCTCCACAATCTCCCGATTTAAACCTCATCGAACATTTATCGAACTTATTGGAATGCAACATTAAGCAACATAACATAATATCGAAAGATATGCTAAAAAAGAGTAATGATGATGGAATGGAATAATATTTCACCTGCAGAAAGCGTTAAACTAATTCCCTCTATGCTTAAACGATCGGAAGTGGTCCCTAGACATAAAAGTTTTTCAACTAGAAATTAAAGTTTAATTGACAATCCATGGAGGCATTAAAGACTTTTCAGATCTGGCAGCAAATTTTTTCTGACTGCTTTTTAAGTAATTTTTAATTATTATTATTATAACTTTGAAACAATGTATGTTATCTTTCAGAAATTACTTCTGATATTTAAAGATTTGTTAAAGAAAAGCATTATATAAAAATTGAATTAATGTTGACATTATAATGTACTTTTATTCTCAGTAGAATGTTTACTGTGCGTTAGTTCGCAGTCTTTTTCTGCCAAGTGTATTTGAGAATCAAGCTAATTTTCTCCGTTGTAACACGTTAATAAGGCTCTTTCTTGCAAGATATCTTTTCGAAAAGCATAATCGCCGAGAACATTCTAAATACTTTCAAAAATTATATATTTGAATAATAACTTGTCCCCATTTCCTAATGTGAAATATGAGTCATGCTTTATCACTATCTATTTAGTTATGGAAAATTAAGTTAATCATATGGAGCTAAATGTTTTGTAAGTTAATTTCTTAAAAGGTGTTGTTTTTTTTTATCGATTTTATATAAATTTTTCATAAATATTCTTTAATATCAAGTAATAATACCGTGAAAAGTATTTAAGTACTCTTCAGGAATAAATGAATTTAATGATTCTTTAAAAAGCACTGAATACTCAATTCTTTATAAAGAATCATTAAATTTATACATTTTGAAAAACCTAGAAAGGTTTTTTTTCTTTTTTCTTTTTTTTTAAAAAAAACAATTATTTTGGAATTTTATTTTAAAAAGCAATAAAAAATATATAGAATTGCAGTTTTGTATAATATAATTCATTCTTTTTATTTAAATTAATAAAAGTATCAATTAAAAATTAAAAGAACAAAATAGTTACGTACAATTTCACAATTTTAAAGCTCATACACGATACTTGATTTTTTACCGTTTCATATCGAAAATATTTTAAACTTCAATAAATGTTACAATATGCTTCAGTGTATATTTACGTTGATTATTCTTTCCCAGAATTGCTTAAATACCAGAAATGTAAAGGTAGATTGACTTTGCATTTAGCTAATTCAGGCGTTGGCTTCATAATAGAGTGTAAAATTTCGCTACACTCAGCAACAAAATCGATGCAATTCAGTCTAGACTGTACTGGAACCAAACTGCATTTACCAGTTACCCTCAGATGAAGAAGAATGTGCTGAAAAAGGAATTCGATACACTGAATAAGTCAAAACAATTATTGTAGTGGGAATGAATATACCTTTGGTGTCTTTACTGCTGATATCCCTTGAAGCCCAATTTCAAGGAGGATTAGCGTATACCAGTAAGTTTCAAAATTTTAAATTATACGAGTTAAATATGCCCTATAAAATAGTAATTAAGTTTAAGCTAAGCGATTTTTTTAAATAGGTTTCTTAAATAAATTATATGCTTAGTAATTTTTGACAAAATTTAGAAAAGTGATTGATTACAATGCTAACATATATAGCTTCCTCTTCTAACTTCTATAACATTCTAATAAGGAAACATTAGGATTTACTAATTTAAAGTCTTATCAATATTTACTATGTATAAATATCGATATGACTACGTGTCTTTTAGATATTTATATGATAGTCTTTTGCAGGCACCAGCCTATTAATCTCAAGGAGCACGCCTTTACCAATCTGACTAACTCTGTACAAAATTACTTTAGAAAGTACAGTTAAAGATTTTTAAAAAAAAATATTGTCTTCATGATAAACATTTTCATTCTCTTGTATATAGTATAACAGAATTTATTTTTTATACAAAAATTTTTAAAATTATTGTTGACTACTTTTCAAGGCAATTTCTTTAAACCCATATTATTTGGATAATCCACAATTTATGGATATATTATATTCTATTTAAAATACTTAAGTGATAGTAAATTGAATAGAAAAATTTAAGTATAACTATTTAATTAAAATACGCTTGGTAAGAAAAATTATAATAACATGAAAAGTAAAAAAAAAAAATCTAGAAAATTAGGAATGAGATTTTTATCAACAAAAATTTGGAGAATTTCATTTATAAAAAATGATAGGAAATCGTTTTGACAACCAGTTTGAAATAATAATGCATCTTACAAAAGAATCAAAGTTGCTTCCAATTTTAAATTTTTATAAAAAAGTGAATCAAACAGATTTCATTATTTGGTCTTTTATATTCTTTATTGCAAAGTTTTTTATTTTCGTGTAAAAATAATGAATTCATATTTTTATACTGTATTAATTATCTCTATTTTAAAAAGAAGTACATTAATTAAATTCGTAGAAATCAATATTTAAAATGAAATATAGTTGCCAAGGAAAGATAATTCAGTGAAAGAATTCATTTAAGATTTTTTCTTTGAAAAACTATTGTTCTATATATCATTAGTAGTAAGGCAAGTAGAAACGATATATATATATATATATATATATATATATATATATATATATATATATATATATATATATATATATATATATATATGTATGTATGTATATTTAACACTAAGTTTGTGGGCCTTTCTTATTTGCTTATCTGTACGATCAAGCTTCAATTTGATTCCATATATAAATACATACATTTAAAAAAAAAAAAAAAAAAAAAAAAAACTTAGAAAAGGTTAGACCCTACAGTGAAAAAATAAAAGTATGAAATACATGTTTATGTAAAGTTTTTACTAATCAATAATATTTTAGTAGATTATTTCAACAATCTATATTCACACACTACTCGAATCTTTTGCTCAAATACTCAATTTCTGACTGCAATTCACTTTGCTGACACTCGCTGTAATTCACATCCTGCGATTTATTCTTTCTACTGTTGTATATCGGGCTTATTTAATCTGAGAAAAGAGCTCAGACTATTTCGTATTCATATTTATAGTTGTTATTTTTACATGGATAAAACTAATTTACAAAAAACTTTATCCACATTTTATCTATATTGACACATGCTCGTAGAAATAGATATACAACATGAAAAATTTCAATATGTCGAAACTAATAAAGAAAGGAGACTTCAATCTCGTTCCACGGATAAAAGTCAGCACAAGAGATAATAAAAGAAAATGCAATCGATTTTTTTAAATTTTTCCTAAAAAAATTTTAAATGCATCAAAATGACGCTTCCATTAAACCTAGAGTTAAAATGTCATTTCGATTTCCTTGATCAAAGACATGACCACCATCAAAGATTGGACAACAGTTGAGCAGAATACAATTGACTGTATCCAGATATAGTTTAACTTCTGATGATTGCATTTTGCTAGTATTTGAAGTCATAGTGATATAATCAGAGTTTCAGTTTTACATGACACCTCAAACTTCCTCACTTTCTCGTACTGAAGCAACGGATCGCATATCTTTCGACTTTAAATTGCCTTTAGATTCAAAGAATACTAAAGTCCATCGGTATAACTAGACAACTTCAGTCATTGTTTTTTTCATAGTACTGCTCTCAAATAGTATTTTCAAAGAAGACAATGCACTACTATTCTCAACCAGAGAACCACACGATAACATGAAGTAAATTGAGATCATGAATAGAGCGTTTTTCAAATTTTGCCTTTATCGAAATTTAAAAAAATTTGGTTCCTGTCTTCGGGAATCTAAAAAAAGATTCCCTAGGACAAGAAAGACATCCTATTGATTAAATTGATCTAAAGGCCTATTTTTTTAAATATTATTTAGGGTTAGAAATAACTTTGAGTTGCAATAAACACTGTGGGAAAGAGGCTGTACTAAGGCTTAGACATTGTTTATGAATGTTTTTTAATATAAAAATGAAGTATATAGTAAAATATTTTAAATCCCCTTGGCCTAAATTCATCAATAAAACGACAGTATTATTTACTAGGATTATAAGTCTTTATGCGCAAAAAAAGAGGACAGAATCATATATATATTATATATATATATATATATATATATATATATATATATATATCATATATATATATATATATATATATATATATATATATATATATAATCCGATTTTTATTACTTTTAAATGTTTAATATGTTACTAACACATTAAATATTTAAAAGTAATGAAAAATCGGATTATTTGAATATCACTATTTTCTAATATTTATTAGGTATAGAGAAAAGTACATTAAATAATAAAGTTTTTATAATACTTAATAAATATTAGAAAATAGTGACATTCAAATAATCCGATTTTTCATTACTTTTAAATATTCAATGTACTACTAACACATTGAAAAGATATAAAAGTGGGTTAAAGTACTTTTCGGTAAGAATAGAAGTAATCGTCTTTCCCCCTCGGCCAACCTATTCATCAATAAAACGACAGTTTTTTTCAACTATTTAACTTAAAAAAAATGCTGCAGACAGAATCACCTTCATACGGTTATTCATTTGTTAAGGATTAAATATTAAAACTAGATTAAAAATATTTCAGTTAGAGGCTTACTTACATTATATGAGGTTCTTAATTCAATTAGCATAATGACCAAAAAATGTGCTTATACTTATATATTTAAAATAACATTGTGAAAGAGTTATTATTTCAGTGATTTTGTGTGAAATTTGAAAAATAAAAATATCGATTGAATGCTATTGAAATTTGATTACTGAATTCATTAAATGTTTACTTACGTATTTAAATTAGCATGGTAAAAGAGTTATTATTTCAGCGATTTTGAAACTTGAATAAATAACAAAATGGATTAAATGCTGTTGAAATGTGTTTGCTTTTTACAGCTGAATGCAAAGAAAACGAGGAGTACAATGAATGTGGTACTGGATGCCCTTTAACATGTAAAAATTACAGTGAACCTATATTTTGTACACAGCATTGCAAGAAAGGCTGTTTCTGCAAACACGGCTTTGTTAGAGGACCTGATTACAAATGTATATTACCTGAAAAGTGCCCTATAGGTAATACAATTACTCTGTATTTTTACTTATCAAAATGTAGCTATTTCTTTTCAATTTGAAGACACACAAAGATTTTAGTTAAATAATACATTTTTATGAGAATTGTTAGAATAATGATAAGTATTTTTTCCAGATTAATAAGGCTACCGACACTGAATTTGCAAAAGTTATAACTTTTTTGCTTAACAAAATCATGAAGCTAAATAATAATAGTAACAATATATCAATTATTTTTTATTGTAATTATATATTACTCATTAACTCGTTATTTAAATTCGACAAGAATCTGATTATGGATCCTTCAGGTTATGTACGTTATCGTTTGAAATTATTGTCCTCAAATTAGAATTTTTACTTCTGTTAAATGTATATTTCTCCTCTTATAAAAGCCTTAGAAAACTTCAAATCTACCTTCTATTGAGTACATTCATTTGAAAATTTATTAATATAATTATTTACAAAAAACAGTTATTCACTCTAGGCTGATTTATATCGTTATATATTTTTGGAGTGTAATTACAAGAAAGTACGTTGATTAGAATGTATTCAAGCAGTATTTTAAGAATCGGAAAAAATCAATATATATTTTAAATTGAAAAAACAAATTACTTCATTCTTGAAACAAGTTTCAGGACAAACCTTTAAATATGTCTTTTTTATACAGTTTTACTGTAAAAATGAAGTGAAAGTCAATCTATAGTCTCAACAAATAAACAGATAAACATAAGGGTAAACATTAGGGACATCAAAATCGATTAGACAAGTTAATACATTTCATTAAAATCTGGTTAAAGCTGCTTTATTTAGTTTTCGTTAACTGGCCATTCAAAACTTTTTATCTAAACATTGCAAACTGTAAAATCTAATCACATTCCTTTCTATCATATATATATATATATATATATATATATATATATATATATATATATATATATATATATATATATATATATATATATATATATATATATATATATATATATATATATAATTAAGTGACTGATATAATAGATATGAAATTCTCCTTAGCTTTATAGATTCTATAAAAGAAATTCTATAGAAGAAAGATCTGAAATATTTTCTAGATTATTCTTTAATCTTAGTTATATCAATACATGAAAAAATATGTTCTTTCAAAAAACTTATATGTTGTATTAACCTACAAATATATAATCTAATCGTTAAAATATTTCCATTAAGAATAATATAAGACATCCGAATGAAAGATTATTTTAATAATTTTTTCATTGCACTTGAAGGTCCATGTGGAGAGAATGAAGTTGCCTCAACTTGTGTCAATGCTTGTAACAACTGCTTGCAAAAAGGAAACTGTTACTATAAGGAGTGTAAGAAGGGATGCGACTGCAAACCGGGGTATTATAAAAATTCTACAGGCTTTTGTGTGCTTGCATCCCAGTGTGAAACAGAAGGTACAGGAGACATGAGAATTATGCTTTTCTTACTTCAACTCTCTTTTATTATTTCTTATCGTGACTTTCCCTTCCAGAATCAGTGTGTGCCACAAATGAGCATTACGTGACATGTGTCAATTTGTGCAATGATTGTTGGAATCGTGGATATTGTGATGATGACTATTGCGAGCCTGGATGCGATTGCAAGCCAGGATTCTTCCGAGATGACACAGGATTATGCATTCCCGAAAGTGAATGCATTGCACACGGTAAATGCTTATTTTACAAGAAATTAAAATGTCTTAATATGTTAAGTACAGATTTTGCCTTATAAACAGAGAAATAGTTCCTGGTGCATTATAACCACAGGTAACTATTTTTCAGATTTTAGTGGAAGAAAATTTGTTTTTATAAAATTTAAACTATTATAAAACATTATATGAAATTGACAAATGTAGACTGTTACACTAATTTTGTACAAAATAAAGCATTATATTATTAAATACATTTTAAAATTTCAATTTATAACTCATTAATTATTTTATATGTTTTAATTTTTATGATTCACTTAAAAATTCGTAATATACAAAATGATTTTAATAATAAAATATATTAAGAGTCAATTATAATATTAAATATAATAATAACACTATAATAACAAGAGTCCATTATTATCAAAATTCGCTTCATGGTGTCATTCATTTGTATGCTAAGGAAAAAAAGATATGTGAGAACTAATAATAAAAGTTTTGTTGGAAGACCTTTGGGCAGTTACAAATTAAAAAAAAAAAGTCTTATACCGGTCAGAATCCATAGAGTTTACTAAGCAAATTTTCCCATTTCTATTTTAAAACAATTAGATCAATCAAATGGTTGCGGAAAAAATGAATTCTTTTCTGATTGTGCCAATCCCTGCAATGATTGTGAACGAAAAGGAAACTGTCGTTATACTTGCGCTTATGGTTGTGACTGCAAACATGGTTTTCACAGAAATCGAAAAGGGAAATGTGTGCCAGCTTCAGAATGCTCAGCAGGTAATGTATCATAATGTATTGTAACATTTTTATATATTATGAGGCGTTTTTGGCAAAATAAAACACTCAGATATTTAAATTCATTTATTTGGTAAACTTCATATTGAATATTAGGCTGGGCGCAAATGTGCCGATTATTGCGCGCGATGTGCCTTGCCAACACCTCCTAGAGTAGAAAGCCATTGCAGTGAAAGAATGAGTCATACTCTGGAGGCCGACCCGAAATTCCCTTACACTTTTTCGAAGAGTTTTTTATTCACTTAGATGGGAAAAACCTTTGGTCTTAAAAAGATTTTCTCTTCGTTTTAATTAAAAACACAGTGAAGGAGGAAGAAATTTTTTTATGGATAGAAAATGAATTTACTATACAAGAAACATTAAGAAATTATCTTCAAAATGAGCTTAATGTACTGTAATAATATTATCCTTTTTATATAAAATCATTAATTTAAGAATATTATTTTTATGATAATACTTTACATTTTTTTCATCCCAGTTAATTTTAGAATTTCACAAGAATTTATATAACATATTTTTTGACATTTCTTGTATATTTAACACTCCAATATTTTTACATCGTTTAAAATTCACATTCTGATAATGATTTTTATATATTTGTTTAGAATTTTATAAATTCATTAATATTATCTTCATTATTAGTAAATAGTATGTCCTAAGATTTTTTTATTCTTTTAATTACAATTTCATAAAAAATATTTTAAAATAATTATTTGTAGCAATTTAAAATAATTTGTACGAGGAAATTTTTATTATTTGATAAGCTGTTCAACATTTAATGAGTATGTTTAAAAAAATGGGAATTTTAATTTATGAATAGACATTTATAGATAAGTATATATTTTTGACACAAAAAAAATTCTCGAAATGTTAAATTTAAGTTTTATAATTCATATTTTGGTAAATATTTCTTATATTTATGTATCACCTTTCAACGTGTTTTAAAAATACTTTGATAATGTAAACAACATGAAAATTTATTTAATATTTTACACTATAAATAAACAAGCAAATATATGGGGAAAAATTTACTGAAAACAATAAATTATATACAATATTTCAAATACATAGCACAAAATCATTTTTTTAAATATTTCTAATTTTCTGTTTTTTTTATATTATTACATTTCTTTTTTTATCAGATCATCATTAACTTTCTTACCGTAATCTTTTAATAAAATATTCGTTGAGGCATACACAATAATTTTCATAATATTATACACAGCATGTTTATTACACTCAAACTGAAAATTAAATTTTAATAATCTAAGGTTATATAAATCTATGTAGCATGCAAGGGACTTCTGATTTTTACGTTGCATAAACTGTTTTTCAAATTCTTGTGATAATAGTTTAACAATTACACAATAGTAAGTTTTTATAATTTTTACTGTTTCATTGATAGGAAACTTCAATCCCCCTATATTCATACTTTGAATTAAAATATCACTCTAGCATCGCTTAATTCATCACATTCTTTAATGAGGAAGCTGAAACATGTGTTTCACTTTTAATTTTTTTAAAACAAGCATGGGTGCAATATCCAGCTATATCGATTAGTATTGTGCACAGATGATTTATACTTTCTAAATCATTATTACATATACTCATATTTAAATCATTTATTATTTCATTACTATCTAAAATCCAAGTATTATGAATTTCATCATCCAAAGTTTTCTACAATCATGTTTCCATGTGTACGCAATTATTTATATAATGTTTTCACATTTACAATATCCAACCAAATTGAGATCAGTATGATAAATGTTGCTGTTCCTTCATAATTTAATTAATCATAAATGGAACCTGCAACTTTTAGTCTTTCCGAACAATGTCTATGAAAAACTTGCAAAACTAATTTCACATTCTGTTTTTTTCCAAATTTGAAGGACATAAAGATTTTATTGTTAGTGTGTGGCAATATCTGACTATATTTGTAAATTCAATTTCATGTAACTGTAGGAGGTGTTGGTCGTGTGCGATGATCTACGCGTCGCGAGTAAAACGCATCCTACGAATGCCGTCATATATGTCGTAGTTACGTCAGAAAATGGGTGGAGCGCAAGACAAATTTCGATTTTAAGCAGGTTTGAAATATCTAGCAACGATGCACAGGACATCTTTAACTGGAGGTTCCAAACAAGTGTTTTAGGACTCATATCTCGTGCTTGAAATTTGAAATGGAAATGAATTACAAATTTTCAACTGAGGAGAAATTTATTATAAATCTTTATAAAGGTAATTTTAATTTTTTAAAAACATGGATATTTGTAATTTAAACTTTTGCACTCTTCAGTTGTTCACTAATTTTATTTAATTTATATAGACCACCAACGTGCCTTTGGGACTCTAAAGACAGTTCTTATTTCGATAAGTACAAAAGAAGTCAAATAATTAAAGATATTTCACATTCTTTGCTAAAACTTTTCAAAAGACTGTTACAGGAAATATAAAATTTAAACTAATAAATAAAGCCAAATTTTCATATAATTAAATATTTGCTTTAAATACATATTGCTGTTATATTAAAATTATTAACAATTTCAGTTGTTTAATTACAAATATTTGATATCATCAGCATTTGAAATATTATGTATTCTGTTTACTATTAATATAATAAATTTCATTAATTAAAAAAAATTGATGGTTTTCTTTTTTATATTGTTGAGGATTGTGATACAATTGCTTAAATAATATGTGTTGTTCAGAGAAATTCAAATATTTATAAGCAATGAAAAAAATTATGTAAGCAAGATTTGGAAGTTGATTGGAAAGGGAACAAGAATACAAGCAAATTCTCATTGGTTTAAAATATCTATGACGTCAGATTACACGTTTTATCCACGTCTAAGTCACATCGTATAGCGACATCAGAACGGCTATCATCCGACAGCCTTGACTGCATCGTGCATCCGATCATCGCGCTCGTTTGCTCCCGGTACTTGACTCAGCTTGATAAAATTACACAGAAGCGCCAAAACATTGTGACCATCTCTATAGTTTGATATCGAGTTCACCTAAATGTCATGGGGAGATACGATACAGTGGAACGATAAAGTCTCATGTGTTTAGTATCACGTTTACTTTGATTTTCTGCGTCATTAATGATATATGAACATTTAATATAGTGGCATCTGCTGCTCATCTCATCTTCATTCGTTCACTTGGCATAGGTTCACTAACAGTCGACAAAGGCGGCTAGTTTTGTATATTTTTACTCTAAGTCTTAGGGTTGTCACTATTTTCCCACTGTCAAATTCGCTTAGATCAGCAGTTTTTCCCATAAAACAAGTGCATAATCTCAAAAATGATGCTTTACATCACCACTGGATTACGTATTTGTGAGTTATCAAAGGGAGCATATTTTCAAACGGGAATGGTGGTCACAATGTTTTGACTCTTCGGTTCTTGTACTGAAGGATATTGTTCGGAAGCATGTAATCTTATTGTTTTTTGTAAGGAAGGACTTATAACAGACAGCTAAAGACCATGTATTTCTCCAAGCGAATGACTAGACAGTAAGGCTATCATTTTTTTCTTTTTTTTTTTTTTGAAATTGTATACTTTAATGTATAAAAACTACGCTTTTTCCATTTCATATCCCCGTTGAATTTCTTTCACGATTAGGGATTTTTTATAATAATTTGTAAATATTTTTGATGGTAAACGTATTCATTGTTTTTAGAGTTTGCTTCAATAAATATAAATTCGGAATGTTTATATGAAAATTTGCTTAAGAGCAAGCGATATACAAAAATACTTTAATCAAGTTTACTAAATATATCTTTTTTTAGTGTTATAAATTTTTACTTTTTTGTGTGAAAACCTTTTCCAGGAAAATAATTTGACTGAAAAACAATTTATGGAAAAATTATTATAATACTATGTAAGGACTTAAAATTAAAACTGTATTACAGTCTATGCAGATATTTGAAGATATTATATTATAAGAAAGTTTAGAAGGAATTATTAATCTACTATAAGGCAATTAATTAGAGCTAAGAATTTCTGATTTCATAGCTATTTCCATATATTCATTTTTAAAAAATTTTCAGACAAAGAGCAATCATTATGAAACACAATCTATATGGTAATGAAACACATTTAAATAATTTTTATGCTAATTTGAAAAATTTTTATGATAATTCAGAATAAGAAGATAACCACCGAATGTGATGAAGATGTTTAACATGATTTGCGTTTCATTATATCTTCGCAGCTCAGTTGCACAGAAATCAGCGCAACTTAGCTAAATAGAAATACATTCAGTTTAACGAAGTAGAACAAAAACAATGAAATATAATTAAGTAAAAAAAAAACTGGAAGGAAGTTTAGGAAAATCTGACCAATTATATAGAGAAATCAGGAACCACTTTATTCCTTAATTGCGTAATTTCTCAGACCAGCGAAGGCCTACAAAATAGCAAAGAAAAAAAGGTTAGCATGGAAATTGAACCGTCACAAAAGAGGGTCTAGGGATCGATTTCTAATAAGGTTTCTTGGTTCCAAGAAAAACTTGGCAATCTAAAAGAAAGGAAATTAAAACTAAATTAAATGCAAAATACTCAAACAAAGAAATTAGTTTTTATGGAGGCTCATTTAATGTAGATTTTAGTAAAGTTAATAGGTAATGGGTCTTCTCTTCCTTAAAAATAAAATTTTTACTAAACAATAAAAAGAACAGAAAAATCAGGGTTACTGTTATAAAACTTTATGATTTTACAAATATTGAAATTAGAGAATACTGTTAGAATATTATATTCTACTTTACGATTTTAATTGTTTTAAAACCAAAACATTTTATATCATAATTTTTAAGCGTTATGTAATAATTAGCAATTATAAACCTAAAATTTTAATAATTAATATAGGAAGTGTTAGTTTCAATTTATTAATTTTAAGAGTGCTTAAGCAGATATTAGAGGAAAAAAATTGTTAGTTAAAATTAACACAATTTATATGTCATTAATGTATCTAATAAATCTATAACTGCCAGAAATCACAGTAGAATGATCTTAATATACCATTATTTTTCTTCTTATTAAACTTAATTAAGATTAACTTTAATCGAATCAATTCATTTTTGTTTATCATTTATGTCTCTAAATTTAAAACTATTAAAGAGGTCGAAAATTTTAATAATATCTTCAAGATTGCTAAAGTTGTATATAACTTTTCAAAATAAAAAAGCATTAATAATTTCAAAGTTTTTAATATTTTTAGTAATATCAATTGTTCTTAAACTAATATGCGTAAACAAAAATGTTTAAATTGTATTGCTTTCGAAGCGTTTTATAATTTATTTGAGAAAGTTTTCAAAATGTATACCAACTTTCTTAAAATAAGAATTGATGCGACTGATAATTTATAAGAAATTCAGAATTTTTATATAAAATTTGGGCATGATGGATAAAAATTATTAACGTTAAAAGTTAATTTTTAAACTTTTATAAATTTATTTAATTCTTATTTTCAACAAATAGTAGTTGAGTCTTATTTAGTATAAAAATGTCATTATTATTTTGTTTATTTAGTGATACACTGGTAAAACGCTTTGAAAATAAAAGGAAGATTATTATTTATTTTAATAGTAATAGTAGAAATAAAATTAGTCTCTAGTTTTTCGTATTTTAAATTTTATTTGTGAATTTAAATATTAATAGCTAAATCTCTCCATTAAAAAATCCTTACATGGGTATGATAAGCTTGAAATTAATAATTAATGATTTTTAAAGTATAAATTAATTATTATTTTCTAAGAAATTAATGAGGTGTACTTAATCAAGCTGCTTAGATATTTTTAAATTATTACCAGTAGAAGTTTATAATCATTAATAAAAATATATATATAAAAAAAAAAGTTACTTACATACAATGATATGTACTGTAAAACTCTTGTATTAAAATATATTGTAAGTATTGAGATTATAAAAAATTTTCAAAGAAATTCATAGAAAAAATATTTTTTTATTTGCTTTGTAAAAAAAAAATATTCTTTGATAATTTAGATTTTTTTTTTCTTTGATATTTTTGAATTTTGAAAAATATTATTTAAAGTATTAGTATTGGATTATAAAAAAATTGATAAATTGAAGAAACTATATATATATATATATATATATATATATATAAATATATATATATATATATATATATATATATATATATATATATATATATATATATATATATATATATATTCATAAATTTTCAGTTTGAATGAATGTTTAAGCTATTTTCATTTTAAAGTTTATTCCTCTTATTCTATTTTAGAATATAGTTTAAAAATATTAAACAAATGCATTCCTTTTCACACTGAGTTTTAAAAAATACCAGTAAAACTAAAATGAAAAGGTTTGATTTTTTCCCCAAATGAATATTTTTTTTTCACTGATCTGAATTTATTATAGTGAAGTGCATTAAAAATTTCACTTTTAATATTATGAAAACCATGTTCAGTAGCGCATTCACTTTTTAAACAATTCGACTTCATTATTTTTGTTTAAAAAGTCATTACAATTAAATATCTGAAAATTAATTCGTAAATGTAATACTTGATATTTTTGGCCTATGTAATTAAGATCTCAAATATTACAATAAATTTTTACTGTAATTTTGTTTTAACAAATGGTCCACAAGTTGAATATATGCTGGCTTAACAAGTGGAAAAATTTCCCCTGTTTGTAGAATAGAATCAAATATAGGTTAGATGCAACTCAAATCAGTGGAAGAAAAAAAAACTTTAAAGTAAGAATAATAAAATAAAGAGTTCTATTACCTTATTACTTTTTTTATTAATAACTACTATGGGCTTAAGTAAAAAGAAAAAATACATCTGTCTGCACACACACATTTACATACAGTTTATCAGAATGATGAAAACAATTTAATTCATAAAGAATATGGTATTATATTATGATATAGAACTGCCTTTGGCATGTAATACAGCCTAGATTCACTTAGAAAACAAATCATATAAAAGAAAATACTGGTTAAAGGAATATTGTTCCATTTTTCACGGAAATTTTGAGAAAGTTTGGGACAGATTCCTATGGAATCGATTCCATATTGAAAGCTATAAAATAGACCATAAAATGGCTCCATTATATTGAGGCCGGGTATGGATCAAGGAAGATGTTTAGTTTCATACTCGTGTTTATCAAGCTATCATATGACGAATCTCGCTGCATGAATAGGTGCATTATCATTCTGGAAAAATCCATCTCTTACATCATAGAATGAGTCTGGTCAGATACAAAATTTCGTGATACTTCTTCCCAGTAACTCTTCTTTTCAGAGTTGCGATTCTTTGTACATAAAATCAGAGACAGCATCACATATGATGGCAGGTCCAACTACTTGTTGCAAAACCCCCATGTCTCCTCCAGTTGGAAGGAGACAATCACAATCATAACACTTGTGCAAGAGTCCTCCAAACGTGCAAAGTGTTAAAGACGATTTGTCAGACATATTACTTTCTTCCCCGTATAAATTAATCTCACTTTGAATATGGGATCCCATTATACCCAATGTCTAGCATTAACATCTGGAACAAAGTACCAAGGGAATTGCTGTTCTGCTGTAAAATTTGTGTTTATTTATAAAGGTCTTTCTAACTTTATTTATTGACATGGGAGAATGCAGATGGCACATATATAAATATATATGTGTGTGTGTGTGTGTGTGTGTGTGTGTGCGCGCGCGCGTTAAAACTTGTTAAAATGATACTCTACTCTCTACTAATGTGACTTATATATGTACTCTCTGTATTATATATGTAATAACTCTCTGTTGTACTATTTTTGCATTGCAGAAAGTACAATATATGAGGACCCTTATATATATGTCTATACTTGTATAATTTATAACTTAATGGCATTTTATGTATATATTCGGTTTTTAATTTTCTTTCACACACACATGTGTATATACTCAGAGAAAAAAATTTTTGCATTCTTCATCATTAAATTTAAATATGTAACTAGTATTTTAAAAGTACTCTTAAAATCATATGCGTATTTCAAGAGAATAATGTTTAATTTATATTTTTAATTACCTATTTAATTTAATTTAATTATTTAACTAAGTTAGTAAACTTTTACTTCTAAGCTATACACAAAGATGGATTTACTTAAATAAAAGACTATTAAACTGATTCAAAACTCTACTACCAAACTCTGATAAGAAATTAAGAAAAGATTGTCTTTGACACACACACACACACCCACACACACACACATATATATATATATATATATATATATATATATATATATATATATAACATAGCTCAAATTCACTTTGGAATTGAATCATATAAGTGTTAAGTAGAATTTAAATGTGCCCGCAGAAAGATACATTACCAAATTTTCTCCAGGAACAATATCAAAAATAAGTTTGTTTTCATGGTTTAGATAACTTTGAATAATTAGAAAAAATGTCGTATTTTCAACTTTAATATTTAATATTCAAGTTGTTATGGGAACACTGTTTCTGCTTAAAATATGACTGATTTAAGAAAATTGCTGAAAAAAAATACCACAATATTTTATATATCTTAACTAAAATATATGTATCAGGCTTGTCCCAGAAATTCCCAGAATAATGTTTTGCTGTTGTTACATAAGAATACTTTCCTGTATTTAACCCAAATCTGGGCTTTACCAATTTGATGTATGCATACAGGTGAGAATTTTTCATAATTTAAAAGCGGGAACCAAGCAAATGATCCCCCAATTCGATCTGTCACTTCCAGATGAAGTTATTTCACTTGGAGGACATAGTGACCACGACCTATTTAACGTGTGCCCAAGTTATCTTTATTGAACACGACAGATCTTGGATTTAGTCGGGATTTCAACTCACTACCATGTGATAATGATAACGATTCTCTTACCAACCAGGTCACCAGAGTCGTGAATGGTTTTTTGTAACCAGCAACACTACTTAGCGGATTGGAGCATCTGGTGCAGGTGTTGATGGAAGATCTAAGTTTGAAGACTAATACAAGTCACTATCGGGCAGTTATTGAGACTGATCACGCTTAGCGCAAAAATATCTACAGTACCCTTGTCGAACAAAAAATAGATCAGTTTTTGGATCAGCGTGTATTAACCTGATCTGTCATCAATGGATTTCTCTTCGTTCCCAAGGAAGCTTGGGTTGTTGTGGTTAAAGAGCAGTCACGATTACCAGATTCCAGTTGACGACGTCCAGGATACTTTCAATGATAGGGTGAAAGGTTTACAAGTAGGCATCGAAGCAGGGAAAATGCTTTGAACGTTAATTTAAAGCGCTACGTAAATCCTTTGAATGTTTGTTACGGAAAGAGTGTAAACTTATATTGAATAAATGATTTAAAAAATCATTCAGGGAGCTTTTGCGACAAACTCTATATAACTTAGATGAAGTTTTCTTTTCAGAATGCGGACTATATGAAGAATACACGGAATGTGGCTCTGCGTGCCAACCTACTTGCAGCACCTTAGGTAAATCTGTAATGTGCTCAATGAATTGCGTGAAAGGCTGTGTTTGCGTCACTGGGTTTGTTAGAAACCACGATGGAAAGTGTGTATTACCCAGTGATTGCCCTGTAGGTAAGGTTAAACTCTTTGACATTATAATTAATTTAATAAAATTTAATGTTGAATTCATTTGGTCATTCTATTTTATTAGGAATTTTAGTATACAATGATTTTATAATCTGAAACACTTCAATAGTAAGTAATGTGATTTCCATATATATATATATATATATACATATACATATATATATATATATATATATAGGATAAAACCTGAAAAACATTGAAACCAGATATACAAAATTGGAAAATTACTAAAATATATACTGCAAATGATAAGAAGAAAGCATAGGGACCACGTCTTCATCAGGAGGGAAATGGTCAGCTATGCAAATTAAACACTCTTTTCTGACATACACGAAGGACAAATGCCTAAAAATCTTTGAGCAATTCCCCAGAAGAGTGTTCGTATTAAAAGAAAAATCATAGATACACTTAGTTCAAAAATCAAAGTAAATATGCAGAAAAGTAAACATGATCATAGTAGATAAACACTGTAGAAAAAACACATAAACACTGTAGAAAAAAATACATAATACCAAAACCAGCAAATCAGAGTGAATTTATATATTAGAATAAAGAGAGAGTTGCCAAAGGTAAATTTAAAATTGGAATAAGGAAATAGTTGCCACACACACACACACACAAGAATAATTATAAATTCAAATTATAAATTATATTATTAAAATACTAAACATAAGTTAAATTTTTATTTAACAGAATGCGGCGAAAATGAAGAATATAATCACTGCGGTTCTCCTTGTCCTCTAACATGTTCGAACTATAGCAAGCCTGTCCTTTGTGATCAATATTGTGTTGAAGGTTGTTTCTGCAAGCCTGGATTTGTGAAAAATGCTCAAGGAAAATGTGTCTCCCCAAGTCTCTGTCCCATAGGTAAATTTTCAAACTATGCTCGAAGTCAATATATATAAATATAAAAGTTTATATATATATATATATATATATATATATATATATATATATATATATATATATATATATATATATATATATATTTACAAGGATTATGTAAACAAAAAATTGATTGAAATATAGTAAAAAATATATATCTTATGATAGAAAAATGTAGTTAATTTTATGTAAATGAAGGAAAAATAGGATGTTTTGATTATGTGACATTGTTTCGCGTAAAATTCTGCTTTAATTTCCTGTTCCTTTTCTCATACTCAATTATTATGATCCAATCATATTGCAATATTATAGGACAAGTTAAATTTACTTCTATTTTTAAATATGCAAAATTGCTTTCAAATAGTCTGTGGGGGAGAGAGAGAGAGATGAGAATATGGTGGATTCTAGACGATTGTTTTAAAGATTAAGTGTTCTTCTCACCATATATGAGTATAATCTATCAATTAATACAGAATCTATTGCTTAGTCTTATATATTAATGAGCACACTTTTGTTCACATTATATACCATACTGTATAAAACGATATACCAAGAAAAACTGAAATGTAACAACGATACTAGAGAAGAATGCAGTGCAGATGAGAAAATAAATATTGATTATCAAGCATAGTCTTATAGACGGGTTTTAACTCAAAGGAATAAGCTTTGAGTGAATCCACTGTTAGGCCATGACGGCAAATATTACGGATATAACCAATTCAAAATCATAGTTTAAAATTGTTTTATTACGCGACTCACATCATGACAGAATAACTATTAACCAAAATTTTGAAGTATTGCAAATGCTTACTCATGATACATCACTCTGGGCTGAGTAATGGGAAGTATAGCGGTGCACGCACACATGACACACCACGTTGCAATTATGAATATGATAAATATGAATTCCATAAATATGAATTCCACAATAAATATGAATTCCACTTAAATACTCGAAGTCCCTCTGGGATAGATTCTGCAATAAATGTAGCAATTGGTCAATAATTTCAGAGTTATTCAAAGACGTGTCTGAAGTTATTCGATCAATATGTCCCAATTATTTTAAGTTGACAAGATGTTTGGAAGCATATCATACCATTTGAAAACATTTTTACTATTGTAACGTTATATATAGCCAATTGCTGCTCTTCTGGTAAGTATTATTACAATATTTTAAAAAAAGTCAAAAGCACTGGAAGCCAAATGTCGTTAAAGTAGCAGTGATATAAAACTTAACTTCGCAGTATGATTAAATGTGATTGTTTCTTCCAGCATACATAGTGGCCTTATAATAGGATTGTACTGTTTTATGGTAGGAGTGATTGGTCTTAGGTTTCATCCCACTCATTACTAAATTACGGATGAAATATTTCTATTTTCAACAAATATGTTTGTCAAGGTATAAGATTGGAGTACTTCGGGGTTTTCTCCCTTGTTGTATGTGAATACAGCCCACAATCAATGAAACCTACTCAAGAAGTCAACCATGCAATAAATGCTCAACAGAGCGTTACAATAACTTACAGTTGCAAACATATTCACTATGCAGTGTCAAAGTGGCATTTCTTACTGATTGCTCTCTAAACTATTTCATCAGGTGCTATTTATTATTGGCTGCATTCCACTCACTAACAAATTATGAATTTGATCGTTGGCCTTATTTACCTTGCACACGTGTTCGATGAAAATCATTACTTAAAGAAAAAGGAGATACATCTGTAAAATTGAATATTCTTCAGTCAGACATTCTCTAGTTTCTTTGAAGTTGGAACCATAACAAATGGTACAGCACTAGAATTGCAATAGCAAGTTCCTTAATGAGAGAAGTTATTCTCTCTAAATTATTTTCAAATATTTTTCCAGGTGAAACTTAAGCAGTTTTTAAGAAGTGTTGATTTGATTATAACTCCATTGTTACATAGAACTTCGTGCTATTCTCGAGCATAAGGCTCAGTTGGCCCAAACATTAAGCGGTGACAGTTAACTCAGTTCCAATCGGGGGGAGTAGTTCTAGAAATAATCCTTTATTATACCATTTAATGAATTTGTTACTCAGGCCCATGTAGCATACTGTTAAAGCCAATCCATCTATTCAACGATACAGTTCTGTAAAATTCGAATTTTTCGTGAGTAATAATTATATATAAATGTAAGTTTTTATTCTTTGCTGTCATTTATTAAAACATTAGTCCCATTATAACTGATTAGACACAGAGAATATACATCCATCCTTTAAAATTATATGTAAGCTACGTAGTTCACATGCGCATTAGATGCCTCCATATTGTCCTTGATGCTGAATTTTACATTGTCTCCATAAATATGCAAATTACTTTTATCTTTACTACTAGCTGCTTGTAAGGCATAACTTTTTTTTAAATATCTTTTCAATTTTATGATTCATTTTAGAGAGAGTACTTTATTTTTTCAATCATTTACAGCAGGCCTTCGATGACAAAAGTGTTTTGCATAAAGTATTATATTAAAGTATGTGTAAAAGCGGCTCATCGTGAGCTAGTGGTTGGACAGTCCTTTTCAGAGAAGTAGATCCCTGGATTCTACCCCAGGTACGGTCGGATAAATCATAAGTTTCCTTTTGAAACATCATAACAGCATGATTAGATAGCTTTGATTTGAAAAAATATCATGAAAGTTTTAAGTTTATTGAATAAAGCATATTACATTTAGGTATCTTTTCAGCGTCTAATCAAAGCAATTCTTAATGAAATTTCCGCGTACAGAGTTTTATTTATTGTAGCCACAATGGCCTGCACATAAGGAATTTTCTAAAGAAATTCTAAGCCTCTCCTTGTATTAGTCTAAATATTTATTTATAATTTCTTTTCTTTTTTTCCCCAGTATGTGGCGCCTATGAAGAGTTCCAGGAATGCGGCACAGCGTGTCCTGTCCATTGTGCAAACTTAACTGCGGCATCAAATGTCCCTTGTCCTAAAATGTGTGTCAAAGGATGTTTTTGCTCAAAAGGTTACGTTAGAGGACCAGATGGTAACTGCATTTTACCAAATAAATGTCCAGTCGGTAAGTAAATTATTAAATCATTTTTTAACATGAGTATACAAATATATGTACCATTGATTTGCCAAGTGTGTCACTATTCCAGTTCAAATTTGAAATCTTATTAAGATTCCTGTATTCATAATATAAAAAATTTTCAAATTTGGCGTTGTGTATTATACTTATTAATTACAAATAATGCCTGCCTCAATGAAAGATAAGAATAGCTGTTGATATTTAATGGAATCTATTTAAGGGAAGTAGTAAAACCTAGACAGATTTTATGTTGATACTGCTATGTTAAAAGATGTCTCGTTACAATGAAAGTATTGGATGATCCTTTAATCAGGGGTTGTCTCATATGAAGCCAACATCATTACATACTCTATGCAAATGAGGACTTTTTTACGCACATAGATTGGAACACCTCAGTCAGCATTTAACTGAACCCTGGATGCTGCTGGATATCCCTGCTAAATGTCTGTTGAATAATCCTTCAGCTCTTTTCCCGATAATGACCTTAGCTCTGTCTGTTGAATATTCCTTCAGGTCTCCTTAAATACAGGTTTTCCTTTTAGGATATTGTACAATAAGCCTTTCGTCACAGAGCTAAGTTCTCATGTATCCACGCGCCTTTAAATCTAAATCTACAAATTTGAAAATTTATATAACAGTTTTTTGTGCATTGAAACAACCAAAGTTATTGAAAAACGCTTACAAAAATATCTAGCATTTTAGTTTTCTTTTCACTAATATATTTTAATTATTTGTGGAGCTGAGCATATTCATATCATTCTTCTACATTTGCTACAATGTAACAGAAAAGTAATTTAGTTTCACTTTTTTCGCATTTGGTCTGATGAAAATATTAAAGTTTGAAAATTAAACTGGAAACTAGAAAGTTAGTAATCTGGTCATCTAATAGATTTATGATTTCGATTCCCATCTTGGAGGAGTATATCCAGCTGTTCAAATGCGCTTTAAAACGTTGTTCCATTTGAATAAACCCTTGTGATAATATATATATATATATATATATATATATATATATATATATATATATATAATAAATTAAAAATTAAGCTTTAAAATATTTAAATATTTCCCACACGTGGCTTAATTTAAGAAATATTTCGTGATACATTTATGTCTCTAAGAGTGGACAGATGTAACTCTTCCTTATAGATAAAATACTCCTTCGAATGTGATTTGCAATATCCGTCAAATTTTAATAAGATAAGTTCGAAATATTATGGCACATAATAAGTAAGAAACTGAAAATTATCGCTAAAAAGTCACAAGTATCTGATAACTTTCACATTAAAATCACAATAAAATTGCATATAAGAACTGGTATTACCTTTGGGTGCAATCTCTGGAATGTAAACCGAAATTTGAACTCTTATCGATAGAATAAAAATATGAATATTCTTAAAAAATCAAATCACCATCCCTTTTGTTTCTAGAAGGAAAAAAAATTGCAATTAAAATAGTAATTTTTCTAATGCACTGCCATTAGGAAATTTTCAACTTTTCCAGCACTACAAGGGGTGTAAACAATGGCCTTTTTATGTAGTGGGGCATCCAGTGGGTGATACCTCGTGACTCCGGAAGTGAATAGATTTTCATAATTTAGTAGCAGCGACGAAACAGAAGACTCTCAAACTTAGCGAACTACCATCTCCAGAGGTATCATTTCTTTTGGAAGACACACACATTGCAATCAAGACCTAACGTAGCACAGACGTATTTAGTGAACAAGAAAGACCTTTTTTTAAGTGGAGGTTAATACTCATTAATTTCCGACAGTGACAACGACACTCTAACCAACCAAGCTCCCGCGGCCCCTATCTAAAACAGTGGAGAAAAAGCGTCACACATTTGGCAAATTCCTGAATTTTTAAGATATATATATATATATATATATATATATATATATATATATATATATATATATATATATATATATATATATATATATGTGTGTGTATATATATATATATATATATATATATATATATATATATATATATATACACACATATATATATTTCAGTTTAATAAATATTCAGCATTTAAACATTGTTTAAAATGACATTAATATCTTAAATCAAAATTTTCTTAGAATTAATTGTAGTACATGAAATTCAAGTCTTCTAGTTTTTAAATTCATGAATAATAATAAGTCTCGCAAATTGAAATTATATGTGAATCATAAAATAGCTTGTTCAAAATTTCTTATTGAAAAAAAGATTCAAGTATATATTTAATTTTTAAATACTCTTCTACTTTGTTTTCAACATATTTTCCCAAACTATAGAGCGGAATTTTTCAAAAAAATGCAAATTGTTTAGAATAGGTAATTCTAAATTTATTTCGAGGGACTAATGTCACTCATAATTGATGTGGTATAATTTAGACTGTGAGTAGAGGACCATTTTATATCTTATCATAAATTTAATATAATTATAATTGGTAATTATATTTCCAAACACTTGAGTAAAAAATTCACAGTTTTTGGAAAAACTAGATTTTAGTTCCATATATTGACTAGAGTGATATCACTTAAAGTAGAAATTTTATAATATATAATAATTTAATCAAAAGTCTTAATGATATCTTTAGTCAAATTTTTTAACTTCTATTGGGTGCATGAAAGATTAAGAGGAAAATTAATTATATGCAATTAATAAAATGTACTTTTTAGTTTGCGGCGACCATGAAATATATCACGAATGTGGCTCTCCATGTGAACCTTCTTGTTCACATTTATTGACAACAACACCATGCAACTCATCTTGTAAAAATGGCTGTTTTTGCAAACCTGGATACGTGAGAGGACCAAAAGGGAATTGTATACTGCCATCACACTGTCCAAAAAGTAAGCGAGGAAGTTTGCTCATATTCTTTAAATTAATAATTATATGGATTTAGTAACTAAAATTACAATAATTTAAACCACTATCATACTGCTATTAGTCTTACAAGTCTTGTAAAAAAGGATAGAATATTGTAAGAAAAAAGTTTAAAATAAATCTTAGAAAAAAATTTATTGTGCAAATTGTAAAGAAAATGATTTAGATATAAAATGTGATTATCACCACAAAAAACATTGAAAGTAATTTATTCGGCGTTAGTTTGTTTATCTGATTGATTACGTGAAATTATCTACATCAGCATTTAACATTAGCAATATAATTAATGGAATGATTATATGACGATACTTGACATATTACTAAGCTAAATTTTAAAAAATCTGCATTTGAGTATTCAGCTATTTGCTGTATCCTAAACGTATTTCCCTTTAATCACTTTCTCTTCATTCTCAGAATATACTATGTACCATAGTGACAAATATAGTAAGTACCATCTGGAGTAACTAGATTTTTATTGATATTTCTATAAATATATCATTTTCCACATCAGAAATAAATATTGTAGATTTCAAAACATGTATTTCTTTCACCAAACTTAGAGGCCAAAAATGACCGCGTTTCGTTTTCTTGGATTTGTAAACTTCATTTTTATACTCTATAAAGTGTATTATACAAATATAAATTACCATCTTTGATACCAACATGAAATAAACAAATATGTCTATTTACATCAAGAACAAGCGCATTCAAAGAAAGAATAGTTGCAGTTGTGTCTAACTACAATATTCACAACATCGGATCTTATACAATAATTTGTGAACAAGGAAATAATTTGCTTTGTAATCGTTTTCATTGAGAATAAATCAACTATGATCCTAAATAATTATATTTTTCTGAAGAATTGCCTCTCTCAGTGTTAAAAAATTCTTGTTCAAGGAAAGTCTACATTCTTAAAAATTCGAGAATAATTCTAATCGAACAGTTCTTAATCTTTTGCATTACAAAGTTTGTTAACTGCTTATATTTTTCAAGATGGAGTACCGAGAAAAATATTTCTGTGTGCCAAATATCAGTGGATGACACTTCAAAAAGTACCAAAGTCTGTTTCAAAGCTATGAAATTGATGGGTTCATAAAAAATAAAGTAAAAGTGTAAATTTCGGCATCGTGAAATTAAATCATTGACTGTAAACAATAAATGTGAAGTAGTTAACAGAAGAAAATTGGCTATCTATATTGTGTTGTAATTAATCAGTTTGATCTTATATTGCTGTCAATCGTGACAAACTTCTTAAAATTGAGATTAAGAGTTATGCTTCTAAAAATTCCACTAGAATTTTTTAAATTCTTACTAATCACCGAAATGAGAATTGATTGGTTAATTGTTAGACCTTTATTCTGAAGTTCTTGAATTCATTTCAGGCGTTGATCATTGCAGTATTTTGGAATCCTGTAATTGCAGTACTGTAAGTAGCAGTCGAATTGGCCCATGTGTGTAAAAAGTACCATAAAGTGTGTTTCATTTCTTAAAATCTAAGAGAATTATCCACAAATGATCCAACGTAAATAGAAATTTCCATATTTAAATTTTACACAGTGTGAACAGATTATACTGACAGAATCACCTTGACTATTAAAAAAATATCCTTTTAATAAATTAAAATTATTTATTATTCAAGTTAAAATGATGGAGCCAAAATTAATCAATTTTTTTGTGTTTATTTCATACTCAACACCTATTAATTTTTAAATTTTCACTGAAATCAGATTAAAAGAAAAATTACCTAATACATGCAGTGTATTTTTCTTATAGAGCGTTTGGTATCGATATTTGGTACTAAGTGTATTCACTTTATTTTATCTGTTTTCTCTTCAGTTTGTGACAAAAAAGAAGTCTTTAAGGAATGTGGTTCAGCTTGTCCACCAACTTGTGTAAACAGAAATAGAACGTGCGCAGAAGTGTGTGTCCAAGGATGTTTCTGCAAGCGACGTTACATCCGAGATGAAACTGGGAAATGCATTTTACCAAGGAATTGTCCGTTGAGTAAGTCTTGACTGTCCACTGTCCGTTGAGCCTCAAACTAAAACTAATTTTCTAACCTTGAAAATGTTAGAAAATTAGTTTCAGTTTGAGAATTTGAATAAAAAAGTAATACATTTCTAGCAGATCAAATCATATCATCTTAGTTTTCAAATTAGACAATAAAGTATTTTCCATACCTAAAGAAAAATATTATTAAAATATTTTCCATAACTTTTGAAATTTAATTGAATATATTTACCAACATTTTTTTCCTCATAATAATCTACAATAATATTATATTCTTTCTATATCTGCTTTACATTGATTTGTTTTTCAGATTACTGCAACTCTAGGAATTATTAATAAGACAAATTGTTAAAATAACATTATACAATTTCATAAAAGTAATGATTTCGATGTTTCATAAAAGATAGATATAATGAAAAGTTCGTATATAAATGATAATCAAGAGAAATAAGTTCTCTCTGACTATGAATAGTTTAAGAAAACAAAAAATAAGTTAAGAAACACATTGGCATTAGAAAACACTTCATAATAAAAAAGAATCAAACAAGTTATAAATTAAGCAAAATATACAATGAAAAATTGATGTAATAAAAACATCACTCTAAATATATTTTTAAAAATATAAGAAAAAAAACAATAAGAATATTTGAAGTAAGCAAATATTGAAGATGTTAACAAAATCTTACAGAAACAATCAAGGTACACATAATGCAAACATTTGGGTAATTTTAATACACGAGATATATATTTTTATATTAATTTAAAAATATTGTATAGTGTGTTGCATTTTACAGGTAGATTTTATTATACTTTATAATCTGTTCTTGAGATGACAAAGAGGCAACTACATTTTTGGTTGGAGAGTTTAATATTTATAGCTGTGTGTTTTATCAGAATTTTTGTCTTGTGACTGAGAATAAATTGGTTCCATACATTTTCGGTTCGCATTGATGCCCGATGATTGAAGATACCAATATCCTTTCATAGTTACCATTCTTGTAATAATTTCTAAGAAAAATGTTTTAGACAATTGCCTCTTATATTTATCACTCATTGGATTATGTTAATGAATGCGAGAGTCAGTATTGTATCTTTAATGAAGATCAAATTGCTTAATCCTTTATTTGCTATAGATCCCAAAACTTAGGCTTTCATTCCAGCAGATTGCACAGAAGAAGCTAAATGGTGTGTTACAAGTTCAACACCAGGCCTCCTTTGGAGATATTGTGTGTTACTGCGGTGGAACTCAATAGCAAAATTAACTTCTCATTCATGAAACCTGTTTTAATTGAAATTCATCACTATGGGTTCTTTGAAACAATTCAATAAAGTTTAGCTCTTTTCTACAAAAAAATGTTCAGTATGAAAGGCGAACATTGTTTTTTTAGAAAAGTAAAACATGAAAGTGAAATCAATAATCTACAGGTAATTTAGTTGATACTTTGCATAAATTTCCTCCCCAACCACAGGTTCTATAAAGGTTTGGATCAATGCTTACCGAACAATTAAGGTCGTGTTGTATTTTGGAAAGTAATATTTATATCTGTAGCAACGAATGTGACTGATGTACACATTCGTTGTTACAGTTTCAAGAACTTCATTAATTGGGTGTATATGAAATTATTATGATATAAAAAAGTCATGCTCTTATCAACTGCTGAAGCGGTTTCAAATAGCAAATTGACTTCAGAGTAAGAATATAAAATTATTTACTTTATCAGCAAAAATACAGTTGCTTCTATTTAACCATTTTCATTCTTTGAAAATTCTTTTCAATTTTACTCGGTTTTATTTTTCGTAATGCTGCTTTTATGTATACTTACAATCATGTAGAATAAATAAAAGACAATAAAATGAAATTGAGGGGAAATAGTATTTCATTTTTAATGTATGCACTTCTACTGTCATTAGAAATGATGGTTGTAATAGCATTCCGAGATGGAATCAAAAATAAAGTTACAGAACAATAGGATTTTTGTGAGAATGAGATACAACTGTACGCAGAAGGTATATAATTAAAACATTTTAATTGTATACATTTGCCCACAGTTGGGTTTTTCCATGCATTTCATACAGTAATTTAGCAGCAAAATGTATATGATAGAATAAAATGTTAATATCTTTTGTTGGAATTTCTTTTCAAGCTGATTCATTTCTCAAATAATTTGGTTGACAAATATTTTAAACTGTTTACTTTCAAAAAACTTCGATAATTAAGGAATTAAATTAGTTTTTTATTGAAAAGTCAATGCTTTTTGTAAGGTATTATATAATCATTTACTTTCAAAAATAATTTAAATCAATGAGTTTATAATGATGAAGTTGTGGTTGCAAAACTATATAGTTTTGATCTTTCAAACCCAAACATTAGGATAACGAACATAAAGAAAAGAAAACAATGTCATTTGGAAAAACAACTTACTTCTGGTTTTTCAGGATACAAAAAAGTGAAACGAGTCGGCACGGGTGTTTTACGAAATCTCTAGTGTTAAATAATTTGTTAATTATTATGAATCATATAATATCGCATATTTTCCGTTATAACAATTAGAAACTAAAATACATCTTCAGCAATTTTATGTAGTATGTACCTTTTAATTCTTAAAAATGTTCTGCTCTTGTGTTCATCTCAAGTTTGTTCCTTTGCTTTTAGTATAAAACTGGAGAAACTCATATAAAATCGCAAACATTGGGAAATAAGTGCAGATTATTTGAAAATAATAAGGGAATGCATTTTCAAGCATTATGAAACAAAAATTATAAGACTTGGTTGTTGAAATGTTCGATTTCTACTATGATAGCTCAGAAAATAATGATACGAAACGATTTCACTAACAACCATTGCAAACGTCAATTCGACCACTAAATAGGAAAATGTTTTCTTAATGCATGTGTTGCTCACAGTTATTAGAAATTTATAAAAAAGTGATTTTTCTGTAAAGGAGGAGAAATATCACTGTAATTAAAAAAATTTTACATTCAACTCAAAATTAAAAATACGCAATTTACAGTTCCGAAATGTAACAGAATATAAGAAATTGTTGTCTCAAACTGTATGGAATAAACAAATGGCTTATATATTAAGCTATTAATATATAATGGCTAATATATTTTATTCTCCCAAAGACATCAAAAACATGATTTTGCATTCAAGTAATTATTATGTATAGCATTTTTAATTTTGATCATATTATCAATGTTAAGTAATAATTTTTAGTAAATTCATTGGATAGAAATGTAAGTCATTTGGATTATGATAGCTTTTAGACTGTTGATCCGCTTTGTCGATAAACGATTATATTTTTCCTGAATCGCTCTTAGTTACACGAAAAGTATAGACTGAACTCTTTAATGCAAAAATTTATAACTATCCTCACCAAAAATTCATGCATATGTTGATTTTTTTAAGCCTCCGTGGATCTTAAATTGTCTTAATGTCCACGCACAGTCCATCAAGAAAAGGATGTTTATTAAATCAGAAATTTGTTCTTGCCACCATAAAATCATTATTTTATTCTCTGCTAAAATATATTCTCTACTGTTCGTCAAGCAACTACATGCGCGTAAGAGCAATTTTTCATCACAAAATAAAATCTTAGTCTTTTATCCTTGTTGTTTTTTGTTACAAGCCCATTGTAATGTAAACGTGTGGCTACGGTTACATTCTAATCAAATCTTTATATTCTTTTATCTTGTCACACAGTTTGAGAACAACTTTAATGTATACAATGAAGTGCATTGATTTGTTCCTGTACTTTAACAGCTGGTTTGTTGATCTAGTTGCATTTGTGAAAAGTCCTAAAAACTCATCGATCATTAAATAAAATAATAAAAAAAACTGATAAACTAAAATG
This sequence comes from Latrodectus elegans, assembly GCA_030067965.1. Taxonomy (NCBI): domain Eukaryota; kingdom Metazoa; phylum Arthropoda; class Arachnida; order Araneae; family Theridiidae; genus Latrodectus; species Latrodectus elegans. The sequence continues at coordinate 40,280,511 of CM057809.1, forward strand.
TAAGATGTAATTGGAATTTAAAACTTGTCGTATTTCTATACTGAATTGTTAAAAAATTCATTCATAAAAATAATTTTTGTGGAAACAGTTCTTACTGTTTAATAATTTTACTTCATATGAATTATAAGAATGTACAGGGTGATTCTAAATTGTATTTACAAATCAAGAGAGGTGATAGTACCCATCCATATAAGCAATAATTACATAGAAGCATAGGGTTGCATTCCATTCTGAAAGGCAGAAAAGAAGAAAGTGATAACACATCAAGAATCTATCACAAATTTACCGTATACAAATTTCCACAAAGAAGAAGGATTTTGCTTTTATTGGTTACCGAAGAGAGCCAATCACAGTAGATGTTGTCCTTTAACAGTGGTGCAACATCATCACTTCATGAATTATTTGGATAACATCATCCAAAAATTTTCGTGAATGCTATGGCCGCGTACACATACGAAGAATTGGCTGATGTGCACCTCATATAGAGTAAAGTAAAAGGGAATAGACACGAAGCATGAACATTGTACATACAGCAGTTTCTAACTCGTCGTATCCCAAGTCCTCCTATTTTTTCCAGTGTGGATCAACAACTGCGAGATAGTGGTTCGTTTGCCATCACAAACAGCTCTGCAGGACGTTCGCAAAATGCAAGACCGCTAAAAATGGAAGACCGAATTTCGACTAGATTTAAAGTAGTTCCTTCCACAACTACGGTAGAGGTGGCTAACGAGAAATGGTTATTTCTCAACCAGCTGTGTGACGAATTTTATACGGGGAACGCATGTATCCCTACCACGAGCAAAAAGTGCAATCATTGCAGACAGGTGAATATCCATGTCAGGCAGATTTTGTGCAGTGGATAATAAGGATGAAGAATAACAATCCACGATGTCCTGCATTAGTATTATTTAGTGATGAGGCAACATTCAGTGGAGAATGCATTTAAAACACGCGCTATCAACACGTTTGGTCTGATAGCAATCCCCACTGTATAACCTCTCGTAGACACCAGCAGAAATTTTCCGTAAACATCTGAGGAGGTATCCTTAGTGATTACTTGGTAGTTCCTTACATCGTACCAGACCGTTTGACCCACGTAACGTATCTTCTTTGAATAAATGCTTTCCAGTTTATTGCAGGCTCGTCCATTTCTCATCCAAAGAAGTATGTCGTTTATGCACATTGGAGCAACAGCACATTTTTCGATCACGGTCCGTAACTTTTTGAATGCCATATATCCCGCACGATGGATTGCACATAGTGAACATGTGGCTTAGCCTTCTCGCTCGCCTGACCTCAATTCACTGGATTTTTTCTTCTGGATTCATATGAAATCTAAAGATAGTGTACGAGACGCTTGTGGGCAGCTGAAGATCTCGTGGCTAGAATAGTTGTTGCCACGGACAAAATTAACACGACACCAGGAATCTTCGAGAAGGTATGCAAGTCGTTCCTTCACAGGTGTGAACTATGCAACGACACACGTGGTTGGCATTTTGAGCATTTGCTGTGAGACTTTCACTAAGCAATAAATATGATTGTGAAACTTTTTAGTATTATTTATTCGCTTACCCAATACTGTTGTAAGTTCAGATGGGAATTCCTCTTTTTTGCCTCTCAGAGTGGAAGGCGATGCTATGTTCCTATGTAATTATTTCTTGTTTGGATGGGTACTATCACCTATCTTAATTAGTAAAAACCGTTTATAATCATCTTGTAAAATCAATTTTAAAGCGGAAATTATTACATTAAATTAATGCCCATTTTTACGAAGATTTTTATTACATCATATAATATAAAATTGATATTTAAACAATATTATATTTTTCAATCACTAACTCATTTTTGTTAACAATGTATCTAAAAAATACCATGCATATTGAATCATAGGAATGAATATATAAAAATTTCGATATGTAAATCTGATACATTCACATATTAATTGAAACAGTAAAAAAAAAAAATTTATATGATTATCTTTAATGATTTAAGTACAATTTTATGTATATTTCTTTCAAAATATTTTATAAACTTTTCTCTTTAAAATACAAGAATTAATCCGAAAAATATTGGAAGAAAAATATCGAAAAAAATTTCGAAGGCGTGTACATCTCAGACCATGTTTGCAAAAATATTATATATATATATATTCACAATCATATTTCTTTTTTTATTTATTTCTATTTAAAAATAAATTCATGATGAAAAATATGGATGGATTTTTTATTTATTTTATTCAACAGAATTATTTTTATTAAAAATTTTTTTATATTCTTATAATAAGAGAAAATTTAATATACACTGGGAATTCATGAAATAAATGAAATAATTAATATTGACACAAATTAACTACTATACATTTTATTTGAAATTGTAATAATATTATATAAACTGGATATTTTTTTAAATATTTACCTTAAGGAATATTTCTATACATTTCATCATTAGATTGCAAAGAAAATGAAATTTTTATGAAGTGTGGGCCCCGTTGCGAATCCACTTGTATTGAGCCCCATCGCAGTTCTGCGCTTTGCCCAGCTTGTAAAAGAGGCTGCTTTTGCAAGCCAGGATTTGTTCGAGGTCCCAGAAGAAAGTGTATCTTGTACACTGAATGTCCCAAAAGTAAGATAACAATAAACAAAATTATATATTTTACCAAAAATATTTCTTTATCAATATTATAAGTGCATGTATTATTTTATTTGAAATTATTTGATTAAAATTGTAGAAATAAGGACAGTCATAAAATTTTAGTAATTTCTGACATAATTAATAAAATTTATTAGCATGACTACTTGCTAAATATTACCGAAGCTCTGAATGATATTAGTAGTAACAGTAAATGTAAATAAATGAACTGTAATTCACAATTTTATAAAAAGGAATAATTTTATGAATGTTTATCTCCTCTGTGTTGTAGTTGGAGCTCAATAAAAATAGTTGGAATACTAATAATAATTCAACTATGAATGTAAGGAATTTTGATTGTAGACATCACTTGCATAAAACGAGAATAATATAGATATTATATAATCATTAATTTAAATCATGTGTCGTCATTCAGCTCCTTGCTTCCACTGTTTGTGCAGACCATCAAGGGTGAATTTGTTTTCATCTGCTGATGCAGCAAATGACGCTAAGCTGTATATGCTTTTCAACACCACAGTACTCTCTTTATTACTCGAGCTTACACAAAGATGTCAATCATGCATAAATTATGTTAATGCATACAGGTTTTATTTAAAAATGTAATCCATACAATCAAATAAAGTTGAATGCATCAAAATAGAGGAAACTAGATCAAAAGCATATTCAACAAATGCTGTCCTTGTTTCAAAATCTGCATTATTTTACTGCGCACTTAAAGTTCAGGAATTTAAATTCATCATTTAATATTTTCTATAAGATTACATAATTATACTTAATTTCGTACGTTTTATACCATAAAAGATAAAAAGATGTTCGTTTCTGATATTATTTCTCAATGCAAAATATTTAGGAACAAATGTAATATTACCTAAATTCTAATATAATTCGGATATTTTAAATATTTATAAGGAACCTAGAAAAATAGATGTAATACTAACGAGTATTGTGGTATTAAAGGATAATGCCGGAAGAATACCGACATTTGTAAGCAAATCTAAACCACACCCGAATATAGATAAATGAAGATTAAGATGAGATTTGTGAGCACGAATGTGAAAAGAATTAGAGTGAACTTTCCTTCTTTATTGAATGAACACAAATTATATGATTTAATATAGGCAACTCATTTCTTTATCATATCTCCCATTATTTCGTTTATAAATAGAAATGTTTAAAAAATGTAAAGCTTTTTCTCATTATTATATATTTTATTAAAGATTAAAAATACTTCTTCGGTAAACTTTAATTATTAATCTGGTAAATTTTAATTATTAACAATTGTTCTAGATTCAATAAACTTTTCAATTGTTTCGAAATAAATGTGTGTACTAGTTTCATAAACAAAGGAATCTTCTTTTTCTTAATATAATATACTCTATCACAATTAATGCACTGATCCTTAAACATTTCTTCACTAGTATGCGATGAAAATGAAGAATTTAAAGAATGTGGCCCAGCATGCCCTGCTAATTGCGCTGATCGGGCCCCCAACTGTCTGGATAAATGCGTTAAAGGTTGCTTTTGCAAAGATGGTTACATCAAAAATCAGGAAGGGAAATGTATTTTGCCTGCTTATTGCCCTCATAGTACGTATAAATTTCTAAGTATAATTTCCGGAACTCAGACACTTATTTTTCATAGTTATTTAAAGATCTCGCAGACTTTAAAAATTATTTTTGAAATATTGATTTCTGTTGTTTAAAGAAGTTTCATAATTTGAATAACTATATCTTGACAAAATTATAAAAATGCATTTTCTGTGAATAAAATCTATTGAAAATGACTAAAATATTAAACACTGATAGAAACAAAGAAATAGAAAAAAATCCTTTTTTAATTAATAATACTAAGATAATGTGTAATTATATTCATAAAATTTAAATTAAGATTAAAGTTTTTTTACAAAAAAATTTAACTATGGGAGATTATTAATAATGAGAGGTAATGCAATTTAAATAGGAGAGAAAACCTTAAGGTTACCCTAAGTAAGCATTTCAAATAATTTACTTTACTGTAACACCCTCATACCAGAAAGAATACAATCACGAAAAATATAAGTAGCATAAAAATTTGTATGAATATCTTATAATTCTATTTAATTGCTGGTTAACTGTGTCATTATCTTTTAATTTGTGACATTATCTTCTAAACAATGTTCTTTCTAAAGAATACTCATGAAAAAAGCGATTTTGCAAAGTTGAAATATATGTCTGAAACCTAAGACAGTTTGGCGATATTTTTGGCGACATTTGGCAACTAAAATTAAGTTGTCATTTTCTAAGTTTCAAATCGATGGACCAATAGAAGCTGATAGGCCAATATTCTATATAAATGTTCTGGAATATTTTCAAAATTAGAAATTCCAGGGCTTTTAGGTAAGAGGTCAAAATGTCGGCTACAGTCAAGCACTGAGTAAGTTGAGAGCGAAGCAAACCCCTGAGAGTTATTTGCTCTGGATATTGTAAAGTCTAAAGTCTGCTATGTACAACAGAATTTGCACAGGATTTTAGTCTTTGTAAAAATTTCAAATGTCTTTGCTATTGTGAAACAACTGTGAGCAAATTGTTTATTCAGAGGAAAACTAATTTTTATTTTTGAATCAACACACGAAAAAATCATAATATAGGAAATAATTTTAAAAATGTTTCTTAAATTAGAGTGATCTTTGCTTATCCCTCAAAAATTTTAAGATACAAATCATCTGATATTAGAGAGAATTTATGATTTGGAACAGTTCAACTAAAGTTTAAAATATAACAAATTAAAGATATATTCTAATTTGGATCAAATATATATATAATAGTATTTATTTTTCTTGTGTACTAATTCTCTCTATTCATTCATAAAATTTATATTTCATTTTAAGAATTATTCCAAGCCATAGCTAATACCTCTGTACAATTTTGTATCTGTATAATAGGAATAATTCTCTCTCTCTCTCTCTCTCTCAATATATATATACTCAAATATAAAACTATTAATTAAGAACGTTTCCTATAATCTCAATCAAGTACTATTTCAAGAATCATAAATAAGTTAAAAAGTATTTTTATTTAAAAACGTAAAATATTTATGAACATTTCGAAAACCCACAACTATTTCATTCAAAGTTGTGCAAATCAATTTACAAAAATACAATACATTCTTATATTAATAATATAAATGCAATGTTTTTTTTTCCACAGTATGCAATGAAAATGAAGAATACTTAGAATGTGGTACTCCATGCCCAGCTAATTGCTCGAATCACTATCCAAGGTGTGCGAAAGTGTGCGCTAAAGGATGCTTTTGCAAAAAAGGTTTCATCAAGGATCAATATGGCAAATGCATTCGACCGACTGAATGTCCCACGGGTGAGTTATCTCAACTGAATGAAATACACTACTGGCCATTAAAATTGCTACACCAAGAAGGCGACATGCTACAGACGTGAAATTTATACGAAAGGAAGGAGGTGCTGCGATATGCAAATGATTAGCTTTTCAGCACATTCAGACAAAGCAGGCGCCAGTAGCGACACCAACATTGTGTTTGAATGAGGAAATTGTTCATCCGGTTCCTCATACACAAATTGCATTTGAACGTTGTTGCCTGGTGAAAAGTTGTTGTGATGCCTCGTGTAAGAAGGAGAAATGCGTACCAGCACGTTTCTGACTTTGATAAAAGTCGAATTGTAGCGTACCGGGTTTGCTGTTTATCTTATCGCAGTATTGCTGCTCGCGTCGGTCGAGATCCAATGAATGTTAGCAGAATATGGAATCGATGGGTTCAAGGCGGTAATACGGAACGCCATGCGGGATCTCAACGGCCATTTATCACTAGCAGCCGAGAAGACAGGCATATTATCCACATGGCCGTAATGGATCGTGCAACCACGTCACGAGCCGTGAGTCAAGAAACGGGGTCGTTTGGAAGACAACAAGTGTTTGCACGAACAGTTCGACGACGTTTGCAGCAGCATGGACTCTCAGCTCGGAGACCATGGCTGCGGCTTCCCTTGACGCTGCGTCATAGACAAGAGCGCCTTCAATGGTGTGATCAATGACGAACCTAGGCGCACGAATGGCGAGGCGTCATCTTTTCAGATGAATCCAAGTTCTGTGTACAGCATCATGATGGTCGCATCCGTGTTTGGCGGCATCGTGGTGAACGCACACTGGCAGCGTGCATTCGTCATCATCATATTGGCTCATCACCTGGCGTGATGGTATGGGGTGCCATTGGATACACGTCAAGGTCACCTCTTGTTCGCATTGACGGTTCTTTGAACAGTGCACGTTACATTTCTGGTGTGTTACGACCCGTGTCTCTACCCTTATTTGAGCCCTGCGAAACACTATGTTTCAGCAGGATAATGCCCGACCGCATGTTGCCAGTATTATACGGACCTTCCTTGATACGGAATATGTTCGGATGTTGCCCTGGCCAGCACGTTCTCCAGATCTTTCACCAATAGGAAACGTCTGGTCAATGGTTACCGAGCGACTGGCTCGTCACCAAACGCCAGTCACTACAGTTGATGAACTGTAGCATCGTGTTGAAGCTGCATGGGCATCTGTACCTGTACATGCAATCCAATCTCTGTTTGACTCAATGCCCAGGCGTATAACTGCTGTTATTACTACCAGAGGTGGTTTTTCTGGGTACTGATTCCTCAAGATCTATCCAGCCAAATTTTTTGAAAATTTAATCACTTGTTATTTCTAGTATAATATATTTGTCCAATAAATATCATTTTGTTATCTGCATTTCTTCCTGGTGTAGCAATTTTAATGGCCCCAGTAGTGTATTTGCTTTAACTAATAATTAACATTCTGAAGCAAATGTCTTTTTTAAAATTGAAATGAATTTCACTTAATCTAAGCTGAAAAGACAAATCAAACAAATCGGCAAAATGTATTATTTTATAAGGATGAGGAACAATTTTGCGAACGATATTGAAACGATAATCAAACGATATTGAAACAATTTAGCGAATTTTGAAATTTGTACTCTTGTATTCTGTGTTTGCAAAACTAATATATTTCTAATATATATCTAAGAAAAAAATATCAGAAAATACAAAATTGAGTAATTTTCTGAAATTCTATATTTTATGTGTATTTCATTTAGTACTATTTTATGCAATTTTTATTAGTAATATTCGGTTCTTATTTTAATCCTTGCTTTATAAATAATTTTACTGCATTCATATTATGGAAATAATTCCTTAATTTATTATCTGTTTAATGTAAAAGTAAAGATCATACATACATTCCTATGCAAAATATTCAAATCATGTGTTTGAATTTCCTTTTCTTAAATTAAAATGTGTTAATCTTTGGAAATATTTTGCATGTTTACAATATGTATTAATTACACATATTTTTAAATATTCTTCATGAAACTACAAAAAACATTCAATTTTGTTCATATGCTTTCGTATAGTTAGGCAAAAAAATAATATTTCGAAACCATCTAAGAAACAACTGAAATAATTGAAAATAATTTTTAAATATTACAAGTCAAACATTTATAAAAACAAACCCATTACAAATTACATTACAAAGTCTAAAATTTAAATATTTATACAATATATATTGAAATTGTTAACAATTTTATTTAATTTATTTTAATTAGTGATGAAATAATTGTGTGTGTGCTTCTACAATGAACATTTTTAAATTTAATTGAATATACGCGGTGGAAATTTACCCTAAGAGTAATTAGCTTATGATATTTATTGTAAATTGAATAAAGAAACTGCGTATAATATTTGCTATTTTAATAACCTCAAAGCTCTCAAAATGCAATTACATGGTATTAGAAAATATTGAATTCGCAGATTAATAGACATAGAAATTTAAAATCTACATATTTTTTATGTATATTATTAAGATAAAATATAAAATGTTGCAAAATAATCCAAATATAAAGAATTTTATCAAAAATATTTTCAATGTGTGTGTATCGAAATAAAATATTTCAAACATTTCTAACCAATTGGAATACCTTCTTCACATTGCCAATTTTTATAAATGTAAAAAATTAAAATATCACTATAAAATTGATTAGACTTTGGTATTTAATAGTATTCACTGCATTTCAAATAAACTAACTCTACAAATATCTTATGTTGTAAGTCTTTTTATTCCTTTATTCATATTTTAAATCATGATCATGTTCTAGATTTATTCTTATTTTTATACTTATACACCATTTCGAACAAAGCAAACCTTAATAATGTTGCGAATTGGTTATGTCAATTTTCAAAACTCAATATCGTAGCAAGAATGCATATATATATATATATATATATATATATATATATATATTTCAGACTTACCCTGCAGAAGATAACAATGAAATCTCACTTTTTTCTACAAGTAATGATTTCTAATTACTATATCTCTAATTTGCAAATTACTATCTTAGTACCTTTCTTAAAAACAAATACAAATTTCATACTGAATCGATTCGACACGTTATTATTTATCACTGTCGTTTTTCTTTAATTTTTGAAAACCAGATTATAAAAATTATCAATATCCTTTGCCTTCAAACACATTTTTATTAACCTATGGACATTTCGACGGTTTCCATTGATAAACTGATATACAGGAAAAAAACTCTTTTCTGAACTGAATTCAAAATAGTAAAAATTATTGCAGAATTATACTTTAGCTGGAATCTATAGGCAAAATGAATTAGTGTGGATGATTTAAAGATATTTTTCAATAAAATATTAAAATGTCACGACAAAAATATAATTATATTTCAAGTGCGAAATACAGTATCATGTATGTTACAATTTATTTTTGTGTTTACTTTTTCTTAAACGTTTTGATGCTCCTTATCCACTACTTCTCATACAACAAAATATCACAAATCAATTTTTTTTGCACTTAATATAATTACTGTGAATTTACTCTAAATAATTATACATGCATTTCTTCAAGCAATTTGCCATTTGATAGTTTTATTTTCAATTATGTTTCCCGGAAAATTTATGTCTAAATTATAAAAATGAAATAAATTATTTGCTTTATTTTCTATTTCTTCAATGAGAATCTGATAATGTTCATAAGCATGCTATGTTTACAATTTGTGTTCAATATTAATTGTTTTGAATACTTGATGAAAACTATGAAATAGGCATTTTTTTTTCTTTTTTACGTCATTATTTTCATACTGATATTTTTTTAAAAAATTGTGTTCAAAAGTTACTCGGGAGTAAAGTTTCATATATAAATATATATATATATATATATATATATATATATATATATATATATATATATATATATATATAAATATATATATATATATATATATATATATATATATATATATATATATATATATATATAAATATATATATACACACACACACAATTTTATTAAAATTTTTCTTCAATTTCTACAACATATTTGGTACTTTAAATTCATTCGCTTAGTTTCATTAACGTCCTTAATTTATTAATTATAATTCTACTAGTACACACACAATTAGTATTTTTGCATTTCCTTAAATAATAACTATCTCAACGATATTTTAACTTCATTTATAACAGAAGAAATTGTAACTAAATACAATTTTGTATCACTTTATACTATAAATATATATTAATATCTCATTTTGAAACGATATTCTATTAATGATATTTTAATGAATGAAACTATTATGCTTTAAAAATAATTTAATCTGGGTATTCATATGAGGTAGTTTTAAGATATAACTGTAACATATGCGATGTAAATACACTAATTTTTGTATTCTTTATTTTTCATTAAATATATAATAATGCAGCCTGTGGTGAGAACGAAGTGTTCAAACCTTGTGGCCCAACATGCATAGCAACCTGTGAGAATTATTTCCGTTTAAAGCCTTGTACACACCCTTGTGTCACAGGGTGCTTTTGCAAACCTGGCTACGTTAAAGGTCCTGATGGTAAATGCATCTTTCCTGATTTTTGCCCTAGACAAGGTAAGTCAAAATAAAAATATAAAATAATTGCAATTCAAACGTATTTTAACGAAGAAACAGATTATATTTTACATAATTTGAGCTTCCATTATTTAACTGTACTTTCAATATACTCAAAATAATTATTTATACATTTGCGGGCGCGGTAGATTATTATATATTTATTCCCCTAAAATTAAATGTAAATGAATTTAATATTTCAGTACAAAGTTTCAACTAAAGTCATTGTATAATATAAAATCTTTGATATTGTTTTTTACAATGCATATTTCATACACAATACATAATTCTACATAGCATAATAAAACTTTTCGTCACCGACATTTATAGATTTTGCGTAAGCGATTAAGTAATGGTACATTATAAAAGAATAAATAATTACAAAATTATTTTTACATTGTCTAAATTTTTAAAATAATGCTTTGTTTAAAGAAAAAGCTCTTACAACAAATTATTTCAATTAGAATAGCCTAATTCTAATAAATGTGATAAAACAGAAATTGAAATTACAGTCTACATTTTTCTTATTTTGAAAGAAAATTATAATTTTAGACCATTTCAACATTTACTCGTGGTAGCTTATTAGTGTCTTTTTAATGCATAGAGTTGTGATAAGTTCTAGTATACTTCACAATAACGATCAAATAATGCATACATCAAAAGAAATAATCAATTTATTGGACACAGAGAGAACAGAAATTATGAACTAAATGTAATCACATGTAAGTTACATTGCGTTATAAGTTCTAAGTTAAGTAATTTTGTATAGCAAATAATGCAAAAATCTGAGCCAAAGTAAAAATATCATATTCCATTAAAATATCGAATTAGTTTCAGGGTATTTATAATTAAAAATTTATATAAAAATATTTTTAATCTGTTATATATATTCTATTATGCCGACCGTCCTGTCTAGTGTCAGAGTGCCTGACTGCGGATAGGGAAGTCCTGGGTTCAAATCCCGGTTCGGGCATGAATAGTTACTTTCTCTCTCTACCTATCCTGTATTTGTCCTTTCTGTGTATGAATGGGGTGTGAATGGTTGTCTACCCTATAAACGGGTCCCTATGGCATGTGCGTACTGAAGCAGTTGGACTCCACACCAATGATTGTTCAGTATGGAAAAGTGGAGCAGCGCACCCCATATTGTCAGCCTAAGCTGGCACAAGACAAAAAAAATATTCTATTATATTTATAATCTAATTTTTATATTAATCGGGAAAATTAATGCTGCGGAAAAACGTCATTCATGATAATTAATCTTGATATTCATGGTTGGAATCCAATTCGTCAGAGAATTCCAGAGTATTGTAATCTTTCATGGCTTTTTTTCAATGGAAATATATCAATATATTCTTCTCTAATTTTTAAGGAAAATATAGTGATACTTTATTTTAAATCATTCGTTTAATTAAACGGTGATTCCTTTCTTGAACTGAAAGCAATGAAATGGCAAAGAAAATATGGATGTTCCTTCAAATTTCCTTTTTTGAAATTTCGGGAAAGTAGAAATGAATTCTTAGTTAAACGTTATAGCCCCACGAATCTAATATATTTTCTCTTTCTGTAATTTTAATGATTTTTCAATAACAAAAGAACTCTATCTTATTTTTAATTTCTTTAACTGTTATCTAATTTTTTTCAACTATACATGGATTTCGACATGTACATTAAAACTATACAAGAACCTTATAAAATAGAAATCAGAAATGTATTGGAAAAAATGGCGAATAAATATGTTCACAGGGGATAGCCATATTTCATCAATAATATAGCGAAAGGGTTAAACCTTGTCAGGTGAATATCTGAATATAGTTCAAAGTTCCTAGTTGAACCTTCTCTTACTGACAACTTCAGAACTTTCATCATCAAAGTTCTCATAGTTACTAACGATTTTACTACATAACATTGTATGTAATCATAAATTAAAATCCAACACATTTAATTATTTTCACAGACTTATCAAGTCCCTATTAGTGTAGTAGTAACTTAATCAACATGATATATGTTCCAGTGTTAGAACTTGGTATCTACTGAATTTTTTTTTAAACTTTGCTGAAAACTGTAAAGCAGCTATCAATTATTGTAAATAAATCATTGCTATTCCCTCCTACAAATATTTCGCTTCATGACTATTAATAAATTCATTGACTTGTTTAAAAAGCACTTCTACTGATTTGGAGAAATCTATAGGAAAATAAATCTTTATCTGTGGCTTGAAATGAGACTTAACTTTGCCTGAAGACACAGGTTTTCATATACATTGGTTTCATAGGTATTCTTCTAAGATATCATGCAATCTCATATATTTTTTTTTGGAATATTTTACCTAAAAATGTAAATAAATCTTAGGTGATTCTCGCTTCCAAGCATGTATAGAACTATTAATTACATTTTTGACAATTCAGCTTTCTCCTAATCATTAAGACGCTTTATTTCTAAAGGATGTATCAAAATATGTGTTTTTAATGTGAGTCTAATAATTTATTTCATGGTAGTAAAGAAACCTTACATTCCATTGATCAAAATGCATTTTGTTTAAGAGAAATCCTGAACAAAAAATTATTCGGAAATTTAATACTTCGTCAATCATTTCGTGTAGAGGCTGGTAGGAGTACTAAGTTCAAATGATGAAACATATTTTTTAAGTCTTAGAACATGCATTTTTTGATTATATAGAGTTGTAGTATTAGATGACTGAGAAAATTATTAATATGAAATCTCATTCTTAAGTTTTAGAAGGCACTGTAAAAGCAGCATCAATCATAAAGTTAAAAAATCTTACCGCCAGAATTGTTTTTTAAATTAGAAAAAAAAGAAAATTTTAAAAAAGGGCTAATTATTTATAAAAGAAATAAATGAAAATAAGTAAAATAGATTACTGTAGTTGTCAAGAGCAAAATTTTTAATTTGAATCTCTAGATTATTTAAAACGGCTTATAAAAATGTAATATAATTTAAAATACTATAAGAATTAGAAATTTAAGGTAAAAAATAAGAATAAACGTAATTCGAATACTTCATATGAGAGAAATTTATATAAGAATTTTACATATTAAAATATATTTAACTGTGCGTGTGTGGTGGAGTGCTGAAATAAATTTAATTCTATGAAATTGGCTTACCAAGCATGACTTATCACTTATCAAGTATAAAATACTTGATAAGTGCTGCTGAAAATGCATAGGCATGCAAATTAATGCTTCCTGGTTTATCTCGTCAGTATCACAAATATTTTGAAATGAATACCAAAGGTGAGTGAGGAGCAATTGGACGCTTTTTTGTTCTAAAAAGTACAGTGAGAGAGAAATTTTTACTTACATTAAAGTTATATTTGTACTAAAGTAATATCTTCATTAAATTCTGACCTCATTTTATTAAAATAATTTTTAACCTACTAAAATTATGAAATGAACTTAAGGCTGTATGTCACATCAATGATTCATAAGTAATAATAATGAATCATTTGAAATTCTGGGCAATGTTTACTTCTATATGTAAACATTTCCCAGTGGTATTTTAAGAGTGATATAGGTTATTAATCTCAGCATCTGAAACGTTTTACCATAGCATTTGTCAATTGTTTCGCTACATCTGGAATATTTTGCTGTTGCCAATTCTGGTAGCTATTTATGTGCCGTAACTGTTTGATTAATTAAGAATCGTGTGATCTTGATGGTCGAATAACAGCACGTTGGTAATGAAGAAAAGTAATAACAGTTGTGATTATAATTTTGTTGGAAAAAATGGTTCTGCTATAAAGTATTATAAAGAATATCGCTAAGATTTCTACCGCTTATCAACCGCTTTTAAAGATGTATTCAAGAATAAATTCTGAAATTCAGGATGATTGCTGAGAATCTAAGTCGTAATTGATAGCCAGTATACTAATGACTATATTTCAGTAAAACAAAAGATGACTAACCCCACTGGCTTGTCATTCCACGCATACATTCAATGATGCATGTATGTTTGCTATTAAATTTAAATGGTATTTATCACTGAATACTATAGGATGCCAGTTTGTTTTTAGTCATGCTAGTTTTCTATGAAATCATTATATATAATTATGCAGATGCCTTGAGTGAAAAGTCTAAATAACATGAGATGTAGGTAAATATCAGGGAGAGAGTGGTAAAAAAGAGGTTGTAATAGATTGGATAATAGACAATGATGACTTTGGGATAATTCACATAGTCCTTCAATTTCGCTTTCATGTGCGTCCACCTTTGACTATAAATTTATACATTCAATCGACAAACTCCTTATAGGAATAATTACTTACAAAAGCTAAAAAATTTAACAATTTCATATTGTTCGGTATGCTGTTACAGTGCTTTGTTCAATTGTAAGAAAACACAAGTTTTTAAAAATAAGAATCAAAATGAACCTTAATGATGTAAATAAATTATATTTTGAATCAAAAAATGTTCTTAAAATGCAATGTTAATAAAAAAAATATTTTTGGCAGCTGTTCAAAAGTTCGTGTCTTATATCGAGTCTCCAAAATTTGAATGTTGTATAAATTGTGATTTTATAACAAATATATTTTTATTAATGCAATGATTATTAAAAAATTTTATTAAAAAAGTAAATATTATATAAATTTAAAAATTAAATTAATTAAATTGCCTAAATTTAGTTTAAAGACTATTTTTATACTAGTGTGTTTAGTCGCATCAAGAGATAGGCAACCACTGTGTGAGTCATTCACATACACACACACATCAATTACTATATTTAACTGTTTTGTACCTTAATCCAATTGTAAATTATATAAGTGCTGTTAAAAGATTATTAAAGTACTAATTAACATAAAGGAAGGTATTAAATGAAAATTATATATTTTATTATAACTTTAAATAGTTTTAAATATAGTATATATTACCTTAAATATCGACTGTGTGTGTAAAAATGTATTCTTGTGAATGAGAGAAGTGTTTGTTTTAATAGAAATATATATGCTGAACTTTTTATTTGAGATATTATCAATAATTGTGTACTAAAATTAACATTTTTCACTTGGCACACTCAAAACTTATTAATTCCTTTAATATTATCAATCAATACCTTTAAGATAACTAAAATGTATTGGCTGAAAAGTCTTTGAAGAATTAAGTGCAACCATGTACCGTGTGAAAGATCTTATAATGATTCATTTCTTTCACCTCTACGATGTCCAATAGAAAGTATGAGTGTTACTGTACAATGTCCGATGGGTATTACTGTAAAAACAGCTCAGAGTGGTCCTGATAAAGGCTGATTACCACCAACAATGTACCATTGAAAGAGTTGTTAATTTCCTGTTCCAAGTGGTGATAAAAAAACAATACGGAAAATTACAAATATAAATATTTTGAGTTCGAGGAAATTAAATCACTATTTTGTAGTTATTTTAATTGTTTAGTTAATTTATTATGCATGGAATTATATATAAATTTGATATTAAACTATATTAAGCAAAATTACACTCACACATTCTCCAAAATTTATTCATTTCACCTATAAGTATTCAATCTCAATAAGTTAATTATTTACTTTGCCAATTATTTTGAAATAAATTTTTAAATATATATATATATATGTATGTATGTGTATATATATATATATATATATATATATGTATATATATATGCATATTTTCTAAAGTGATAATATACATATTGTGTGTGTGTGATTATATAATCAATAATATATATATTATGAATATGAAAATATTATAATACATAATTATTATGTGATATTATACATATTAATTATACATATTTTCTATTTTTCTAAAGTGACAATATTTGAATTGTATTTAAAGGGTTTAGAGGCCGCAATTTAGGAGGCAATGCCACAGACATTGATGATGAAGTTACCACTACTTCAAAACAAAAGGACGAAACTAAAGTAACTTCGGCCGACACAAATAATACAGAATCAGTTGCCATTACAACAATTTCAGCTAATGATCCCAATTCAAAAGTATTGGACGAAAAAATGACGACAGACGCTAGAGAAATCAAAGGAACACAGTCAACTTCGCCCCCTAATTCAAAAGCATTGGACGAAAAAATGACAACTGAAGCTGGAAAAATTGAAGGAACACGGTCGATTTCGCAATCTACCGACAAAGCTAAAGATGAAGCTAATAAATCCACTCAAAAGACCACAGTAGCATCAGATTCTTCGAAATCAGCTCCAATGTCCAGTACAGCAATGCAAAATAATGACATAACTGTTCCACTCACAACACCGCCTATTGCTAAGGACACAGGTTTACCTTCTACAGAATTAATCACAGATAAGGTAACTCCAGCTCCTACAGCTGCAGATCCTCCAAAGACAACTGCGACACACCCAAACCCATTGATGACAATAGCAACTGGTGACAAGGCAACTCATTTGCCATCAGCAATCAAAGCAGCAGATGTGCCGACTACATTATCTACTGGTAAGGCAACAACTCCATTTGCGTCAGATGTTAATGAAACAGTGACCAATACCATCGGTAAAGATTCAACGGGTGATAAAACAATAGCTGCAAACGATGGCAAAGCAACACCATTAATTAACTCTGATAAAACTACTTCAAGTACTATAGTCACTACTAGTGAAAAGCCAATATGAATCAGACTGTATCTGCATGCCTTGGAATGCAATTACTTTATCACTCAAGATTTGTTAACCGATTGCGATGTATAGTTTATTTTCCTTTGAGATATGAAAAGGCATAGCAGCTTCTTTAAGTAAGGACTTGTATCCAACCTTAATACATAAACTGCATTCTTTAGAATAATATAAAAATTAAATTTTAAAACAGACGATTCAGTATTTAAAATATCTAAAATTTTAATGGTCCCGATTTTAGTAACCAAAAAATAAAAAAATGTTTTCTCAATATTCGGAAGAAAATCTTCGATTATTTATTTTCTAAAATAAATTAGGTAATTAAATTAATAAAGAGAATCTTATTGAAAATAAAGTTCGTAAAATTATTTGTTAAAATATAGCATACGTTAATATATAAAGTTTATCACGTTATTTTTAAAAATAAAGTTTCATTTGGAAATGACTATTTTAAAATATGTTTTATTTTATTTTAGAAAATTAAGTTATAGTTTTGAAGCAAAATTATATAAAACTAAGACTATATATATACATAATTTATAATTAATAGATAAACTAAGAATAATATACCTAGTAAACTTTTAGTTTGGGAATCCTATAAAAAGTTAAATATAGCATTTTATATGTCGTCCAAATAATTACATTCAAACCGAACACATAAGTTTCCAATTTCTTGTTTGCTTAAAATTAAAGCTAAACTAACTTTATAAAGTTACAATATAATAGCGAGAAAAAAATAATGTATAAATTACTATTATGCAATATAGGAAAAAATTAAGCAAAAAACCAGAAAGCAAATAAGAATAATTAAGCAAAAAGGTATGCAAAAAATTATCATATGCTTATATGTAAATTGTTATTGTTTAATATCACTGCAAGCTATCGAGTCTTACAAAAAAAATATTTTATTAAAAAAAATAATTTTATATATTAAGGTAACTTTATATATTAAATATAATTAAAAATGTTTTTCCAGCTTCTGCTCGTAAAAAATATGTCTCTAAAAATAATCAATTTTTAATTTCATTTTCTGACAAGTAATAAGCATTAAAAAAATATACATTTATTGTTAATAACCTTTTTCAAATATAAAAAACAAATTTATTCATATCTAGGGGAAATCCATTTAAAAGAGAGAACTTTTTTTAATAAGGATTTACTGTAATTTCTAGCATCCCGAACACGTGAAACATTGGTCTTCAAATATATTTTACTAATTACTATAAAAGCAGTAAAAAATATTTAATAAACTGACAATTTTTTTTCTATTATAAGATTAAATCTTTCTTTGTCACATTTTAAAATATTTTTAAATAAGAATATTAACAAAAATTCTTTGTTCTCAAAATTTACAAATTAATAACTTTTTAAAAAAAGTGTCATTTTTATAAAATAAAATTTTTTTTTAAACTATAAAGTAAGTGCGATAAGAGTATACAGTTAAAAGAAATTCATGTAAGATGTTTTTTCTTTCTTATATATGGTAGCAAGGCAAAGTATTTCTTCAATAAAAATGATAAAAAAAAAAAATGGAAGTTTCTGATATTAAAACAGAAATTTTGTCGTTTTTTGTACAAAGTATTATTTATACAATGCTTTTCGAAATTTCCAAAGTCACTTGATATATAATTTGGTGACAAAGAAGGCAATGCGAAATTGGAAGTGTTGACCAATAACTTTGGCATTTGTAAAATGTTTGTTTCAATATCTTTTCTAATATGTACTGATAAATAAATTTGAGTTCAATATTTGATGTGAGTTACGTTTCTGAAAGAGAAATGCTAACTACGAGCGCTTCATTCATTAAACTTTTCATGTATAAATGCCGCATTTATATATAATTTTCAAGATATTCTTTAATTTCATCCTTATTCAGCTTTTAGGTGCAACTTCATACTCAAATTCAACAAATCCCCAACTTAATACTTAAGGTTTAATAATAAAAGATTATTATTAAACCTTCTTAAGTATTACTTATTAGATAAAGCTTTTGCATTAACTAAAAGTACATAGTAGATACTTCCTTGGCATACCTTTGTATGGAATTTAAAAATTGACTTAGAGCACCCATAAATAATATTTAATAATGAATGGAGAATATGTTTGGTGATTTAAGCTGAATTAGTTTAATACATAACTTTTTTAAAAGTAACACTGCGCGAAAATTATATGTAAAATTATCATTTCAGCTTAACTCATTTTTAATATTTTATTTTTATAAATTCTTAAAACACAATCAAGCAAATTTAAAACTATTTTTTAATACTCTCATCAAATTGTTCAACAATCGTTGTTATTAAGTTAAAAACTCAACTGTTAATCCTGTTCATCAGACGCTTTAAATTTTATAACAAATAATATTGTTTTTTTTTTCTTTCAATAGTGAATGTTACGGAAAGATTCAAGACAAAATTTCGAGATCGAAATCCCCACCAACGAAAATCCAGACAAGGCAAAATCTCATCACAGGCAAAATCTAAACGTGGTAGAACCAAGGCTGGAACAAATTCGTCTCGCAATCGAACTACTAACTTTAAAAAATCCAAACAATCAAACTCGAAACAAGCTAATAGAAAACAGGCAAACAACAGAAACAAGAAATCTCCCCAAGGCTAAAACTGTCAATCTATTACTTCAACGCTTAAAGTACATATTTAGTTCCAAATATAATTTTTTCTTAATTTCAATTCCAACTTGCTCTTTGCTTAGTTAAGGTAACTCTGTTGCGATCTCAATATGTATTTTTATTTTACATTAGTAATCCCCATTTCTATTGAAATAAGACAAAGTTTCAAACATTTACATTTTCGAACAATGGAAACTATGAGTGTAGTATTTACTAAAGAAAGTATTCTTTCACACACAATATATGCAAAGATATTCTTTTTCTATTTCGTAGTCATTTTTCGGGCACTTTTTGGGCTTACAGTCAAGACTTAAAGCAACAGGTATAGTTTAAAGTAGATTCTGAAACACAAGACAGATGTAAACGCAAGAAATAGAAAAAAAAAACTAAAAATATCGAAAGCAAAAGGTTGACATTCTCTTAATATACCTTGAAATTTATTTAATGCAAAGTTTACAATCTGAAAATTCTTGTTAGATGTCATTTCATAAATTATGCAATTGCTTGTAATGTAATAGTTTGTTATTAAAAATATCTGTGTACACTATGGTTATTTTCTTTTTGATCTATCTAAAAGTAATATGTATAGAACTTAACTTTTGTATATAGATTACACGCAAACAAAGAAAGTGGCGACAGCACTTGTTATGAGGTGTAAACTTTTAAGAACAAACAAATACAAAGCATCGCAAATACAAATGGAGTCAAGATTAAAATGACTCGTAAGTATACATAAATGGAAATAAACTGAAATCTATTATTGTAAGATGATAAAAAAACAAATGTTTTTGATAAATGGAGAGGAATGGATGAAATGCCATACCCTTTAGTAAGGAGTCGTTTTAAAACGTTATGATGAAACTCATTTAACTGCAGCGAAATGGTTTGGTCATTTTTGCACATGAGGGCTAATTAAACCAGGATTAAACGGTTTAAAGTGAATACTAAAAGACTACAGGTAGCCAAGCCCAAGAAGGGATTCGATCCCACGAACTATTAAAACGAAGGCAAAAGCGATAGCAAAATGGGTGTTATGATACTACAAAAAAAATTATCACCTATATACAATCACTTTTAAATGCAAAAATTATACTCTATTTTTGGATGTACACTGACTCGCGGAATTTCCCTGACGACCATAAATCATATACCAGGTATTGCTTTTATTACTAATTTTACTATTATTACCTTGCAATCGAATTTAATAACCTGGGAAAGCCGTAAACACTGTACTATTGCTTTTTCATTGAATGAGGAGGAATATAGGATGACTGCATCAAATGGAGCCAAAAAAGCTAATTATATATTCTGATAAAAAAAAAAACTATAATTAGCCTTTTAATAGACTATAATAGACGGAAAATCGAGTTTTTATATGTAAATTATTCATAGAAATACTAGACATCATTTTGTATAGGAATATCTTAAAAAGACGGGCGCATGGACTTACAGTATATATTAAAGGAAGATGCAGAGCACATGTGGTAACAAAAGCCTATTGTTTTACCTTTCATTCAGCATTGCAAATGTTTTAATGCATTAGGAATGGATATTGAATTACTATAGGAGAAAAGACAAACAAATATAACGAAAATTCCATTTAAATATTTTTTTAGTCAAAATCTACGAGAGTCCAAATTTGGCGTGATAAAAAAAAATATTGGAAAAATTATGAAATTGACAAAATTATGAGCGAAAACAAAATCAGTATATGTTTAAAATTATAAGCGAAAACAAAATCAGTATATGTTTAGTACTTTGTATGCATACCTTCTGCATCTATAACAGCTTGAAATCCATTTCTCACAGAGGAAACTAAGGTCTTAGTTGTACTATTGAGAATTTTGAGTCACTCTTCCAAGAGTACACGTTTGAGGTCGTCTTTACTTGAAATTTTATGTTGCCTGAATTCTAGATCTAGCAGGTGCCATAAATTTTCAATTGTATTGATGTCAGGCGATTGAGGTGGGGTTTTTAACTGGCGAGGATCATTGTAAAGTAGCCATTCATGGGTGAGATTTTCTGTATGCTTGGGGTAATTTTCTTGTTGAAAAATGAATGATGCTCCCAGGCCAAGAATTTTGGCACTGATTTTTTAAGTTATGGCGCAAAATGTTAATGTATGTGCGTGCTGGGCTGCCAACTCCATCTGCTGCCATACCGCCCCAAACTAAGCTGCTTCCACCATGTTTTACAGTAGCAGTTAAATGTTGCTCTTCCAATTCAATATTTGGCCTCCTCCACACATATCGCCGTCCATCACTGCCGAAAATGTTAAACTTTGATTCGTTGGAAAAAATAACTGTGTTCCAAAACTCTTCAGATAAATCAAAGTGAGATTTTGCGGAATCTACCTCTTTCTCCTATTTATTTCCGAGATGAATGGTTTCTTTCTAGCTGCCCTTCCATAATAACTCCTCTCGTGTAAAACATTGTGTAAACTCTCGTGTACGCTGAAAGTCTTTTGCGAAGTGAAAGCTACTTATCTTGCTATCTGGGATGCACTTATTTTAGGGTTTTCCTTAACCTCTTGTTAATAATGACACTTTCTTCTTTAGTAGAAAATATTCGCGGTCGTCCACTTCTAGTCTTATTTTCCGTTGATCCTGTTTCTTTCAACTTTTTTACAACACTTCTGACAGTAAATAAACTTATATCAACTGCACTCCTATAGCACGATGAGTTAAACCTTCATTTCTGAGCATAATAATCGTGTTTTTAACACTAACGTCCAACGACTTCGATGTCATTTTACTGCAGTCATCGCAAAATAATGCATAGACACTTTTGGAGTAGTTTTGCAGACTTTAAACTGGTAGGGTTTCTTATCAGTCGAAACGCATGACTCTTCAATATAACAAAATTTACATAGCAGTTAAAACTTTGCCAATACTTTTTTGACATGCAAATCTTCGTTTTTGAAAGAAAAAATCGTAGAAGATGCAAATTAAAATAAAATTTTTATTTTTAATATATCTAAGATATCTTGTATTTAATTACGACAGTTAAAATAGCATAACATTTTATTTATTTGTCAATATGAATAAATTAAGGTAATTGCCAATACTTTTTTTCCACAAAGGTGTATACATTTTTCATTTTCAGATGAATGTCAGTGGTTCTCTTTTTATTCAGCAGTTGAAGAATAATGTTGGTTTTCTTTGATATGTTTGGTAAGTACGGTGTTGTTAACGTTTTAGAAATTTTTAAATTCATTACTAAATAAACGTCTAACCATATTGTGAATCCATGGTTAAATAATAAAAAAAAAAATAAAAAAAAACATCTAACCATGAAGTCACAATAGATCCACGATAAGATGTTGCTTATACTACCACATTGTTGACGCATTAATTTGTATAATTCTTGCAGCGACGCCTTTAAACAAAGTTTAAACGATCGATTTAATATTAATTTTATAATTTTTCTCACTTTATTCCTAAAAATATCTTTTTATAAGAAATATTGGAAACTTAAAATAATTTATGAAGGTTTTAAGATAATAAATTTCACTGAATGCAATACAAGACACAATCACAAAAATTAAATACAGCTAACATACTATTTTATTTCATTCTGACTAGTATCTTCCATAAAGTTACAGGACTGTACAAGTGCAGATTGTGCAACATACTTGAGAGTCCCTCAACAAACTAGAAGTATATGTGCACAATCTCTAACAACCAGCAAATATTTTTTTTAACATTTTATCTTCTTCACAGGTAATATTTTTTTAAATTATATTTGTGTACATTATGAGACCAAGTTACAACAATATATGAAAGAAAGTACAGATATCTAGAATTCTACATATCAGATAATAATAAAAAAATAGCTAGTCCACATAATTAGAAATTCTTAAGTGGATTTCCTTTTCATTAAGAAACAAGAATTTCAACCTCATCAAGAATATGAAAATTATTTTGAACCAGTTACTCTAATAGAAGCTCAGTCTTACACACACTTTGTAACAAAGTCTCTTTTAATGTAAACACTTTTTTTTTAAATACACGAGTAGCTGGTCTCTTTATACACAATGCAGTTCATTTTTATCACAACCAACAAGGGCTTTTTTATGATAAAGAAATAAATTATGTTAAAATATAAATAAAGCATCTTTTCATCAATACATATTAAGCTGAATATCCAATACCCGAAAGGAAAATTTGTCTAAATAACAATATATTATCAAGGAAAAAATATTTATTTAATACCTAAAAACAATGTTTTCAGACTTAAAGTGTAAGTTTTCAAATAAAATTTTTGAGTTGTGAAATGTGGTCAAAAGGTTTTAGTTATGGTAACATTCTAACCACAGTTCATTGCACAAAATATTTATATATTTTATACAAACCATTTATATATAATTTAAAAGTTATCTTAAAAAATAATTCATTTTATAAGAAAGTTTTTTCACATATCTTGATTTAAGCAGTTTCAACAAAAATTAAATATTTAAAACCATTTTTTCTCAATAAAATTTACAGATGGATCTTTATTAAATCTAAGCAGAAAAAATAATTAATACACACCAATAAATCTACAAGATGACAGCATATACTAAACTTAATTTACTGCCAGAAAGAAAACAGTATGAAATTTAAATTTTAAGTCTCGTGGTATTGAAAAAATTCAAAATTTAACCATGTTATTAACAAATTTTTGAATCTTTCCAAGTATTCACACGGAGATTTCCAATTTTAATAAATATTATCTGACATTTAAAAAACATTAAGAATGATATTAAGCTAACAAAGCCAATGACCCTAATTAGGGAAGTAACAGGTGACTAAACTCAGTCAAACTTTCTTTTTAAAAGTAAATATATTATATACATAAAACATTTAATGCAACACCTATGTTGATAAATAAGTCACAGCCATTATCATTGCCACATAAGTCATCTCTAGTTTGAATAGGCACAATCCTCTTGTCAATCTACATCCTTCTATGGAGAAGTATCAGAATTTTACATATGCCCATTGGCACCTTTAAAAGGGGTACACTGGACCCATCGTTCAACAGTTTATTAAATTGTGGAAGAATATTGTTTTTATTAACATTTGTCAGAGATAAAAATGTAAAACCAATAAAATTAGAAACAAAACACACATCTACAAGAAAATGTTTACATTAAAGGTTTTATCATCAAATATATTATTGTTTTTTTATTGGTATAACGAAATAATTTACTTAAAGAAATGGAGAAGAGTTTACACCCAAAGGTATAGCAAAAAATATCTAGAAATATCAGTTCTATGCACAATGATCACAGTCTCATGAAACAGTCATACATACTATATAATGTCCATGCTGTTTTGTCAAAAGGCCAACATTTTAGCAATGGATTTCTATCACAACTGTTTTATCCACATAGGAAATAACCACAAGTGCAAATCACCCCAGCCATCCAAAAAATATTTAATTAGAAATAAACTTTCAACTACAGAACTAAACAGACATCAGAAAGATTTATAAGACTCTTCATTTATAATAAAAGCAATTTATAAATTTTCACACATCAGCAACCAACTAGATATTATAGACAATCAGAAACATTTTGTATTTTTGTACTTTAATAAAATAGAGCTCATACATATCGTTTCAAATTAATATTCGACTTGAAATTAAAAAGGAAAGTTTTCTAAATGTACAATCAGCAAATAAGTTGTCATTAAAAAATAATAATTGGAAAATACTGTAGACTCTGATAGAGTACAAGATTTAATTGATGAACTGCGCATATTATTGTATTATATGAAGGCACGTTTGAAAAAATGTAAAATTTTTGGTTTAGTTTGTGATGATTTTCTTTGGGGAATTTATGAATTATCTAGAGGGAGAAGGCTTTAATTAAACATTTTGATGAATGACAATGTCACAGTTAATATGCATATTCTCACTTCTATTGTCTTGTGTATCATAACTTGAAAAAAATTACAATAGGCACTCATAACTATTAATTACCAAAAAATATTAATTTTTAAAAAAGTGGAACGAGTAAGAAGTATATTAGAAATAGAGAACTGGAGCTATATTATACAACTACACGTATTTAAAAGATAATATAAATTTTAATTTTCGCATTTTAATTAAATTTAAGCACTTTTGTGAAATATAAGTTGCTTAATTTATAATATATGTAGAACAGCATGGGGTATTTTAGGTAATATAACTGCACTTAGCTCAGTATTTTGATGAAAAATATTATTTTCCTATCTAAAAGCTGTGATTGTCACACACGTTGTCATTACTTGAATAAAGTTCCAATGTAATGAGCTACGTCAATATATTTGAAAAATTTAAGTTTCAACATTCAGTTCACCCTATGTAACATATGACCACACAAATGTAGCATAAATTGTGTAAAAAATTACTGCAATTAAAATATATATTTTAATTAAATTCTAAAATATTATTCACTTAAATTGAACATCTTTTGTTCTTAAATTTAATTAAATTGTAAATAGTACTTTCTGTCAATAATTGTTATATGCAATTCTGCAGATAGCATTCACATAATTTATGCTCAGTGGCAGTGTTACATTCTCATCTATGTTAACTACTTTTCATTGCAACTATCAGTACAATCTAAGAGAGCTACATTATCATATATCAATATTTGCTAAGAAGTAGTACCAATATACCTGCGTAGCATAATCTAGTTGTTAATTTTTATTTTTACGTACATAGAAAGTCTGCATGCATGCATCAGTAAAATACAAAACTCAACTAACTCAAAAAAATATGAGAATATGAAAATTACTTAAGTGGTGAAGATCAAACATCACTCCACTTTACAAATATATTTATAAAATGAAAGCCCTTAATTTCTTGTAATATACCTATATCTTTCACACGTAAATTAAAAAGAAAATTTAATGACATTAATAAACATTAGTGTTATTAAAAAGATTTGAAAAGAAGATGCAATGGCAGACATACAGACTTTGCTCAAATTACTCAAGGAGTTAGAATATAATGGATGGCTAGGGTGACAAAACATAAAAGTTTCTATTGGAACTTTAGGGGCGAGGAACCAAAATTAGGTGTTGGCGGTGTGCCATGAGAATATAATGCAGAGTCCATAGCACATGAGCCAGAGCTTGAATGGCTTCCAGAACTGGACCGGGAATGTAAGGCCAATGAGATGGAGGAGGCAATCGATTGTGAAGATTGTGAATAGGTTGGAGGCCTCTTGGAGGTTTCATTATTTTTTGATACAGCACAGTCTTTTACAGAATCAGCTGCATTATTATCTTCTATCACAGCTGTTGCAGCTTCCTCTGTGGATGTTGATGCAATTGCACTAGTTGTAGCACTTTCATTGCTTTTATCCTCTGATTCAGAGGCAGCTTCAGTAGTTGTATCGCCATAAAGTTTTAGAGCAACTGCAAGATCTCTAAGTATCTCTGTTTCTTTTTCTTCAACGATGTTGAAACGCTCATTAAAGAGTGTGAAGTGCACAAATAAAGAATTTAAATGAGCGTGCATATTTAAAAGCACGATATCTTTAAAATGATTATGATAAATATGGGCCAGGACATGAAAAAGTAGTCGTTGAATCTTCTTCACAATTGACTCAAAAGAACTAGGGAAGTCACGATCTAAAAATAAAAAATTCTTGTTAGAAAATTATAAATATTAAAACATTCGAAGCACAAGCTTTTTCTTAAAAAATGTGTAAAGAGATCATTCTCTAATTATTTAAAATTCTCCTAACATTTCCATATTCCTTTATAATATAAATAAACATTCCATTTTTGTCATTAACTTTTTTCATTTAAAGAAAATCCGATGACTGATGTACAATAATAATCAAGAATTTAGATTAGTTCTATCCTCTGAAGGTATAGATGTTGAAATCTTATTAAATTCACACACATTTGAAATATTTCTTGGTTTCAAGTTTCAGCATTTCAAATGAGAGAAATTCGCAAAAGCTTATTTAGAGAAGCATGGCAATCTAGAGCATGTGTTTATTGTGTGATTAGATTAATGAATGGAAATGCATTAATATTCACAATACAAGTTTGATCTTTAGAATGGATATACTTGAAATAAATCACCTTAAGTATGGAAAGCTTAATAATTGAGAATGAAGCATTACATTTTGCATATTATATTGTGTAATCTAAATTACTGAAATCAATTAGAGGCAGAATTGCAAAAATTACAAAGAAATTTTTAAACATTAGATTCATAGTATTTCGAATTTTAAAAGTTGAGGCAATATTAAATGAACCTGAAAGTAATTTGAAATCATTATATAGATTGGAAAAACTATTACAATATTTAAAAATTTGGGGAAACTGATTGTATGTTATTAGAAGAATAAAATATTAACGTGCAAAATTTAACATATTCTGATACATTTATACCATGTAAATCTTTTCTTTTACCTTATCTATTGACCAAATATTATGTGAAAAAACATTCTCTAAATTAAAATATTTTAAGTATTAAATTAATATCTAAAATATTTGAATTTATAATTAAATAATTTATAAAGTTGTTTAGAATAATAATGAAGTTCAAATATATTGAAAACATAAACGATGTATTTATCAAAAAGGATAATTTTATAATACATTGTATTTTTATAGTAAATTTACAAAATACCTTTTCATATGTATAATAATAAAAAATATCATGGTGTAGTATATTTAACAAATAATATAAGAACATATTTAGATTAAGAAAATGTTACACAATGAAATGAATTAAAATATTGTTCATGGCATAATAATAAATGTGGCATACATAATAATATCAAAATTAATTATATTTAAGAGTACTTCTCTGATGAATAAAATATTAAAGATGAGAGAACTAGAATTTATTAATTTCTCTAATTTTTCTAAAGGTGGAAAAAAGTTTAGATCTTTAGAATAGATTACCAAACTATTTTTGAGAAAAATAAATATACACAAAGCTTTTATACTGATGACACAAACAGCAATTTTTTTTAAACATTGCTGCAAATTCTAGTGCTATTTTCCCTTTACCATATTTAAAGTGCATTTATATTTTGACGAAGACAAAGTGGGATTTTGCCAACACAGATAATATCAATAATTCTATACAGCAAAAAATTCTCTATTAAATAAGTTTAAGATGGAATTAAAGGATTAAACTAAAATTTTATTCATTGATCAAGTGGTATTAATTATTGGGATATGATTCTTAATTATTAATATAATCTTTTCTGACTTGGAAGTTTTACAAAAAGAGAAATATTGTTTTAAAATTTCTGCACATTAGTACATTCTCAATTTATTTATCTATGCAACTATGAAAGTTAAATGAATATACTTTTACAGATTTATAATGGAATTGAATTGGTCTATCTTATAACTCAAGTTTTGCACACAGGAGTCTGTTCGAATAGGACTTTTATTTTAAAGTGATTAAAAATTCACACTAACTATTTGACTACCAGAGCATTTAACTACAGGTTGAAGACAAATGAACGATATGCCACAGAAAAGTATTGCATCTAGCATTAAGTTCAAATAGTAATAAAACAAATCTATTAAAACTTAATTTGGAGATATCTATAATTAACTTTCTGTATTCAAAAACATGTAAACATAGGGGATCTCAGAGAGAAAATCAGATATTTCATAATTTGAATTGCATTACACACTGAATATATGAAGTTAATTATTTGACTTGTTGAAACATAAGTAAATAATTCTCAGAAGTGGTACATTTGAACATATAGCATTAGATCAGGTTTTCCACTTAATTAGCTTAATAAACAGACAGATTTTAATGTGAATTAAGCAAAAATGTTCATCAAGATTTGTCTTTTCACTGAACAGAAAACAATAAATTTTTATAACTTAAAAGAATTTGTTAATCTAAAAGTAAAGAAATAAATGCTAGCAGTAAAGCATCCTAGCTACATCTTATCACAAATATCATTTATTTGTAATATCATAAAGAGCCATGGAATCTCCTAGCTAATACACAACTTACAATGATAGCAAAATAAGTTGATAGATAAAATTGTGCATGTATAACAAAGCTGGATTCAAGGTATGCAAAAAAGTACATTCAATTCTTCCAAAAAAGTAACTAAAATAGATTTAGAGATGAAACTAGTTTTAGAGAACTTGTTTCAATGGAAACCAATAGCCATGGATGATATTGAAATTAAATTTATGTAAGATGCATAAAAATGTTACTACTAGTTGGAATATTATGTATTAACTAGAGTGAAATCACAGATGATTATTTAAGAAATTAAAGATTGTGTTAAGTGAATGAAGAGTAAAATTATAGATGAAAAGTGTACTATTTCTTGAATCAAAGTATTTATCTAAATATACACCAGTAAATAAACCAATATATATATACATAATAAACAATGATAAGCAGAAAATAAGTGCCAAAAAAGTCTTAATGAATTAGAGACAGAAAGATGAAAGTATCTCTCTTATGGAATAGAGAATTATTTTATTTAACAAATTATTTGACAGAAAAATGTTTATCATGAAATTGAGATATCTTTCTATGAGAAAATAGTACAGAACAAAAAGTTGGAAGTAGGAGAAATATAAATATTTCATGAAATTATTTTAATTCCATTTAAAAGCAAATTCATAACTTTTGGGAAAAAATATGCAAAATTTAATGACTACATGAAAGAGAGTAGTATTACAGAATCAGTTCAACCCATTTTTCCATTGCTGAAATGCATTGGTTTTTTTGGTTATATTCAACCAAATAAAGATTTGATCCATAAATAGAGATGTGTAAAATTTTTTAGTTATTTTTAGCAATTCAAGTTTAAATCGAAAAATATCAGAAACAACTTATCAGTAAATGGCATCTACTTAATGATTATTAAGAAACTTGTCATAGTTAATAATATTAATCAAACTTATTCCAGCAAAGCATTAATTATGTAAACTTTTCATAAAATTGTGTAAGATCCAAAACAATTTCTATTTCATTTGAAATAACAAAAACTTAAAAAGGTGCAGAGAATCTTCAATACATACACTATTGCTATAAAATACAAACTAATATGAAATATTATAGAACAAAACAAAATGTAAAAACTGAAGTAATATATTTTTCAAAATATTGCCATTGACTAGGAAATATACAACTAAGCCAGACAATTTAAAATACATTGTAAGTAATATTTTTAATCACTTATTTTATTAGTTTTTTAAAACAAACTATTAAATAGGACTCATTCAGTTTCACAGTGTAATACCCAATTCTTTTTGTCAACAATTTAGAAAGTTACTGATACCTTTTAAGCAATTGAATTTTTTCAATGAGATACAATCACTTTGTTTTTCAGAATATAAAACTTTAATATTCAAGAGCTACATTTTTCTGTTCATAAAATTTACCATAAATGAGAATATAAAATATAAATTTATAGAAAAAAATTAGAAACATCAATAAAAAATTTTTGGAAAGTAAAATATTATATACAAACCAAATTTGGTAGGACAAATTGATTCATCATATAATGTTCTCTGTGTAAATGTCATGACACAATCGATATACTGGGGAGCAGCAACTTTGCATTTTTTTCCTTTCTCATCAAACCAGAGGTATTGCCTTAAATAAGAAACGAAAATAATTTATAATTATTAATATTTTATATGATTAAATTACAAGATATATTTCAGAACTTGTAAGAAATATATAAATTAATAACAGCAAAATATATTTTACAGAAACAACTATCAACTGCAGCTTAATAGTTAAATGATAAATTTTAGAAGAATTCTTATCAAAATATATTATGACAAATTAAATACTACATCTCACATACAAACTTAATAATGTTTCAGCTAACTAAAATTATTTGTGTAACTTTTGTTTTACTAGGCGATGGTATAACTGGTAATATTCAAGTCAGCCAATTATAAGGGCAATGAAATGACAAAAATAAATCTGAAGTAGTATAAAAGAATAAATTTTAACACAAGATTGACTGATTTTTCCTTTTTTTCCAATGCAGAAAAAACTGGAAAAATTATTCATTTTCTAAACTTATAAAATCAAGTTATTTTATATAAAAATTAAATTTTAAAAAATACCAATTTCATACTAGTTTTTAACTAGGAAGGCTTTGCAATCTAGAAGATGTTAATGACTGGTGAAATAAACTCACTTTATGTTTAAAAAAATTAGTGCCTAATTGAGGTTCAGCATAAACATTATTTATTGTTTTTATGTGTTTTATGTATTCTCATTTTTTTTTTTTTAATTTAATTTTCAAAGATAACAATTCAGAAAACTAGTCATAAATAATTACAGTATTCTTTTTTTAATATATTTAATAATATTAAATATTTTTTAAAAATATTATGAACATGAGATTAATACACTAAGATTATTTTATAAAACATAAATACACTAAGATTATTTCTTCATCATTTTATTTTATTTCTTATATAGAATAATTGTTCATTTTTGAAAAATCATTACAATTTAAAACACACAATTGAGTTATAAAATAATTTAATGTTACGATTATTTTTAATTTGAATTATTTTTATCATTAAAATAATTTTTAGTTTAAATTGAAGTAATTGTGCACAGAAACATTTAATACTAATGAGTTTTGAATCTTTTAAAGGATATTAAATGATATATACAACATGTATGCATGAATAGAACATGTAATTATTTGATAATTATATAGATATTTTTAATAACATATTTATAATATTTAATAATAATATAAATAAAAAAAATAAGCAAAATACACAAAAATAAAATTTAGAATACCAGGATTGTTACTCTTTATACATTGATTTGAAAAATATACCTGTAACTGAATGTTAATTTTATGAAGTTAATTAAAAAGCAAATATTTTAGATACTATTCTAAAATTTGGCATCAAGATGTATATTAAAATCTATATTTTATATTGTTCGATATCGCATAAATGCAGACATGCATCACTGTTTTAGTTAATATAAGTGTTTTAATTTAAAATAAAAACTTGAATTAAAAAAATAAATATTTTTGGCAAAAAGGAACTACATTTATTCATATAAAATTTCAACTTCAAAGCAATTTATAAACACAAGTGAATATTAAAAAAGTTCAAAATA
Organism: Latrodectus elegans; assembly: GCA_030067965.1. NCBI lineage: Eukaryota > Metazoa > Arthropoda > Arachnida > Araneae > Theridiidae > Latrodectus > Latrodectus elegans. The sequence continues at coordinate 40,313,465 of CM057809.1, forward strand.
AATGTTACGAATTGACAAGTATGAAAGATTACAAATAATACTTTTAATAAAGCAAAATGTGTATACAAAAGCAAAAATGTAACTTAAACATTATTAAAATTATGATTTACTTGTTTCAAATGCATCAGACACAAATCAAAGTCAAGAACATTTATCAGTACAGAAATCTTCATTTTGAGGAGAAAAATGATGAAAATACAATAGTTGTTAAAATTATTTTTAACATTTTAAAATTGTCCTCATTCTTATTTATAAGTATATATTTTTCCTCCATTTTTTTTATTATGGTTTATAATAAGCAAAGAAGAAAAGTTCAAGTTAATTATAAATAATGCTTTTCTGTCACTTTTACTGTTAGCCTTGTCAATTGGTAAAATAAAATGATACATAACAATAATAGATAGGATCACTAAAAGAAAAAACACAATTTTATTACCTTTTTTATATTAATTACGTATTGATTTTGAAGAATTTAGTTTGCTACAAAATTAAATACTTACTGTATTTAAAAAGAATAACACGAAATATATTGAAATGATAGAAACTTATTAACATATTTCTGCACTTCACTATGAAGAAAAGTGAATCTTAATTTTCATTAAAGCAGAAAAACTTTATTATAATGATTAACTTGTTTACTAGATCGAAATTCTGCAGAAAATATTGGAGTAACATGCAATATTAACAAAGAATTATATACATCAACAACTCATTAAGATAGGCTTGTATGAAAATTATTTTATAATTTTAGGCATTACTAGTCTGGATACTTTTAAATCAGAAATTGAATAACTATTTCAGAATTGGAGCATAATTTTTTAAGATATCTTTTTACATTCATTAAAATTTTCGATAAAGCTTTAAAAAAAAAAATCAGTTTCTAATTTTATGATTCTTTCGTTTTCTGTTCCAATCCTATTATTTAATAAATCCTAAACTTTAATTAAATTTAAAACCACGAAGTTTCGCATGAAATTTTTTGCACTTTATTAATTGTAATTTTTATAAATGTCTAATGAAATAATGCACTTGATAAATTTTACAAGAGATCATTTAATTTCCAGCAAAATGAAATTTTGAAACTTTGTAACACACTCTGAAATGATAAGTGATAAATATATTCAGTTTTATGTTTTTAATTAAATATACTGTCATAAGGAGAAAACATGTTTTCCAATGAATATGGATAACTTGATAATTATCCAAAAAAAAAATAAATAAATAAATAAAATAAAATCATAATATTTCAATAGAGAAAGAGCAAACATGTTTTCCAATATGGAATATAACCTGAAAAGTTGAGAGTTATAAGAGCACAATAATTTTTTTTTTTTTTTTTTTTTAAATAAAGCTAACATTATAATCACAGGATGAATATATTTCAGAAAGCACAAAAGATTACATTTACCTTCCATTAGGACCATTCATATCTGGACAGCCAGACATAGTGCAAAATTCAGATATTGATCCATACACTAAATTAATATGGTCAAAAAATGCAATAGCTAGAATTAAAATAACAATATCATTAGCATATTATACATATATATATCACACAAGTTAAAATTACATGGGAAAACTAAGCTTACTATGAGAAGCCAGCCATTCATTATAATCTATACCAGGAGGTAAATCTATAACATCTCTTAGCTTTGTCTCGGGAACTCTACATTCCAACACAGCTTGTTCTAGGTAAAGTTTCGACTCCTCTTGTGAAGTAGCAACAGCATCTTTTTCCTTCCGACGCGCCTTCCTAAAAAAAAAGGAAAATTGTATTTAGATTTCATGGCAGAACTATTTTAAATAAGTAATTACAACAATTTAGGTTTGTATAAAAATAAAAACAGAACTAACAAACTAAGAGTTTGGATACAATTTATTATAAATTGCATTATTTAGAATTAAAAGGATGCTGCAAAGGTATTTAAACTTTTATAATTTATATTCAATCATAAACTAGAATAAAATTTATATTTTGTATAAGAAACAATGCTGCTTAAAATAAATATTGACATGATTGGATTCTATAATCAGATTTTAATAATATCACAAAAGTTTTTATAATGTTTTAGTACATACTTTTTCTTTAATTCTACTACTACTGACGTTTGACTGCAAAACAATATTTCTAACATCAATTTCTATTATAAAAACCAAATCGCGTGCTATTAAAATGCTTTTGTTGGATTTCTAGAAAAGAGATTTTCCTTCAAAATATATACAAGAAGAACATCAATTGTAAAAATTATAATTTTAGCGTCACAATTTTGTATTGACACAATTCAAATTTTGTAATTTTTCTGTCATATGCAAGAAAATAATTAACTTATGAAAGAAAACTAATACTAACTTGGGCCTTAAAAAAGAATCTATGGCAACAGAATATAAAAGACCAAAAGAAAGTGTAGCTTTTAATTTGTCGTTTCTCAAAATTTTTGTACACAAATGTTTCTTGTCATGAAAACAGATATGAATACTGTGTTTTATATAAAAAGATAAAGTTGTTTAGCAATATACATTTTCATAGCAAATTTTTTAAAGGTTCCAGAACTGAAATTTTATACTTAATGCATTAATTAGACAAGTACTTGATTTTTATAGAAATTTGTTGTTCAAAATATATGTGTATATATATATAAGTGAATAAAATGTACTTTTGAGTGTTGTTTACACAATACTACAAATATTCTGAGAAAGATTTAATTAATAATACAAAATCGATTTTTAATCTATATGAATAAATTTTAGGAATCAGTTATGTAAACTCTCTCAACAAGAAATACACTTATTAAATGATAACATGTTTATTGTAGGGTGCACTCTTTCTATATTACTCAAAACTACAACTGTTTTTATTACCTTTTACATTTTTAGGATTTTTATTAATTAGTACATTTTAGATCCAATTATAGCTGTAACTAATTCCCAGGTTGTTTTATGGCTACTTTTGAAAATACTAAATTACATTACTGTAAAAAGTTTGCAATTGTTGGACACTGAAACTCTTTGATAAAAAATGCACAAACATGTTATGAATAAATTTCTATAGATAGTACAGTCTAATGGATTGTTATTCTACATTATTAGATTATTAATTAATATACTGCTCTAAGAGAAAAAGAAAAATTACATAAATTTTAAATTACTTGCTTTAGTCACATAACATTGTTAAAATGATTTATTACAATTATTCTTTCATAAATAATGTGAAAATCTCTGCATTTAAATACCAAGTCTTACATAATGACGCAAAACTTTGGTTAATATATATAAAATCTTCTTCAACAAAATCCTCCATTAATGGATACATGTAGAATAGTTTATAAATAGAAAGTAATGAGGCAGAATTTTAAATTCTTTTCTAATCAGTCACACCCAACTAATCCCAGTCTACATCAACACAACCCTTAATGTCTAAATTAAGTAATAGATTTACAATAGGTTTATTTGTGTAGAAACAAAATTTAAATAAACTCATAAAAATTGTTAGATATATTTAAAGAGTTCTAAGTAATAAAATGGTACCTAAAGTTAATGATTATATTATATTATATTATATGGTAATAAAACAGCTATTTCAAATATCCTTAATTAAGAGTTGTATAGTAAATAGTAATTGATATATTAAATATAATATATTCATACATTATTTTACTTTCATTTGGAATGCTAATGTAAGCTGTAACAAATAGCACTAATGGGAGATATTTTGGTTTTAAGAAATAATAACTTCTGAATTTAAGGGTTTAAATACAACTTTCTACATGTTAATTTATATATACATGTGTGTGTGTGTGTGTGTGTGTGCACGCTCCATTTTCTTTTTCTTGGGATTCAATATGATATATCAGCATAGCATTTCCACTTAAAAAATGATTACTTTTGTTTATGCATGTTATAAACATTTCATATATGCAGAAATTTCTGAGAAAGATGAATTCTACTATTTCTATATATTTAAAAAAATATTCATATTCTTTATTTGCAGTTGATAACAGTCTGCTTTGAAGACAGTTTTATTTTCATATCTGATCTAAAAATACCTTGAATCTTCGTCACAACAGGATAACCAAACCTAAAGTTATTTTAATTTTTATAATTTTTGACAAGGTAATCTTATTAATAACATAAATAGAATATAATTTAATTTAATAAATTATTTAATATAATCTAAAATTGCATAACACAAAAGTATTTTTGTGCATAGAAATGGAGATAGAAAAAATAAATGAAAATTTCTACTGCTAAAAAATATACTTAAAAAATTAATAATGTAGACTGTAAATAAGTAATTAGATTTATAAATACTAGAAATAATGGAAATTCAGTTTGTTTAAAACAGCATTAAGTTCACTGAAATAATATTTAGAAAATTTTAATTTCTGACTAGACAACTAATAGTGGCTATAAATCTAACAATGGTGAAATATTTTGAATTATACACAGTTCATTTTTATTATATTAAAAATAATAAATTATAACTTACCAATGCTGAATTTTTGGTGCTTTTAAGAAATTTTAATTAATAAGACTTAGTAAGTAAAAAAATCTTGGTTACTTTGGCAATTTAGTATTTAGAGTTGAAAACCATAAATATATTAAATTAGTAACAATTAAACTGAGTTTTAAATAACAAAATTCAAATGGTTTCTAATGTCATACTATAATGAAAAAATAAGAAACTGCAAAATTTTATTAGAATTATTATAAAAAAAATAATATAAAAGCAAACTTTTAATTTTGCTTTTATTTTCAAAGTGCTCCACCACAAAGTTCAATATGAAATGCATAAAATAATAATGCTAAATAAAACTGCTTGAATTTTAACCTCTAAAATAAAACTGCTAATATTGATCTTACTGTTGCTATATAAGCCTAATAACAGTAAAAAAATCAAACGTAATATTAATAATTATCATTTTTCATATATCTTGCCAAATAGATTTTAACTTGTCACACATTTAAAAAAAATCTCAAAAAATGTTATGAAGTACATAAAAAGTAACAAATCAAAATGAAGAAATAAAAAATTATAGAATTATAAACATGAAAATTCTTCACACTATTGATATTTGTAAGTTTTAAAATCTATACATCAATTCACCATTTAGAGATATAATTAATTATTACTATAAAAATTTAACCACATTACAAACAAAAAAAAATTCTGCATATTTCTTTAATTATCTTAAAATATTATTAAATTTATCATATTTACAAAACTAATGACAAATTCTTATGGAAAATAATTTCATTATTAACATCTAATTTATAATCACACACACAATCAAAATTTACTGTTTCATCCTAATGTAATTTGTAACAACTGTAAATTTGCTAGGGCATTGATGACTCACTAGCTGTTGATTTAAACCAACAAAATTTTCTTCCTTTGATATTTACTCAACACTCTTAAAATTTTAAAAAATGTAACACAAAAACACAGTTCCAATGTTAATTATTTAGATAGTAATATTACCTCTAGTAAAATTGCTAAGTTTTTAAAATTTATAATGAAAATAGAGATTTTTAACTTTCATGTTATTAAATTCACCTTAATATATATTTAACAAATCACTTAAATCTTCTTTAATTGTTTGTTCATTTAAAGTACATTTAATTAATAATTACAAATTAATTTATTAATTAAATTTTTGGCTATTCTTAAAACATTTAAAATTATTTCTTGTTTAAATATATTCATTTTTTGTTCCACTTTTCCTTCTTTCTACATTAATTTTTCTTTAGTACCAAGAAACTTTGAGAAACTAATCCTAAAATTCTTTTTGGATTGATAAATTATGAAGACACTTATTTTCTTTTCACTATTCATGATTCAAGAATCAGTTAATTAAAGAATTAACTGTTTCTTGATTTCTTTGATGTGTTTTTTGTTTACACCTAGAGGCTGCGCTCTCAACTGTCAAACATTAGTTCCGTAGGCAATTCTTACCTAATCTACTTATTACTTAGTTTATTATATAGTGAAATGTTCTATAATCCCCCTTTACCAAATACTTTAAATTTTTATCCTTACATTTCTCAATCTGTTATTAATCACTTTATTTTTATATAAATTTTATTTTCATTTCCAAAAATTTATTTCAACATATTTGTGTTTTTACATAAGTATTTACACTTTGATTCTCTAACCATGTTGTACATTATTCTTGCTTTACACTTCATTACCATGATTTTAATCCGTATTTTTCATGTAATCTTTTCTTCTGCTGTCAATTTTCTTTTTCAGCGAAAAACGCGGGAAACAGATTTGTTATGTTATCCTTTAGATCTTAAAAATATATATATTTCCAAGTCCAACAGAAAAAAGGAATAAAAAAAAACATTGTATTAATGAAATCAAAAAATAATTAGAGAAAGTTGAGAAATCTAGAAAGCACAAATTCATGAATCCAAAGGATCAATTTTGAATAAAAATTAAGCCTCACCCAGTGCTTGAGATTGGCATACACTATAAAACAAAATATTTTTTATTCATTTCTTAATTGTCGTATAAACGATTTATAATAACAGCTATACCGAAACAAATTCTCATATGAAATATAGTTAAACCAATCTGTTAATAATGATTATATTTGATTATAATGACAACTTAACTAAATAGAAATTGTTCAAATCGAAATTCTATATAAAATTCTAAATGTTTAAGTTCACAGGTAAGAAAAAAAATTCTAACAGAGATAGTTTAAGCATTTTTAGAGTGAAAAATAAAATTAAATCTATGATGCCAAAAAAAATTAAGAAAAGAAATTAAATATGTAAAATTAACTTTTAACACTAAAAATATGAAGGATAAAACTTCATACGACATATACGTGTGGTGCCCTCTACCGCAATTTCATCAAAGTAAAATGCATCATTTCCCAAAAGTATAAATGCAATGATTATGATTATATTATGCAGTTCTTAAAATAAATTATTAAAAGTTTCAAGTTACAAACAATTATTTTTCAATAGCAAAGAGTTAGCCAATAAACTTATGTAACAATTGAAAGATGAATGGAAGAAATAACTCGAAATTAGGAATTATAATCGCAATTAAATTACAGTATTTTGCTGTAGAAAAAAATTTAGGCTCTAATTTGAACCGTTTCTTTAAGAGAAAAGAAAACATAATACTTAAGAATAAAATTAAATTGATTCGGAAACACATTTCAGCATAACTTAATTTTTAAAAAACAAAACGGCGTTATTATAACGCCGTTTTGTTAGTTTTAAAATGAATTATTCATTAAAAACTGAGCGAGATACATTATATATATATATATATATATATATATATATATATCCTTTTTGACTGATTGCTATAATTTAATTTTTCTCATTTAAATTTAGGAAAATTTCTTAAACAATGAGAAAATTTGAGCGTCGTAACTGTTAATTCCTTTTTAAAAGTAAAAATAATCGATGTTTTGCCCCATTTTTCATACACACGATAAAAAAATATTTCAAAAATTCTTGTACACTTAAAATAAAACTTAAAAAAGTATCAACAGAATTTTAACCTAGTTCACCATGGAAGAAACGGAATATTTTTTTTTTTTATAATAAAAAGTGTATTTTTAAGGTGAAAGCCATATTATAGGAAATAAATATATATTTCATTAAAATTTATTTATATTACAGAAGAATTTTATTTGTTTCACAAAATGAAGCTAAGTTGTTTTAAGAGCCCTGATTCTTATAGGAAGGAAGAAGGTCTTGTTGACATGATATTTACTTCCTTAAAACTTATCGAAAGCTGGTAGCATCCCGGAACCTAGTATTTCCGCTTATTTTTCCCTATGATTAAAAAAATGAGTAAATAAAAAAATTAATACTTTTTTTCATGTTTCTAAACTAAAGACAAAAACATTTTCTTACCAACACGCAAAGTTGTAATGATTAAAAAATTTAATTTCAACATTAATTACTTTCAAGTCTTTATAATATTCCTATTATCAATTAATTTTATAGTTATATTTACATTTAATTTGACGAATTTCTCAAGGTGAGGTAATACTATGAGGAAAATAAACGTTGAAAGCAACAAAACTACCCTACGCTTATTTATATTTTTTGAATAAATTTTTGTATATTTTATATATTTTTGAATTGATATAGAAATTCATTATTATAGATATTATGTGCGTTTTATATATTATTATAATTTATATATATTTTTAATTGAAAAAATTCCGCATTTATACACATGCAATTACAAAATCTGATTTTAATATTTAAAAATTATAAGTTTATCAAAGTAACTCCAATAACTTTTTTCCTTGACTTTGCGTTTGTTACACAAAGAACTAATTATATATTGCGCCATAAATATCTATTAAAGCACATTTCGTTTAAGCTTAATACACTTTCAGTATTATTCATGCTGTAATGCATTCAACTTTAAACTAATACGATATTTTTGAGGTATTTCGGTTCTATTGAATCACTATGAACTGTATAACTGCATTTCCATAAGCATGAGATATATTTTTTAAATTTTTTATTGTATGTTTGTTGGCGTTTTGTACTGATAAAATATGATCCTTTTGCCTTACTTTTTATTTACATACGTGGAGTTTAAAAAAAATTGACGTTTATTCATGTCACTTATTTCGAATAATACTTTTTCAACACCTATTATTGGGATTTTAAGAATAGTTATTTTTGCTGTAACTGGACTATCTGCAAATAGGGCCGCTAAGTGAAAAAGTACATAAACTCTATCAACCGGAACAATTGTCCTTCACCTGAGTCGACTTTGCTTACCTCCAGAGATTTTCCCAAGTGGAAAAATAATTAGAGATGAAAATGGCATGTGGCGGGAATAAAAACGGAGTTTGGGCAATCAACCACGAAGTAAACCTCAAATTCTCCTTTTGGAAAATTTCTCTTTATACACGTATGTTTCTTTGATTTAAAGAAAAACACGTACATAACTTTGGAAAACGCTACAAGAGGAAAAGTATATAAAATGAATTATACGGTTTTCTTTTAATGGCCTAACATTTTCACACAAGCAAGGGATAATATTTCCCTGCGAAGAATTACTTTCATAAAACTAAAGAGTTCTTCGCTACATTTTCCTTTAAACAAATTAAAACAATTAACTTATAGTTTCTTATTTATTGGATTGTTCGGAAAGTCAAAATGAAAAACGTGCAGCAAATAAATATGATATTGCATTGCACATTGTTTATTCTAGTCCAATATCTTTTACCATCTTTCTGGTAGTAGCACGATTCCACAGTAATAAAATGGTTGGTTTTTACTAGAAAAAAGCTGATCCATGTAAGAAAAACGAAATTACTTTCCGAACAACCCAATATTTTATGAATACCTTTGTATTCATTTTATATTTCATATGCTGATATTTCGAATGCTGCAAAAATTTTTTTAGTTTCTTTAATATAGATAGTGCTACAATTTTTACTTAGTTTTATACATATTCCTTTTAAATAATTTATAAAAATTGTGCATGCAGTTGCTTGAATGCAAATTCTAGCACTCTTGTTTTTAGCAATTTAGTATTTTAAATATTAACATTGTCAACATGCAAAATCTTTTTTAAGAAACTGAAAATTTTTTCACGAGATGACGTGAATACACGATAAATATTTTAAATAAATAAAGGCTTGAAAGAGATACTCAGTGTTAAAGAATGGATGTAGTAAGAAATATAATCATATGGTTACTCTTTAAAAGAAAGAACTACGCGAGCACGTAAAGAAAACTCGGTTAAGGTCAGAAATTTTCACCTGCGCAAATACTGAAATAAAGCTTAGCTGATAAAATAACGCAGTCGTAAATACATGAATGGATCAATATAACTTTTTACTCTGAAGTATAGAGAGGTAGGATAGGTAAATTATAAATATTCAATTATCTGTGGGTCCCATTTAACTTCATAACATGTATTTTAAGTACACTACATTCTTAAAAGCATGTCATTTAGCTATATTAGCATTTTTCTTTTAATATTCATAGAAAAGCGAATGAAGAGCAATTAATTAAAATTAATTATAAATGGTTAATTTTTTATTTAAAATCTCAATAAATATTTAAAAATAAAATATTTTCAGTTTGTAATAAAATTTTTACTATATTAGAAATAACGTAATATTTTTCATTCAAATACACGAATTAAATTTCGAAAAGAAATTTGCTTTCACGCTGCAGAAAATGCCAATCACATATTGGAGAAGCTCTTATTCTTTTCTCACACTATATACATATATAAAAAATCTAATTTCAATGAATTTAATTAATTGTGAACATATAACGAGTAAGAATAAATATGAATACAGTTAAGTAAATTAACAATTGTTTCGTGCTTAATGCAAATTATACTTGTATTTAACTTTATGTAGTTTACTGTGAGTGAAATATATTTCTATCTAAGTGCGATATATTAACAATGATAATATATTTCTGATATACTGAAGTTTAAAAGAGAAGTCAATGTTTAGAATTTTGATTTCACATATTTAATGTGATTTCAAACACAATTTTAATTTTAATATATTTTGTCTTGAAAGTTAAAGCTTGCTTTACCAAAATATGACCTTAAGTAATAATCTAAGCCAAAACTATAAGGGGAATAACATCAGTAGATTGCCTGAAGCACTACAACTTAAAAAAATTAAAATGTGATAGAGAGCAATAACCAAAAACAATAGTCTTCTATAAAACTTCATCAAAATGTATTAAATCTTTAAAGAATGATACTGCAAAAAAATTGGCTAACGCATTATCTCTATTTTACTTTATGAGCTTGTACGATAAAAAAAAAAAAAATAAATAAATAAATAAAAAGCTGAAGTACACAAAGTAAAACAGCCAAAAAGTATAAACTACTCATTTCATGACAAATTAAAATTGGAATATCTACACTTTTTTTCGTGTAAATTAAAATGCATAATTCACATTTTTTTTAAAACAAATGATGCTGTTGCAACAAATTAATCTACTCAAATATTAATATATATCACACCAAATAAATAAATAAAAAACAGTTACAAAACATAAAACTCATTGAAAGTTATTTTATCACACACTTGACCTTCGATAGAGCAGCGTTAACTAACTGGCATCTAAATAAGGAATGTAAAGAAAAACAAAAAAACAGTGCTCGCGAAACTACTTAGCACTCATTTGGTTTCCCTCGTTTGCATCTACATTCTTTAAAAGACTAAATACATTTTCTCTATGACAATTCACATCAGCACTAAAGAAATGAAATGTTTCATTCTCATTATTATAGTAAAAGGTTTATATTACAATATTAAAAAAAAATATTTTAGAGCTAAACCAAGACTTGGAGGAAAGTAATCATTTCATTGATATGGGTACATTGATTAAAATATTTGGACAAGTTTGTCCAAATTTCAACAAACTTACAGAATTAACGATGTGGCGTGACCGCCGGCTTTACTTAAAAATATAATCGGATTAAATCTGAATATAAATAGTATTAAAAAATTGTGACAAAAACTTCCTTTAGTTACTCAATTATGTTTTCTTTCACCAGAGCCATTCCTTGAATATATAATTCCTAACCTGTGGATACAGAAATTCTCAGCCACTAGTGACGAATAATCGCGTGCTTTCTAGTAGGGAGGAAGGCGTTGAACTGAAGTTCTATTGTGGACAGGTTGATTTTAATGACGTAAAGCAATTAGCTGCTGTTTTACCTAAATACTTCCGTGTAGCACAGTTCTTCCATTCTTTTCTTTCGCTTAGCTTCATCCTTAAGCTAGGGAAAACAATAATTCCAGTGATTTAGTGATTCTTAACCGAGACAGTATTTGACAGTTAATGTATTATTTACAATTCGTTAAATTACTTATGCTATATGGGTTAAATGCAATACCGTGCATGCCGTTATCATATGATTCGTTATAAGAAACAATGAAGAGTCTGAGAAACAATGCCCCGGTTAAAGCTACAAATTCATTTAAAGAATTAATATTGCTAAATTAGATACAGTTACAGAATGTGTCGAATTTACCTAGAAATTTCATTTTATACTTTCCATCCACATAATTCAAGAACACCTGGCTGTTATTCACAGGTAGTGGTCTAGGGATTCTTAGGAATTTCATAACAATTTGCACTGCGAAACAATTTTAAAGAAAATGCCATTTTTTAATGCCATGCTTGAGTATATAATTACTGTTTCATTTCTCTTATTGAAGTTAAACATTCTTTTAAAACTACTATGAAAACGTCATAATTTCAGAGTACATGAACAATACTTTCCTTTTTGGAGAATCCTTTTAGACATTTCAGTTCTAATTAATATTTAATAAAACTCTCAAACGAAAGATTAAAAGCAATAAATAGTTCAAAAATAATGCAGGGCGCACCTTTATATATATAATTTTTCTTAGATTCTTCTTTAGTTACTTTGAATTAATAATTATTTTTTGAAACTCACTGTAATGAGGGGGGAAATGATAGAATCTCTAACAGAACTTATTTGTAATCTTAAAAAATAACAACATGCACTTATCTATACATGATTATCAGTAAAAACTTTTTTAAAATCCACTAACCAAAAATTATATACACTAGTTTTTTTCTGTGTGTATTCAGTAACCTTATTTTTATTCATCTTCATTTGATTTTCTGTTCATTTCTTTATTAAAAAGAATAAGACGTTATACGTAGTTTTAACACATAAATGTATATCTTTAGAATTTATATAATTTGGTGCTATACCTAAATATATCACACAACATTCAAGTAGAAAAAAAATATACTAATTAAACACAAGAATTCGGATTCCGATACTTCCTATGAACAACTTCTTAAAAAAATATTGTATAGTAGATAAATTTGCTCACAAGTTAACCTTTTTTTAATTTATAGCTAAAAATTAAATTTAGTTTTCAAATTTTTTTAAAATTTTACGTTTAAAATACTTTAAAGGAAGTTATTTTCCGGAATCTTTACAAGCTAGGATATAAATGACCTTAAATGTCTTCGAATATATTTAAAAAAGAGATTAAACTAATTGCATTAAATTATGCGCTTAAAAAACGATAAAAATAGCTTAAAACGCATTTATCAAAAGAAAAAAAACTTTCATTATCAAACATTTGAGGGAATCAACGGAACTAATTCATTAACTGAATCACTAATCGCAGCATCAAAATCAGCAGGTGGTTTCTGAATAGACAAGTAATATATTAAAAAATAAAAAAAAATCTAGAGATATATAGTATTAGGTTAATTACTTCATTGAACTTCAAAACTGGAAAACCGACATAATTTATTTTCTTACAATCTTTGAAATGAGACTAGAGAACAGAAGAAAGAGAAGCTTAAGAGAAATGAACAATGACCTAGGAAAAATGGCATGTTGAAGGTCAATTAAATAGCGATAATGATTGTTAAAAAGCTGTTCGCGAGCAAATTGCATATTGGTGGCAAAAGAAGATTTTGACTCATTAGGAGGTGGTTGCTGATTCAGAGAAAGGATTGCGCACACTACAGCGTCTTTATCAAGAAAAATAACACCGCTTAGGCTTAAGATAGAGCAGCAATGAAGGAAAATCTATGAATATCAGCTAAGTAAACTAAAAAATCTATGGACCCCTAATATTTTAAAGAAATATTTTTAAACGAATATTTTTTTGGGGAAAAACTTAATGAAACTCATGGCTAAATCGCAATATAAAATATCATACTATCCGCAGGATTATTTGTGTAACTTTGTTGTTATGTTTTTTTTTTAAACCAATAAAGCGCTTAATTAATAAAACTTATTTGTATTATTTTAAATCAATTGTGATAGTTGATTGTTTTACTAAATCTGGATTACAACATTTAATTTGACTACCACATAACAAGGAATTGGCGCTGGTCAAAAAAATGTTTTGATAACTGATAGAGAGAAGCGGCAAATTAATTACACTAAATTTAAATTTATTGAAATAAGTCATAAAAAATATTCAATCTTTTAATTTATGACTCAAGTTTCACATTTCTTTTTAATGACAAATCAAGAATATTTTACTCAAAATACTTCAGAATGAAAGAGCATAAAACCAACAAAAAAGGAAGATATATTACAGATTACGAAGTTTATTGTTCCACATTCAATAGTAAATATTGCGGCAAGAACAATTTGATAAAAAAAAAAGGGTCGGTGTAAATTTTAAAATTATGCATTAAATCTTAATAATATTAAAAGACAAAAAAGATCCAAAATAATCGAAAAGTTAAAATATATCAGAAAAATTTCTTATAGCCAAATTAATAAAAGGACTATTCTTACTTCTAGAAATATTTTTGATGCAAGATATATAAGAAACACCGATAAAAATAAATACATGCCAATAGCAAAATATCGAATTCCAATATCATAAAATTGATGGAATCGAATTTTGAGAAGACACGTTGTTAAAATTAGTATTACACCAATCCTTCTTACACAAAGCAGGAAAATAAAATGCAATAGCGAGGATGTCGTATCATTATGTATGGTATATCTACACGTTATCCACTGAACCATTTACCTTTTCCAAGTATACAAGAAATATTTTACATTTTTAAATATTTTCCGTGAGAGTAATTTTTTAGAGAATATATAAAATGATTTTAATAATATTGATAAGTGAATATATATATATATATATATATATATATATATATATATATATATATATATATATATATATCGTGTGTGTGTGTAAAATATGCGGAAAATATATTACAGCATTACAATATACGTTCAAATATTACTTTGCATTCGAAGTAATAGGAAGGGAAGCAATATAAATATTTTATCTCGTTATCTCGAATAAACTATGTGCCTATCAGAAGCTAGAACCAATCAAAAGCGGGATCTTCTAAGGCCAAGAACGTGGAATCTTAAGATTATTATTTTAATACTAAACAACGAAGTCCTGTTTTATAATTGTTTGATAAATTAACGGAAAAAATATTATATGTTCCTTTGATGTACATTGTACAAATACGCAGTTAACCGAGCAAAACCAGTGACCAACTGAGTATATTGAAAATAAAACAACAATTATTAACTTAAGGTAGGTTGGCTTCTTGAAATAACAGAATTGAATGCATATTCATGACAGAGTGCAATAACTCGAACGCCACAGTTAGCAATTCAACGGTCACTTTAAATACAACAGACAGCACCCAATTTCAGTCGAAGAATTTTCCTTGTCATGAATGAAAATAAAACTCATCAAAATTCAAATACAGTCGACTATTGCATCATCAAAATTCATTCGAGCGTATATTTCCCAGAACGCATTAGGAGGGAGGGGCAGTCCGCAAAACTGGGAAAAGTTCTCAACGAATTTGCAAGTTTAATTCCAGTTTTCTCTTAAAAAAGCAAAATTGAATGACTGTGCTACTTTCTTGATATGACCAAACTATTCCAAAGAAGTAACACCTTTTGGTGATTTGACAAATATTGTTAAGAAAAACGTTCTCATAGCACGCAAACTCACAGTTCAACATTTTATCTTAAGATGGTTTATTCAATATGGAATTTTTATGGAAAAAGTATATTTTACTTTTGTTGTCTATCTTTTGAAGTTTCATAATTTACTTGCAATAATTTTAATGAGAATAAAATTTTAACACATTTTTTCAAAATGCGAATAATTTTTATAAAGGCTCAAAATGTTTATTAAAGTGTCATTTCTGATGGAATTTTGCTTCAATAAGCAAAAAAAAAAAAAAAAAAAAAAAAAAAAAAAATTGTTTCCAAAATGTTAAAACGAAACATTTTGGATCGACAACTATTAGGTTGTTCGGAAAGTTATTTCGTTTTTTTTATAAAAATGGAAAACGTATAGCGAATGAAAATTCAATTGGATTATATATTGTCAATTCTAGTGCAATAACTGTTGTCCTCTTTTTGGCAGTACCATGAATCCACACTCTCAAAATGGTTGGTTTTTACAAGCAAAAAACTGATCCAGGTGCGAAAAACGAAACTACTTTCCGAACAACCCAATAAATTTAGATTTGACATAATGAAATCTAATATTTTCGAATATTTATGCCGTGTGTGAGTATTTAACTCTATCTAAAATTTTATTTAACACTTTCGGGGGGAAAAAAAACCACTGTTGAACTTGACAAAAAATATATTTATTAATCTTATTATTTAAACTCAATTTGATGAGTTTCATTTTGAGAAATCAAATTTAAAAACTTATTGAAAAAGTAACACCCATGATTAAAATCGTGTCATTTTATCAAGCTCATAACACGATTATATTTTTTAATATAATTATGCAGTGTTGGTTATCACAATTCGAAAACAAAAAATAATAATGCATAGCTTTAATTTATGAATCATAATACACGTACGAAAATGAGTCATGCTTCGTGACATTCTCTGCTGTTTCACATTCTTCAAAAAAAAAAAAAAATCCGAGAGAATGCACATTTCTTTATTCATTGAAGGCTCCAAACAGGAAGACAAAACAGTACATTTACATGAGACACATAAAGATAATCCCTGTTTCATCTTGAATCCAAAACACGCAGAAAAGAATGGAAAACTCAAAGTGTAACGACTTTTAAAAGGAGGAGTTCAATATCTAGAAAAGAATACATCTTTCAGAAAGATTTGGAGAGGTGACTTTGTGTAAGAGAAAACCCAGGTAACGTGAAGCATGGAAACCATTGTTCCTCAGTGTTACCCAGCACCACACAGATAAGTGATGAAAGGCCAGGCACGTTAGTTATTATACTTTTATGAACAGGACAGTAAATCACGAGCCCTAGATTTTCAATCATGTTTTGGGCTCTAAACAATTCTGAAATAAAAGAAAAATAAGTGGTCGACGCGCACGCTTGATCGTGCAGATTTCTGACAAGTGAATTCAACAACGGTCGACACTCATATCAACGGATTACAATTTCCAGCTGCATATTACTAACACATTTCACAAGTTCCCTTTATATTCATTCCAATGGAATTTGGGCTGGGTGGAGCCCACAGAGTTGGGTTTGAGCTACATGTAACTTATTTTGAAAGAATACTGAGTACCTAAGCAATTTTTTTTTTTTTTAATGGAATATGTAGATAGTTATAACAGCTAATGTTCTATATCAAATTTGTTTGTAAATGTTTGTCTAGAACCCTGAACAACACAGTATGGTAAGATGCTACTGAAGTATTTAAATTAGAAAAATTATATTTAATTACCCCAAGTGTTTTCTTTGATTTTTTAGTTAAAGTAGATAGTTGTCACAAAAAAAAAGATTGCATAATATTTAAAGAAATTCAATGAAAACTTATTTAAGGGCAATTTAAAAAACGTGTTCTTAGCTATAATGTTTATTTACTAAGTCTAAAAATAACACAGAAAATAAAAAAGATTGAAAAATAAATGTAACGTTCACTAATTATTATGATAATTAAATGATAATTAATGTCCTCAGAATAATATGGAAAGCCTACAGTAAGTAATAGTCATTCGAGCGAAAATTTTCTTACAAGAGCACATCGTTTTACAGAAAGTTTAATTCTGCTTCAAAGTTTGATTTTCAAATGTAAGATTTGATTCTTTAGTAACAAAACATTACAATGAAAAATATGCCCCGATTTATATAAGCTTTTTAAGCGCTAAATGTCTTATTTTATTAACAAGTATTTAAAAATTTTTTAATTTTCAACATATTTTTTGTAGTTTAATTAAGACTATTTCCAGTCTAAAGGAAAAAAAAAATATATTTTTCGAAAGTGTTTAGCGCAGTAAATATCAAACGGAAAAAAAAAGAACCTTAGTTTTCAATATCTTAAGGTTCATCACTAAATAAAGCAGTTAAAATAATTTTAGGGGTGTTCGTGTCAGTTTGGTTGATTCATTTTGCATAAAACTGAGACCAACGGTTTAAACGTTGAATTGAGAATCATTAAAAACATCTACGTACCAGCTAGGTCTTGAGCTCACAAATTAACGGTCACAGACAGCATTGACCATTCAGCAAGTTTTAGAGATTTTAGCAAATTGAATATTTATCAGAACGCATAACTCAAAATACACATCATAATTTAAACATCAACATCACCCTCCGAGAAAAATTATAAGAAAAAAAATACAAACTTATTAATTAAAGTCTTCCTAATAGTTGTAAGGACTATTTTCTTCTAATCACGAACTAACTACATGACTAATACCAGGGGAACTCTTTAATTCAATAAAAAAAATTCAGGAATAGTTGGAAAAAAATTTCGGAAAACTTAAGTTCAGATAGGGGATTCCCACACTGCATGCAAAATAAGCGTTTCAAAATTCAGCTCACGGTTTCACAGTTTGATCAAGTATTTGTTTCCAAATAGAGACTGAATACTTCCTCTCTAGATTAAAAGCAAATAGTAAAAATAAATTTCCATACTTAAGGGAATTGGCGAAGGGGAGACAACTCATTCACAGGCTGGGACGTGTGTGCCATAATTATAAAGGTGGGTGTAACTATTTCTCCCAAAACAATAAACGGAAGAAGTAAGACAGTTGTTGTAGAAAGTGGTCTTACAAGAAACCTCCTTAGAAGTTTGATTTGACCCAAATCCACTCTTCAGAGTCGAGAGCTGTTTCGCTCGTTTCCTTCCTATCTGCCGCTCATTTGAAGTGCGCCATTGTGGAGAATGGTCAATTATGAGTGACTGGTCATCCAGAATATATTCTAAATAAGGAGAACGAAATAATCCATACACACTCAAACATATTCTCTTTCTTCTTCCAATTTTAAGAACTTGGTGGAAAATAAAGATCGTTAAAGTCGGAGACTATGATGTATTTCAAAGTACTTTTTACATTTGATGACTTATGCATGTTATATAAGAACATTTTTGCTTTAAATACATTAGACATCAATATGAAGACGCAATGTAATTTTACTTATTTTGTAAAAAGTAATCACCACATCAATATTTTTCATGTTAACAAGAAACTCAAAACTGTCACCAAAGTGGTTCCAAATATATTACTGTTAAATAAATTCAATACGTTATCTACACTGGACAAAATTATTACCAGTCTACAACTTTTAAAATAAGAAGGAAATAAAAATGCTTTGACTTTAATGTTTCTACAATAAAAAATTTTAAGATTTAGAATATAATTAATACCTTCTATAAAAAATGCACGAAACTAAAAAATGCTTACATAAATAAGAAATTTTTGAAATGAATTTCTTTTGAATCTACAAAACTTAAGCGATGAAACATAAAACCTTACATGAGGAAGCCTTTCTAATGATATTTGCTTTAAACAAATACAGACTAAGCCTTGTCCCATAAAAAAACAAATTCGAAATAAAATACTTGTAGCTAAAAACATGATTTAGTATATTGATACCGACATTGAAGACCACACGCTTCGAAATAAATCTGAATTTAGTGCTTTAGCAAATGTCATTCTGCCGCATGAAAACAAGATTAAACAGAATATATCCGAACAGCGTCACATTCGGCACACATCATTAATGCCTAGGGAATATTTATATGTAATAAATTATTAGTAGTATCGAACACATAAACTTTAAAAAGTATTAATACATTCCTCTGATTTTAAAGCGATAAAGAATACAGTTCAAGGAAAAGGAAGCAGTCATGCAAAGAATTTTGCATATTAATTTTTGCATTTAAATTTTAATTATTTTGTTTTTACTTAAGTTTTGACTTGGGTTTATCCTAATATTTGATTTAAATTGAGAACTTTGATTCCCTGATGTAATATAGAAGTAACAAGATAGAAAAGTAGAGATTTTATGGGGGAAATTTGTTGAAACTTCAATTTTAATTAGTTTACTTATTTATTTATTTAGCTCTTGGTGTTCGAAGTAGGAATTTATGAGAATCTGGTTTCGCTTGTTGCTTAACTGTTGTTTTCATCGTGAGGAATATAATTAGGTATGGAGCCATTGTTTAAAATGGATACTGAATCAGTACAAACACCCCGAGCCCAATGGGGGTCTCGAACTCAAAAGGCCAGAGCACAAACCATTCGGTTGCTAGCTAGGTGAAATTTATGTGGAAAAATTATAAGAAAATAATTTCCTTACCATAGAATTAAGAAATATTTTTACTTTGAAGTATATAATACTGATAAAACATTTTCTAAAATTCTTCCTTACAATCACAAGTAGAATTTACATTTTGTTAACAAATAACTTTTCAGTTTAGCGCGTAAGCAATACTTCTTGAACACAAATATTTTATTTCGTAAATATCTTTTCATGCATGGTACAAAGAAGCCAGGTACTTGTAAAAAATTAAATATACAGTGAACGTAAAAAGTATTCGTACAGTACGATAATTGATATAAAAGAGATCCGTTCATAAAAATTATAAACATAAATTCCATTTTAATTATAAATATATAATATAACATATTTTCACTAGTCTCATGTAAAATTTACACAAAAATAATTTTATACATGAATAAATATTTACAAATCTCAATCAATCCAACATCTTGTGGTGTAAGAATTATTCGTACATCAGGCATATATTGGCCAATACAATCATAATAGTTCGAACAATACTTAAGGAGACTGCTGTTCCCATGTTCTTCAGTTCTGGTGTTAATGTAGGAGCACTTATTTTGGGATTCTTTAATAAACGTACCAGAAACCGTCTGTCAGATGATGTCAATAGATATGGTCGTCCAGTACGAAAACTGTTTTGAACCGCGCGTTCTAATGGCAGAAAACTTTTTTTTATGATTGAATGCACAGTTAAACAGGGTCTATCAACCAGATCAGAAATCTTGTTGTATGATTTACCATTTTTACAGAGCTTTAAAATCAGTTCTCTTCCAGAAACACTTGTCTATTTACTTTTACGACCCATTACAGAATTTCTAATTTCTTATTACATTAAAATTTCCACTGAAAAACCTTTTAAGTAACTTACAAGATCACGTCAATTAACTACATCTTAATGGCTAAGCCAATCATAAAACATAACTAAGAAAAATTTGCATTTCTTTTAGTGTACGAATACTTTTTACACCACAAGATGTTGGATTCTTAGTTTTGTAAATATTTATTCATGTATAAAATTAATTTTGTGTAATTTTCACATGAAACTAGTGAAAATATGTTTTATTATGTATTTATAATTAATTAAAATGGAATTTATGTTTATAATTTTTATGAACGGATCTGTTTTAAATCAATTGTCGTACTGTACGAATATTTTTTACACTCACTGTATTTAATTTTAACTGATTCGAACAGAGCCTAAATAATGTCCTTATAAGGGCTATTTGTTATTTTTAACTTGCTAACAAAGTAATAAGTTTAAAATAAGATTTCTTTGTTTAATTAAATCGTGTACGACATTAAAAAAAATGCAGAAATAATAAAATTTGAGTATTTCAGAATTAAACTTATGATACATTCCGTTGTATTAAATTTGATCCTATTCAGATATTTCCATCAAAGAGAGTAAGAGAATATTGACTTGCAAAATGGCTTTCAGCTCATGATTTTAAGTGTCAAAGCAACATAAATTTCTGGAAGTAAATTTTATATACATATATATATTACTTTTATTATTATTTAAAAAAACTGATTTTAATAATTACTTTGAACAAATTTATTTTTTTTCATTTCGAATAACATGGATTAAAGATAAGTTGAAACATGGATTAAAAATTATGAGATCAATAAAGAATAATAAATATGTCGGCAACAAGAATGACAAGCATTCCTAAACGAAGGTATCAGTTGCCAATTGAAAAACATGCAAGTTGAATTCAAAAACAGAACACAATTAGTAAACTTTAAGATCTGATTTTCTGAAATTAAAAAAAAAAAAAAAGTGGTAGTAATACTTCTTTACGAAAACTTAAAAGTAGGAATGTGATAAAAGTAAGAATGTATGACTGCTTTTAAAATGTCTAGACAGTAGTACAAAAATTTACAAAAAAATAATTCGTTTTACTTATATTTTGAACCAAAATCTTTAAACATAAACGTTAAACATTTAAAATTATTACAGTAGGTCATAAAATAAAAAAAAGTCCCTCGAAATAAAATTAGTCAGAAAGAACGACCTTCAGCCAGTTTTATGAAACGCCACACACGAGTAAACAAGACAGAAATAAATAAATCACACAGTCTTTATGGCCATAAATTGAATTTGCCGCTAATAACGTTGCCGCACATGCTGCAAAGAGCGCTCGAGATGTCAGGCCCAGTGTAATCATTGGTAAGAATAATAAAAAAAATAAAAAGCAATGTGTTTATTTGAAAGAACTATTTTAAACATTAGACGCGTATAAGACTGAGAGAAAATAAAATTATCGTAACTTTTTTTTTAATTAATGGTCTAGTTTGTAGCTTTTAAATGATGCACTAATACAAATAATGTGTTCATCAATTAATTAATGACACAGTAATATAATTCACGCACCATTATTTATTCAATTTTACGAATGAAAAGTGCTAGAGAATTAAGTCAAGCGAAAAATTGATAATCTATAAGAAAATAAATTTACTTTTATTAACTATTTTTTGAATGAAGCACTTTAATTAAAAATATAACTTTCAATATCATATCAGTAAATTCAGCTGTCTGGAAAAACATTTGCAGTACAAAGTAGGCGTAAAATAGATACCATGCCGAATCCAACAGCAGCAGTTCCCTCAACGTCATTTTACGACTTGTATGAGGTTTGGATTTTCACTGGCTTCAAAGAATGCGGGAATAAAGGTTTCAGGGCACTGCGCGCAGAGGTAAAACCCGACAGAAGTATTTCAATTCTTAAAACCCTCGGTAAATGTCTTCTCCATTCAAGGTTCCTCAAACCTATCACTCACTTTTTCTCCCTTCACTTGAAAGGTAGCCCAGGTTTTCCACGAAACCGATCCTCTAATTTAAGGATAACAACACAGGTGGATGAACGAAAGAGGGTAGGGAATAATGAGGAAGAACTACCACCCTTTATTATCAACCCTACGGTCCTGCATTCCGAACTGACATTTGTTTGGGAAAATTTATGACAAAGAATATTCTCTCCCCCAGCAGTTTATTGATATAGCGTTTTGTTCTAAAAATAGTACGGATATATTTTTAAAAAATAAATGATGAGTTATAAATATAATTTCAAGGGAAAATAATTGAAAAAAATTGTGATTATTTCAAAATAAATCTGAATTCCTTACAAATGAATTTAATAAATGCCGATTGAGAACTTAAAATGATTTCAGTCAGAAAAAGTTCAACATATTCCTAGTTATATTTTTACTCACTCGTAATCAGGATATAATGAGCATTATATGTTGTTTAACTAAAAAATATGACTTTTTGAACAAATGCATGAATTGTCAAATAAAACGACCTTAAACTTACTTATTAAGAAAAGCCAAGTGATATTTAATGTTAGCAATGCAACACAAGTAGGGGTTACGATAATAAATTTGAAAAATTAGAAATATTATAACGATAAGATACTGAAACATACTGAAACAAAGTTAAGTTTCATAAATAAGTCAAATCTTTTAATCACTTTGACATACTTTTACGTAACTTGAAAGGAAACATTAATTATAAAAAAGTATGAGTTTAGAAATTATTACTAGAATTTTGTTTTATTACAATGAAGTTTTGATTTATATTTTAAACAATAAGAAATAAACAGAATTCTAAAATTATACGTTCAGTCACACTTTGCAAATTTTTGTGAAAATAAAGTAACATAATAGAAATTTTGTATATATTTCTTATTAATAGTGAAAAGAATTTTTAAAATATACACAGAATTATATATATACACAGAATTATATATATAACATTTTTATAACGAGAATTTTTTTAAATGTATGTTAAGCTGCAATTTTTAACTAAAAACAATGCATTTATGCAAGTCTAATTTAGGCAATGTGCTTCTAGATTTAAAATGCAATTTTTCAGATAATTTATGCATTTCTCGAGCAGATCAGTAACAACAAGTGTCAAGAGTCGTAATCACTTACTTTCACAGCTTAAGAGGATAAAATATTAACATATAAGAAGTTTGACAACAATGGCAGAAAAATCGGAAGACTTATAAAGCACACCTTGAAAGTTAGTAATTTTTGAGGTTTGAAGCCATAAAAGTACAGATGCATCGTAGTAAAATCTCTCAGAAATACGAGTTTTACTACTTATGAAATTGCAACAAAATTCATGTCGAAAAAATGGGAAAAATCAAATAGAATCAACTGAAATTTGAAAAAGAAAACAGCTGGAAAAAATGGAGATGGATCTCAAAATATATTACTGACAACAATTTAACATGTAAGATCCAGATGAGTCTAATTTTTTGTCAAGTTTTTAACAGATTTTTTTCTAAAGATAAAGTTGGCGAAGGATTTGAATGGAGAGAAAAAATTGACATAGCATTTAGAAACAAACATTTGAATGCTACTGTGCACAGTTAGTATTAAGTACAAAATATTTTTTTTTTTAAAAAAAAATAGATGGAAAACATTTTTCCGCTTTTGTGTAGACTGTATACTCCATATTCAGTATGGAAAACTGTACTGTGATAGGATTCTATGTGAGGTTCTGTTATAAGGTTTTATGGAAATAAAATTACGTATAACTGATGCGGTTTGTTTACCAAAAATGACTTTGGCACACAAGCGATAGTCCAATCAGCAAGTACCATTTAACAATGGTGCTCAACGACATTCATCGAATCAACTAAATACTGAAATCCAAAGCGATAATCATTCAGGAACTAGCTCAAAGGATAGATAGAAGTAACGCATTTAACTTTGTGTACCAAATTATTTCTTCAGACATTATTAATCCGTATAATTTTATTGTTTCTAATGCGTTAGTATACCATATATCTATTTCAGTATAAAAGGGTTAGATCTGTTTATCGCTCAACGATCGTCTTTTTATATATGAGAGCTAATTAGGCTAAGACTTACAGTTTAAAGTGGATTCCGGATCACCAAAAGGCATCCAAACTCCAGGTGGGAATCAAACAAATTATTGAACAGAAGGCAAGAACGTTATCCACTGGTTTGCCACCTCGGCTCGGTATGTAAGGGTACATACAGTTTTGCATATAGAAAGTGCACACATAAAATCTGCTAGACAAAAGCTTACGCAAGTACAAGTATTACCTGACAATCGAATCAAAGTTATTTTCTTCTCGATCAAGTAGGAAAAAAAAAAAAAAAAAAAAAAATAAAAATAAAAAAACACATGCAGAAACGAGAAACAGAAAACATGTCAAAAAGGATTTATGATCACAAAATTCTGAGGACAGGAGAAAAACATCGCTCTACATTTGCTTCATTATGAGACACCAAATGCCGCTTCAGTTTAATGAACATAATTGTTTCATAATATTTGTATATTTTTTAGAAAGTTATTTTATTATAAGAATTATGTTTAAATAAATAATTTTATTTGAAATCAAAATAATGTCAATTTCTTTTAAGAGGTGGTGAGTGTATCATTTCGAGACGCACCGTAGGAAACGAACAAATAAAAACGAAGAGAAGTGAATCAGCAAGAAAAAAAAAAAGGTTACCTTACTCATGTGTCTCGCCTACTATCTTCCACAAAGCGTGCAACTCCCACCAACCATGGGAACATATATGCAAGAGGGCAATGCCCCGCTGAGCGACCTTAGCTAGTTTGGATTCAAACACGCCATGAAGCTTCTTAATGTGTGATGCAAGAGGCAATTTACCAGAAATCTGAAATGCTACACGAAATGAGAAAAGTATTCCAAATTCGTGATCTATGAAAAAAAATACCGATAACTACATAACCGCAAAGCAACGAATTCACTATTGCATCAAACAATGTTCCTATCCCTCTTTTTTTTTCACTTTGCTTCATTATGAACTCCATCTTAAAAGAAATAACACAACATTTCACCTGTCGTCAAATAGGTGGGAGAAAATTAAGATTCCAGTAACGATACGATTTCTTTAAAAAATTCTGTGTATAATATGGTTGAAAAAGAAACGGAGCAATATTTTTTTAAAAAACGCATTTATGATAAAAACAAGTATTTTTTTTTTTTATTTATTAACAATAAGAGAGATAACAGAAGAATATATAATAAGTAAAAATATATGGAAATTTTACACTAAAGTCTGATGTAAATTTATTGGTTGTTATGGCCAGATATGCAAATTAAAAAAAAATAATAATAATGTTATCCAGAAAAAGTTCAGTAAAAATATCAAAATGGGAACTAGAAAATGTTGCAATATTAAAAAAGTGACTTAAAGCCAAATTGCACATTTTTTAAAAAATTCCTTAACAGAAAAAATAATTAATGGAACTTTGACAGTTATCGCATAGTTAAATTATATTTGAAAGTTTTGAAACAGGGGGAATGTGAATTAGGGGAAGCATTTCTAATCAAACGATATGTTGAAGGTTATGCTAGATAACAATGTAAATGTTTAAAGAGATTTCAAAGAATCCCTTACGGAAAACAAATGTGGGCCAGTTCCCGATATGAATTCGTAATGCACAATCCACAGCGTAGCGCAATCAAATCTTGTTAGTGATTCAAAGCAGAGAATTTGAAAAGACTATTGAGACCAACGAATCAGTAAAATTGCGCAAAGAAACTCTCTCTTACGTAAAACCCAACCTACTTTTAACCACAAGTCAAACAAAACCTGTTAAAGACCCTGGATTTTGTCTTCAAATATTTCGCGACACTTTCGACCTTTCGAAGATTGTGAAGGGCGTGTAGGAAGAACTTACTAGAAACAGCAATTAACTTTAATATTTAATGCCTGATAATTCAAATAATTAGATATACTTCTCTTAATAATAAAATACGTAATGGGAATAAATTCGTAGAATTTAATTTTCGATATATATATAAATCATGGGATAACTTCAAAAGATTTTTTTTAATTTTTAAAAATAAAAAGTGTTATCATCTTTTTAGAAAATAAAATAGTTTTCTAACATTTTTATAAATCAACAATCTAATTACATGCACAAGTATTTCGTTCTGTGATTAAGTATTCAGAAAAGGAAACATGTAGTTTTTATCCTCAAATAATAATCCAATATAAAAAATTGAGTATTTAGTCCAAAGTAAATTTCATCATGAAAAATTTAGTCACATGTAAAATAAAACTTAAGTTTAAATGCAATACTTAAATTTTATTACGATTCAAATGATGCATACAATTACATATTTCTATAGATAACTACTGACATTTTTAATTTGATGAAAAATAACGAGCTTTTATATCAGAACAATTTATTTAGTAATACCAGAATAAAAAAATAATAGGCTTCAAAAATATGAGAAAGAGTATAAATCGATTACAAACCTTTAAATAATAGTATAGCGCATGAACTTCTAAACTGACTTAGCTGGAAAATTTCTCAAATAAAAAAATGGGCAAAATTAAAAAATATTTCTTTTACAGACATGAAAGTTTTGAATTCATGAAAAACGCAATAGTTCTGAATTTTTATTTTATTGTATAATAAAATAATGGTGCACGTCCAAGAATTCAAGAGTAGTTTTTCTAAAATATAAGTAAAATTTAACATAAAACTGTTCATTTCTTTGGTTTTATATAAACTAAATTTTAAAGAAAAACTACGATAACCATTAATTCTTTATCAAAAATTTATTGATAGTATTTCATCTTGAAACTTCTAATTTTTTGGGATATCCAATGATTAATTTCAACTGATATTCACGAGTCTCAAAATTAAATGAGATTTTAAATCAATTCTATTTTGGTTCTTTACAAAAAATATGTTGAAGATGGCTACAAAATACATAGGTTTCTACAATGGTACACTACTTTCCCATATGATTCTATCATCTACACAAAATATATGAGCTAATTCTAAGAAATATAGTTAAAAATTAAGTGCCAAATTATTTTTTTATTTTCAGAAATATGTGTATACACACACAAGGCATACACTAATCTACGGTGAAACTTATATATAGATATAATTAAATAAAAATAAAGGTTTTATCTGTATTTTAAGGTATGATTTTTCTTCTTATAACATCAATCGCAAATACTTTAATTAAAAAAATAGTAGGATAGTAAGTAAATCAAAAATCGACGTTAGGTCGACGGTTTTACAGGAGCAGATGTTTTTCAAATCGTTCGTGACCTTACTTCAAAACCAATCATTAAATAAATTTTCGTGTTTAAAGTTAAGTTTTTTTCCCAAAAAAGCTATTGAAAACCGTATTTTATTATTTTTACTATTAGTATTCTCCATTGAAAACCATGCTGGATTCTTTTGAACGGAGTAATTTTCTTAATAACAGAGTACAATTTCCGCTCACAAATAGAATTTGCAATGGTGCATTAAAAACCTATCAATATAAATGAAAACAATTTACAGAATAATTTAACTTTAGGTGAAAGAAGGTAACTATAAGTTTTTTACTCTCTTACTATAGATCTAAAATAATACAAATAAGAACAATATAAAAAATTAATTAAAGGGCATAGAAACGTCTTTTAACTGAAGTGAAAGTGAATGAACATAAATATTTGCAAGACGTAGACATTATTTTTGTTAAAACTAGAAATGCTTTAAAAATATTAAAATATCAGTTCGTAAATGATTTATAGAATATAAATTATGAAAATAAGAAGTAAAATTTGGTATAGTTTTAAATAAAAATAAGAAGTTTTGTACCATTTCTCGGTCACTGCTAAGGACACGGGAAGTTGATAGAAAGAAATAAGGTGTGTCTAAAAAAAGAGATGGGAACTGAGAACATCCTGCATTAGTTATCAAGAACCACAAGACCTGGCGCCAGATCATGAACTTAAGTCCACCTTCAGCGAATGCCCACGATTTGCCCTCTGGGCCTCCTTATCAGCATCACAAGATAAGCAGAGAATTATTAATTTTAAACTAAAAGGTGCGAGGCTTATTTGGATGAACTTTTGTTTGCCAAGCTACGAAACTCTTCCACAATTAGGTATGAAATTATCTAGACGAGTAGACAAAGAATAAAGAACTGAACACAAAGCTAGAAATAACATTCATTTTGAAGTAGTGTATTGGCTAGACAAACAATACGAGATAGTTGTAAAGTTTTTAAAATAGTACTGTTAAGTAGGTTAATTCACATGTTATAAGGGTGAAAACTTACAAGCAATCATTATAAAGGGTGTAACAATACAAGGTACCATAATTTTCCTTCAAAATGCTTCATAGAACACAATATTGGTTTTTAAATAATATTTATTTCAAATTACATTAATGTAAATTTCAAATTATGAGGACATATTAATAAAAAAAAACTTTAAGTGTATGTATGTATGTAAGTAAGTGTATGTAATTTTCTTTAAGTGTATGTATTTAAGTGTATGTAAAATACACATACACTTAAAAAATACAATACACTTAAAAATTTTAAAAAAAATACATAATAAATTTCGGTTTATTTTAAAAACTCCTTTACACAACTTTTCGCAAAAATAAAATATTGTTACCATCGATAGATTACACTGAAAAAAAATTATGTTTATATTATTTTAAAATTGGTTCCAGAAAATGAAATGGATCAATTTGTGTCACGAAGGTAAATTATTTTATTAATATATTATAACTACATAGACAGATGTCTACACATTTTCAAGAAAAATAAGTTGCATTTAAAAGTGGCTTTGTCAAATATTTCTGGAGATACTACGCCCATATTATAAAGCAAAAGAAAAGAATTCGTAAATTTAATGACAGCAGCGGAATAAAAATGAGGTCATCTTACAGGGTAAGTAGATTTATAATATAGTTAACCCATTATGAATAATATATAGACTAGTCATAGTTATTTGACTCACAGGTACCTTGTTAAAAGAATGGAATGAAAAAGATGTATAAAGTGGCCATTATATTGTCTTATTTTATTGGGTCTGCATGAGGCACGTTATTTTATACATAATAAATTGCATAAAAAAGTTTAACGAAACTTTCCTAAAATTCTTACTGTGATTCTAATTAAATAAAAAATTCGTTTATTAAAATTCTTGCGAATTTTTTTTTAAATTTAGAATGAGCATTTTTTTAAAATATTTTATATCTATGAGTTCGAAGAACATAAAAACCTTACACGCACGCATACTCTTTTGAACAGTACATATATATTTACTAAAATTGGTATTTAATAACAGAATAATACTAAAAATGTTCGATATGGTTAACAATTTAAAATATTTACATTGCATTCATATTTTTTTTACTTTATCCAGATCAGTCATTAGCTTAGTTTAATGAGTGGTAACTTTTTGTCATGCTCTAGCCTGTGGTTCAAAATTATGTGGGTTTAATTCCTACCTCCGATGTGGATTTTTATACTGTGGTTTTGCATCCACTTTAAACCGGACATCTTTTACATTTTTTTTTTTTTGTTAAAATTTGCATTTAATCACCCTCTTTAAGTCGTAAACTGTCTATGTTATAAAACAATAAAAAAAGAAATTACTGAAAATTTTCACTTGCAAAATTATTAAATAGATTATATCTTCATGTTACTTTTAACACGAGATTTCTATTCTATGCCATAAA
This sequence comes from Latrodectus elegans, assembly GCA_030067965.1. Classification (NCBI taxonomy): domain Eukaryota; kingdom Metazoa; phylum Arthropoda; class Arachnida; order Araneae; family Theridiidae; genus Latrodectus; species Latrodectus elegans. The sequence goes on from CM057809.1 coordinate 40,344,018, forward strand.
TTCAATGGACTTAAGAAAGAAAATTTAACTGTTTGCATTAAGAAATGGTGACTAGAAAGTATCACATCCCAGAAAATAAAAAAATAAAATGTAAAAAAAAAAACTCAATATGAAATCTAATTTTAAGTATAATACTTCGCGTCAGTTTTCGTTGTTAATGAGTTTAATTACTTTAAAATATTCTGTTGAAATATTACATTCTAACACTAAATATGAAAGTCACTAGTAAATATTTGTATATTTTTATACAATCTGAATAATATTGAGTGAAATTGCATTCTTTTGCTTTCTAAAAGAATTAAAATTAAGTCTCAAGAAAAATCAGAGTAGGCCGATCGTTTTAAGAATTCACTAAGAGTGAATAAGAGAATCTAACTTATTCAATTAAATACCCTAAACATTCTTAAAGTCAAATATTTTAAGCACATAACATTCGTTGAGTGCAGAAAAATAATATATTTTTTTCTTTTTTTTTAAAGCCTATATCAACTTAATGATTCAGCCTACATTTAATAAGTGAATAATATATACATTCAGAAATTATTCGATCAAATTTATAAACTTTTTTTAGTAGTAAAGGTAATCGTATCGATTGGAAGGCAACAAATTCGTATCTGAACATTGTGATGTAAGAATTAAGTAAGTTAATTAGTTATTGCCTCACATTTTAAGATAAATGCAGAAAATGATAAAGGATGGCGCTTTATATGACACAGCAGGACTAAAATAGAAATACACTACCTTTTTGCATACATTTGAATATATTTCATACCATAATCACAATAGCCCGAAATATTTAAACTTTTCTTGAATCATATTTATCATTTAAAAGCTCATTCTTGTAAACATTAGTAGCTAATATTTCACTGGTGAACAAAATACTTAGAATTTCGAAGAAACAATGTTTTTTACGCTTAAAAAACAATTTTGACACTCCATTACAGACATTCTAACAGCCTGAGGCTATGGTAAGTCGTTTTTGTGTCCCCCGCATAAGCTGCTTTACGCGAAATTTTCCTAGATAAGTGGATTATAGTCATGTGTCGCAAGGGAGGAAACCCGGAAAACTTTCAAACACCTTTTATGACAGCTTTGTTTGTTGTTCAACGGTCATTTTCTGCACACGAGGGCTAATTAGACCAGGACCTACGGTTAAAGTGGATTCCGAACCACTACAAACATCCATGCTCAAAGTGGGATTCGAACCCACGAACTGTTGAACCGAAGGCAAGAGCGCTAACCATTCCACTACCAGCTCGGCCCTTTTATGACAGCAGTGCATGCAGGAGTGCAACACCAATCTCTAGTTATACATAAGTGCTGGTATCAAACGTGGAATCTTACGATTTGAAAAGCGGTGTTCAACCAACATTTCACATTATATCATTAGAAAATTGTTTTACACAAAATTTTGTGCAATATTGAGAAATTCAAATTTAAAATGATTCCCAAGTTACATTTTCTACAGAAAGATTACAGCAATCACTAACACAGCTTTAAATTCATATTTCAACTGGAATAAAATACTTTTACTTTTTATTGCCTACATTACAAGTAAATGAAACGATCAAATATCATTTCTCAGAATTTTTTACGTCTCATTAAAATTTTCCTTAATAATGTATATATTTTTAGTAACGATCTCGGATGAAGTTTTAAACTATAACAATTTATAAGTAGACAAATAGAGAGAGAGAGAGAGAGAAATGACAATTATATAATATCAAGGAGTTAATTAGTGTTATTGATTAGGATAAAGGAATACTAATACTAAAAATCTCATACAATAAAAAGTGAAGGAACTTATGATTACAAATATATGTTGCCAACATTGAAAAAATATTTTGAGACATTATTTTAGTAAGGAATTGTTTAGAAAGGATTAACTAAAGTACATGTACATTCATATCATTTTAGTAAGAATCTGATTAAGACCAAAAAAAAAAACCAAATTTTATTATAATTGAAATTATAAATAAATAAATTATACCAAAGGATATATATCGCAGCGACAACAGAAAGCTTTTTTTTTTATTAAGATTTTCATTGTTGTGAGAATGATTGTTACATATAAAGAAATGGAAAATCAAATTAACTATATAATGAGTGAAACGAAGTTTTGTCCAATAATCACTATATAATAAGTGAAATAAAGTTTTGTTCAGTTCCATGTAATATACAAAAAAAAAAATCACTTTTATTCATTTAATATGAAAAAAAAGGTAAAATCAGTAAAAAAAAAAAAAAAAAAAAAATTACATGCAAATTACGATTATGCACGACTGTTATAAATTTAAAAATTAATCTTAAATTTAAAACAGTCAGGATTAAGATTAAAATTATTTCACATTTAAGTCTCTAAAACTATGTAATTAAGACAAAATCGTCAAACAAACATTAATAAATTTGAAAGAAATATGAAATTAATGAATTTTACATTTTAGGCATATATTAAAAAATTACAAGTCAGAATTCCATTGACTCATTTAAATGTAGAATAACTAAGATTATACGAAGAAAGATATACGAATAAAGCTTTTGGAACAAGACGTATAAGGATTTTTGCAATCGAAAGGAATGACATTAGAAGTATTGTTGGATAGGCAAGGTCGGTTTGCGAAAGCATAATAAAACGTTTCATAATTTCACACAAAGATATTCAAAATGAGAAAGTATTAAATTAATCATACCGTAAAGAGCAAGGGCAGCATGCAGAGGTGTCTTCAAAACACTTGAACATTTTTTTCCTTAAGAATCTAAAAGGGACGCTAGCATAATCGAATTTTTTCGAACACTTGCAAACGTTGCCCATTTTGAAATAAAATCATTTCTTCAATAAAAATAAACAGCGAATTGATTTTACACACGTTTACCAAACGATAATTTATGAAGACGATTGATTATGAAAAAGAAGTGTTAATATCGGGCAGACGATTGTTTAGTGAAAATTGATTGAAAGAAAAATTATGATTTCTGCAAACGATTATGAGAAAAATTGATTTGGTATTAGCAGACGATATTTAAGAAATAAAATAATTTCTATAGTAAAAATAAACAGCAAATTGATTTCATACACATTTAGCAGACGATAATTTATGAAGACATTTGATTTTGAAAAAGTATAATATCGGCAGACAATTGTTTAATAAAAAAAATCATGTTTTCTGAAAACGATTATGAGAAAAACTGATTTGAAACTAGCAGACGATATTTGAGAAACAAATGATATTATTCTTAACAAAACGATATTAAGAAATATAGTGGATGATTGAAAGAAAAAAGCCCACTTTCGGTAAATGATTAGAAAAAGGATTCGGTACTAGCAAACGATATTTAAAAGCATTTCAGTATATATTTAAGAAAAAGAATAGAAATAAAATTTTAAATAACTTATATGTAAAAGCGTCAACACACATTCTTTTAATATACTGACATTGCTGAAGTAATGCAATAAGTTAATTTGAAACAAATGTTAAACATTCCAACCCCATAAAATAGTTTAAAAATGCTTATTTAAGGTGGAAAATTTTCTTTAACCATTAAATTCCAAAAACTATAACAAACGCCCAACTAAATTATTTTGTTCTAATGATTAAATTTAAGAAGTAAGAGACTTAATGCTGAACATAAAAAATAAAGCCAAGTAAGACATTTTCGAGATTTCAGAAATGTAAACAAAGACCACTGCCGTCATTTCAAGACAGGAGGTCGGTGTCCTACAAAACTTGATAACCCTTAAATACTATCCTTATCAGAAGGGTCGATTCAATTTTAAAATAAACCTGCAAAGGGCGAAAAGTGCACAGCACAACGGGTTACAAAAATCTAAATAGGAAGTACGAAAACAAGATAGCGTACATGGCATGACTTGAGGTGGGGTCGCAAATAGTTGCACCCTTGCCAAGAAAACACCCTATGCAAAAATTAAACCTCTTAACGCACGAGCGATCCCTCTACATGTCGAAAAAATTCCGTGATTTGAAGTATATTCCTCCTATCAACTTTACATTAGCATGTAATTCTACGGAGGAATAGCTAAATTAAGAACTATCCACATAGATTAAATTTATAGGTAAGTTAAAGCAAAGAACGAGGAATTAATTCATAGGAATTTAATAAATAAAAAGAACGCTGAAATAATGTAAAATCACACGCACACAAATGAAATTATAATTATTTATTTGCTACTTTCTGTAACAGAAACAGCTCTTCGTATTAGCAAATGCCTTTTGTAAATAATTTGATTACACTAAAAATTATCCTTTATACATAATTTTTTTTAAAAAAAAATAACACTTTATTTTATATATAACAACTGAATAAATTATAAACAGGAAAGGAAACTGATTCCGATATTCCTTGTCATACACCCCGAATATTCTCGAAATTCTACATTCATTTTTCGTCAGTGAATAACCTTATTGATAAATATATATTGATTCAAAGGTAATTTCATGTATAAGATTTGTTTGAGTTATGGAATATTCTTCGTATTAAGCAAACAAAACAAAAATTAGCAGCAGTTTTAAAAGAAAAAAAATTGTTACAAGTGAAAATTTTAAAACATAATTTAATGAAAAATATTGCTACTATCAAAATCACAAAGCTTGAATTGAAAATTTGCTTAACTGTTAAAATAATAGAAAAGAAAAATCTGGAAACCTTAACAATTAGAAGAAATTCAAGCGCGTGTTAACTAAATTTATTTTTCTTACTCGACTGGAAACAATCTTTTTACTTACTAATTTTATGTCCATTACATCTCACAACATTTTTTACTAAGTGTTGCTTACAATTAAATGCATAGCAACTGTAGTTTATTTATTTGTTTTGCTTATTACTTCATTATAACCCAGAGCTTAAATTCTGCATTTCTACATAATAAATTAGAAACACATTAAGCAACATACTGATTTGAAATGCAATGTAACGTCCGCAACAGCAACGTTACTTGAATAGAAGTGACAGGTCAAGGTAATGGAAAGTTTCAGAGCCACTGGCTAAGTTAAGTTCTAGGAAGAGAAAGTTCGGAGAAATGTTGAGTTTATATTCCTAACCACATTTTCATCAGATCGACTTCTGCATCAACCTAAACTCCAAATAAATATAGGCAAAGTAAACATTTAACATTAAATTTCTATAACAGGGAACTTAAATGTGTTAAATAGTGAGAGCACAGAGCTTATATATATATATATATATATATATATATATATATATATATATATATATATATATATATATATATATATATATATATATATATATATATATTAACATTAATTAAATAAACTGGAAAATTCTCCGTGTTATGGCTGTAGTTCATATATCATTAACATTTGCATCTAACTGAATAAATATGAAAGATTCTTTGAGTGCTATACTTGATTTTTGTAAGAATATATTTTTTTAATAAAAAAAGTAATAAAATAATCGAAATTAGAAAATTTTTATTTAAAATGGTTTAAGATATTAAAAAATTAATACTTTAAAATAATTATAAAGTTATGCTTAATGCAAGGGGAAAAAATTGTATATACCACTCACCACATCAGATTCAAAACAAACATGCTGTTAAACCAGTACTTCATGTATGACGTACAAATATCACAAAATCTGAACACATTCACACTTTACATAGGTTACACGTGCAACGAATTAACCGTTGCAATCAAAAATTAATGTGCACTGAACAAAAACCGAAAGACAATTCTAACCCAACAGCGGGATTTTCCAGTTTCTCGGGGAGAAAAGAGAGGACCGCAGTTCTGCCTTGCAGAGCGTCTCAATCACGTCTGTTGGTGAATGTGTGCTAACGGTCACGCAACAATCAGCTGGTTGTGCTGCTCCCTGGCGGCGAGTCTGTTCAGTGAGTTGTTTTCATTTGAATACCCTGCGGAAAACGGTTGTACTTTTACAAAAAAAAAAGGGGGGGGGAGGGTTACTCGATATCCATATTCTGCAGGGAAATATTCAAATGAGCCAGCTGATTCGAATAACTAGGAAATTAGTATAAATCGGTTACTATCGTAGAGGTATACATAAAAAAGCTTTCTAAGCGAAAAACGCGATGAGGGAAAATTTTTGCGTGTTAAATGTATGCAAAACTAAAATATGAAATTACAAATGGGTTAATTTACAAAACAATCACCTGGCAGGCTTATTGGTGCTTTTAAAAATGCTATATTTTAAGTAGTTTTAAATTCTGTTATATATCACATATCCTAAAACTGAACCTATAAAGGATTAAAAGAACTCATATTACAATAATCCCATAATTTTAGTGAGAAGGCTATTTATTGATATTTCAGTAATTAGAAAGAAGAAGCGAGATAAAATTTCTCATTTTAATAAACATTTTATGTCTGTAATTTGACAAAAAATATTTAACTACTCCGTTAGATTTTTGAAGATGGTAGTTAAAATTAATACAGTCCTTTCGCAGAAGACCTAAAACTTTTTTTAAAGTGTACAACTGTAATGTAAATAACCGAATATTGATATAACTATTGATTGGACCATCAGATTTATTACATATTTTTTATATTCAGAATTATTTTGATACGTTTTCCAATTTATACCATGCGCGTAGTGGTATTAAATAGCAAAAATGATATTTTTATGCAGCTAAATATACATAATTTTCATGTAAGTGTAAAATATGTATGTTTTGGTAATTTAAATCAAAGAAACAAAGATATGCAGTAAAAAATGCAGCTTCCTTCAAAATAAATTTAGAAATAATTTAATGTGAAGGAATGTGGTGCTGAACAGAAAAAATATTTCATAATCACATTACATTAATTTTTGATCGGAAAACTTATCAAAAAGAACAAAATTTTGCATATTAGGCAAATAAAATCAAATGAGTTACATATCATTTTGTGAACTGTATACAAGCTTTGAATATAATTGTATATTTTAGACGATTTTTTATTGCATATTTGACGAGACTATAATGCATGAATGATGAGATTTATTAAATAAAAAAAGCTAGATACATTTTTTTGATATATCTATAAAGCATTTTGTACTTTCTTTAATTCATAACAAGATCCTAAGAGTACGTTTAAACAAATAAAAAAGAGTCAATATTTAAAAAAAAAAAACGCTCTTGGAATAGATATAAACGAGATAAATCATATTTCAGAGTAACTGTTGAAAATACATTTTACAGATTTAATATAAAGTACAATTTTAAATAGTACGGCTCAATTGGTGTCATTAAATTAATCTACAGAGGTCATAGCAGATAATTTTTTTATCAGCTTTCTGATTTGTTTTCAATTAAACAATTAAAACAGTAGCTTCATATGATATTCTATATGCATTAATTAAGCCAATACCTTACTAGAGTTGAAATATTTAGCTAATGCTTTACCAAAAGAAATTTTCTTAAGCTATACCGAAATTACATCCAGAAAATCCGATTAAACTTCAGACCAATATAAAAATATCCTCTGAACCACTACTTCGACAGCAGGTTTCTCACAATAAAACCAGCCTGCAGAACTATGGCTATCAAGAAACCATCGCGCTTTTACGATCGGCTTTCATTGGAAAGAAATTTTCCTCCATTTAACACAAGCATCAGAAAATACTTTACGAACCAAAAGTCTGATGCTTGAAATGCTGCATTTTATCCACTCGAATTAAAAAAAAAAAAAGAAAAAAAAAAGTCAATGCATAAAATATCACCAACATGTGATGCGCTTGGATAAATAAATAAAATAGTGAAAATTAATTTACTGTCATTTCATGATATTTTGAAATAATTTCAGAAACTGAAAGTTTAAAAAGTAAACTTTCAATTAAAAAGCAAATGATAATCATGAAGACTTAAAATTATAATTCATTGTATGTGGTAAATGAGGAAAACACATTTATTGCATGTTAAAAAGTTAAGAATGGTTTTATATGAATAAATCTGAAAATCATTCAAATGATCCTCGAGAAAAATTTAGCAATTAACGAAATCTTTATTAAAATGATATAAATCACAGTATCCTTTAGTACAGTTTTTTTTTATTTTAATAGCAAATATAGTTTATTTATACAAGTTTGATATTAATATTTATAATTTTAGTATTACATTAAGACTTCACCTTCTAAGCGATTACCTTTTCTTCAAATCAAAGGCGAACAAACGTTAGACTACATTCTCTAATTATTTCATCCTTTTAATTTCTAAAATCTTACAAAAATATGGAAAAAAATCTTTAGGTAACTGTAAAGAGTTCTCTCATATAATAACATACGATCTTACTTCCCTTACCGTTTCTTACATTCAGAATAACGTTTGGGAGGTATCCCAAAAATAATATACCGTTATATATATATACACCTTTCCATTATAACGGATACCTGAGGTATGTTTTAATTGCTGAGAAAAGTGTGTTCGCGGAGTCACAGCCACCTTTCCATCCCTAACTGTGCTTTGCCGTTCTTTTGGTATTCGTTGCATCGGTCAAGCCTGCATGTCAATCAAACAAAGGAAGGAAGGAAAGAATCTATGATAAAATCTCTAACTGATGACAATACCTATAATTAGTTATTTATTTGGCAATTAATGTTAAAGAGACGCAGATTGAGCTTGAATATACACAATGCTGATAAAAAAAAAAAAGACTAACGGACTAATTTACAGAACCGCTGATGCATCTTATGCAAATTTTACAGCTTCACCCGACAGCATCACTAACAGGAAATCGGCTTAACATCTTAGTATGGGATTTACCGATTTTGGCCGCTAAGAACGAGCGATAATATTTCGAACATTAAATTGACTCAGACTTGTGATACTACCTTTTATTGTTTTCGTTTACGTACTTTTTTTTCTTGAGCGTGACTCAAGCATTAATCACAGAGAGGGTGATAAAGAGATTACACCGAAGAAAAAAAGCCATCTATATATCGCGTGACCAGAGTGATAATCAGCAGACAAATATTATGGTGACAACCTTATATCAAATAAAACTCGATTTCGCATGCTAGTTGTAAGAGACAATGTTTATCCGGCAGCTTCAGGAAGTGAGGTCAATTGCAAAAAACACTTCAATTTATGGCTAACTCAATAGAAACGAAAAGTTTTTTTTCCTTTTATTTCATTTTCTTATATATATACATAGAGAGCATTTCCACCTTAAGTATTTTTCTACCTAATGTCAAAACACCTTAAGTACAATTTTATTGGGTTGAAAGTAATTTGACAGGAAAAAAATGTTAGAAAAAAATAATGGCCTTGAGTGACCGAAGAGTTAGACCGAAACGAATATTAATTCGATTTCAATTGGCATCTCAAATTACTAAGCTTTTTATTTGTTATCGAAAGTTCATCATACCGAAGAGTATGGAAAATATAAACTAGCCTGGAATGAATCAGAGATCCTTTATAATTTCGGTAGATTTTATAATTAATAATTAGTTTCAGAGTTTAATATTTTTTTTTATTTTCCACACAGTAATATCTCTATATATTTTGTAATAATAAATTAGTAAAAAACATTGATTTTAGTGAAATAAATGAGACTTCTTAAGTATGATCCTCATATTTTATCAGTCTATATATTTTAAGTATAACCATTTCTGTCATTAAAATTTAATTCCTTAAAATGTTATTCGTTTTCTAAAAATACTACATATAGGATTGCAATCCCAAAAAATAACCATTGCCAAAATAGCAAATATAATCCATTTTCAGCTTTTAAGTAAAAAATAATAATGTTGGCGTAAGCAAGGCATTAGTCTTAAGATTCAAAAGAGATTGTTTACAAATATTGCAATTAATAATTTAGAATTCTTTTAATTAATGGAATTTTTAAAAATTTAAATCATTCTTGCCGATTTAAAGTAACCATAAAGGGAATGTTTTGTCTTTTTCATTTTGCTTTTTTTTCTGTTCTATTGTTAATGTTAATGATTTGAATCAGTGGAAAACAGCTTCTTAAACCGATGCTTTGCTCCTTACATAAGAGAGAAATCGTTTTATCAAAATTATTTCGACACTATTCTCAGACATTCGATGGTGAACTTCGCCAAGTTTGCTGCCGCTCGAAGAATGTGATTTGAAGGCAAGCAGCAAATTCGTCGACCAGACGGATTTGTAACGCCATTTCACTACGACGTGACACAGATGAAACCTTATCTGACGTCATGGATATTTTAAACCAATCAAAACCGTATTAAAGTGGCGCACTCAGAATCTCAACTGTAACGAAAGAAATAATCACTTTATGTTTAAAGAGCAGCTACAGAAGGCATGTAATACAATACCTAATAGTGAAATTCAATATGGCAATTCTTAATTCATTTCAAAATAAAAATACAAATACGACGAAAAATATTGTATGCACGTAAAAATTCACTACGCGATTCCCAATAAATGATAATAATTTGAAAGAGTATTATCATTTCAACATCTATATTAATGCAAGAAGGGAGTCCTTCAGTTTTAAACTGAGCTCGTTAAAAAATTTGAAATGCAGATTGATAAACACAATTACTGTTTAAAAAATGGTTTAGAAATCCTTCACGTAGGCATAATTTGAAAAAGAAAGCGCTTCGTAATGCTCTTCGCTGAGTAGCATTCAATTAACCTTCAAAATCGCAATATGTATTCAAATGACATTAGCTTACACAGCAGTGTATTTCGAGAACCTGATTGAAACTTCGAAGTATAGACAGAAGATGACACATTCAGGATGCTCTCTCTACACTTCCCATACATGGAGAGAGTTTTTTTACAGGATAAAGTTCACAAATTTATGAATAATCAATTAAATACCACTTTACATTAAATTCAATGTGCACATCGCAAATATACATAAAATAAAAACGAAAAATTCATTTTAGTATTGCGTTTAGTTGATTTTATATGCTCAAGGGATAAAATGTTTTCACCTACAACTAGGCACTGCTATAACAGAATATGAAATCTGATAAGAGTCATATTTTCCCAATTTATGGGTGCAAAAAGTTGACAATTCCCGAAGAGGGAATCAAACTCACTGAATTGTAAAAACTAAAAACCAGATACCAGTTTGACAGTAAAATTGTGAGAAGAAAACAGATAAAAATTACGTTGCAAAATATAAAAAAATAATATTTAAACTATTAATTAAAAAATTGTAACGCAAAAGAAAAGAAATTTTTAATTTGCATTTCTAAATACTTACCTGATGATAAATAATAAAACAATATTTTCTCATCCAAGAATTATTCATTATCTTTCAAAGAAAGTAGATGAATTGCTAGCTTTCTAAATGGATTTAAATCTTCAAGAAAACTTTTTTTTTAATTGCATAAGACTCACACAATGTATACACATTTATCCATTCACAAGATTTATTGGTTATTTAAATCAAACCAAAATTTTAAAAAAATCACGATTACACAATAAGTTTGCAATGAAATACAAAAAAAAAATAAATAAATAAATAAATAAATAAAAATAAAAAAATAAAATAAAAAAATAACCCACAGATAGATAAAGTTTACGATAGAAGAAACTTATCGAAATGTAAATGATAGAAAGGTACAGGCGATATCGATTTTGGACCGTTGTAATATTCTGCGATATATCGAGCGAAAATATCGAATACTCAAAAAGATATCAAAATGATGTTTGCTTTCTCTGTTCACGACATAGGTAGATAAGGTGTCAATCATATTTTCCTGATAACACAACGCTATGTTTGCCAGCCAACTTTCAATTGATAAGGAATGGCGAGTAGATGCGCGAATACTTTTTTCTCTATGTTGTTATTTAACAGAAATGAATGTGAACACAGCAGATTAAAGCTTATTTTAAATACCAAACTGGGGCACTAAGATAAATCGTTTGATTATCGTGCAAAATTCGTTCGATAATATGAATCGATGAATCATTCTATTAAAATAAAAAAAAGTTTGAAAACAAGTGATCATGTTTTATATTCGAGTTGTGTAACAGTTAATTTTGGAAAGCATTTTCAGAGTGAGTATTTAAATTTTAAATTGAACAGAAACTTATTCTTTATTCATTTTAAAATGTTAAAGTTAATGAATTTCTCAGTTTAAAACTGTTAAATTTTATCAAAAAAAAAAGGTTATTTAATAAAACCCAAAAAGAAGAAGACATAAACATAATTTTCATTGTTGAATCGAATTCCGAACCATCTTGTTGAAAGTTGCTTATTATCAAAATATTCAGAAAAGCGAGCATGATGAAAATGAAATACTTTCACTATCATGTGAACTTCTAGTTTTCTCTGTATATCAGAGCTTTTAAGGAAAACCTTAAAAGAAAATAAAAAAACTATAATTTTTTATTAAAATTGCTTTTTCTGTCCTCAGTATAATTTGATATGTATCAATTCAACTGAGTAAACCTAAAATATTTTCATTTTGGAAGACATTAAAAATAATTTTCTGGAATTCAAATATTAAAAAAAAGTCTATTTTTGAACTAATAAGATTTTACAATATTATTTATCTGGTGTATGAATAGTTAAAAAGTCATTTTAAATAGACAATTTAAATTAAAAGAAATAATTACGAGATTTTGAATTTTATAACAATCTAACATAAGAAAGTCAATCATACACTTTTTATACAAATAGATACTTTAAACTATTTCGTGAAAAATATCTGATTAATTCTGTGAATAATTTATGCATCTTCTAAATGGCATGAAGATTGAATGTCCGGAAAAAATATTGTCCTTATTTTAATAATGCATTTTCAGTTCCGAAATCAATTCATATAGTTTTACATTTTTTTAAAAGTTTTTAGTCTTTTAATTTAAAAGTGTTTTATTTTTTTCTTTCTTGAATTTAACATTTATTTGTATTTTCACACTTTAGCATTTTAATTTTTCATTATTCAAATATTTCGTATTTGAGTTATATTTCTTTAAAACCGTGTATTCTTTTGAAGTAAAAACTAAATAATAATAATAAATAAATAAATAAATAAATAATCGCACAGTAGTTTAAATTGTTTGAAATGCAATAAACTTCATCTTGTTTCCTTTTAAATACAAGCTGTTTTATATCATTAAAAATTTAGCCAGTAACATTTTTTCCTTCTTCGCTGGTGAAGAGAAAATTTTACTGACTATCAGTTGCAGACATAATATACAGTCGATTTGTTGTCTCTGTAAGGTCTCTTTTTACACGACAACTAATACATAGTTTGAAGGATTCCGAACCGCAAAGAACAAATAAGGTAGGAATCGAACTCAAGAGCTAAATATATGAGCACTAAGCACTCGGCTACCAGCTTGACTGCACTGCCTTTCAGAGAATGTCAAACGAGAACTTAAAATCTCATTAGTAATAATCTTATCTTTATCCACGATGAGGCATGCTTTCATCATTAAAAAAGAAAGTAAAAAGTAAATGAGCTCAGTTTATAAAGTTTCAGTTACTCCGATAATGGTTATGAATGTACATGAAATCATTGAAAGTATTCACAAAATACGAGTAACTCAGAAATTCTATACACATGTATAAGTTATGCATAATTTATTTTAATTTTTAAAAGCAATAAAAATCAGATTCTTTTATATTTTTAAACTGTGCGTACTGTTAAAAAAGATCATAACTAGTTATTTTACGACATTACATTATGGAAGTATTTTTATAATTTTATTAAGTTAAAAATAAATAAATTTTTATTTTACTTTAGATATATATTTGAAAATTGTAACATGAATTCATTTTATACCTTTGATAATTTCAGAACTAAGAATGAAAATATTTCTTGGATTTGGGAGTGAATATTTTTTTTTTAACGTAAATTAAAAAATTTTAAAATATTTTAACTCCATAACATAGCATCTTTTCTCCATACAAAAAAGCAGAACAATGATCGATTCTATACGCATAGAGAATGAAAAAAAAAGTTTATGAAATATTTCGAAATGAAAACATCAATATTTTTTATTCTTTGTGTAAGTCAATAGACGCGAACCCATTCCAGCAATGATCTAGTATTGGCATTTCCGATAAGCCCATTATTAGGTTATTTCATATCACCACGGATACTACAAATATTGTTGAACACATTTCTGCGTGGACAAGTAAATAACTTATTGAGTAGAAAAAATAATAATTTAACGGAACGAAAAAGATAAGAGAATTTAATTACTATTCGAAAACGAAATGGAAAGACTTAGGGGAGTGTGTGTTTGGTTGGTTGGTTTGTTTATCACCTTATGTCTGTTATTTTTTTTTTATTCGAATGTTAATTCGAAAGGGAGATTCGGTTTAAAGTAAATTTTGAATTATAAGTATCCATGACTGAGACAGGAATCACACCCACGAAATGCTGAATTTAAGACCATGAGTTGATTGAAAATACTACCAGATTCGCAGAATTATGGTAGTTTACTAAAACAGTGTAACATTAACAAAGTGGTTTGGTTTATTTGTAGCTCAACGGTCACTTATTGCACACGAGGTCTAATTAGATTTGGACCTAAGGTTTAAAGTTTATTTCGAACCACTACAAATATCCAAACCCATGGTGGGATTCGAATGCACGAACTGTTAAACCGAAGGCAAGAGGCTACCAGTTCGGTGTAACTTGAACAGCAGGAAATAATGCAATGCTAGTGTAAAAATAAGCAAAAAAAAGAAATCTGATGTTATTTGTTCTGCTTCACACTCTCATTACTGTTCTCATTAATATTGTATTCAAGAACAGGAGAAAATCATTTAAAATTAAAAAAAAAACTAAAACGTTAAAAACCTCAATAATAATGAAATATGTTTTCAAAAGTGCATAGATTGGCAGTTAAAAGCATTTCCTGCCGACATTTTTCTCGACATAAAAAATATATCATTACTTCTAAGTACTTTTTTTAAATACATTGATTTTCCAAAGAAAAATGTGCAGTTGTAAATAAATTTTTGCGCAAAAGTTAAACATTCAAAAGTGTATATTTGGGAGTAATGCAGAATACATTATAAAAATTCAAAAAATAAAAAAGCTCCATATAACCGTTAACAAGTTATTTACTATTTATCAAAACAACCAGACTAAAATATCAGCACGCACAATACGGACAAAAATATAACAAAGTTGATGTTTGTTGTGAACAACTAATTCATAGTAACAACTTTTACCCTAGCTGTTATTAGATGCATTAATTTTTGAGTTATTTTGAAAGGAATTGCTTATTTTGAAAGTATTGTACATTTAGAATGAAGAAATCGTATTTTCTCAAAATCTTTGCCTTTCGCATAAACATTCAAGAGTAGAACGAGACATAGGAATACAGAATGCATTTTAAAAGCTCCTTAGACAAAATAATCAATAAGTTTCTGGTCAGTATCGAACTGACGGTAGAAATCTATCAAAATTCATTTTAATTGTCAGGCAAATATATTAACTGCTCGACAAGCAGGCAGCAGAATAAATTTTCTAAAAATGTAATTCCCATTTAATCAATTGTTTTTATCAGAAAAAACTAGCAAAATCATTGCATTCTGAGCATAAAGACAAAATTTAACAATGAAAAATATAATAGAAAAGTTGGTTGTTATTGTGTTCTTGACAAACAAGTGACCACAAAATTGAGAAGAAAAAACATTTAACAAATTAAGCGTTGGCAATTTTAAATGCGGCAGCACAATTCTTCCGAAACTATCTTACTTTGTAATATAATAAAAGAGCAATTAGAAATATTGTTAAAATATTCACTATACCAACGATTCACAAAATAAAATACAAATTATACTTCAGTTAAAAATACAAAATAAGCAACAATTTCGAAACAAAATATTTCCTTAGGGAAACAAAATGGATTATTATATAAACTCAATTCCTATCTCATCAAAACAGATTTATGTATTCCAATGAATGCTTTTTCAAAACAATAACAAGCAAGTTTTACGATTAAAATTTTACATTCAAAAATTTAAAAAAAAAAATTAAATAGAAAATAAGTTCATGACAAATTCAAATATTTGCTCAGCTCTAAGGATTTAAATTCTTTTTTAAATGACATATTTGATAATTAGTTTTGAGATTCTTTCAAAACAACGAGTAAGCAAGCGATCATTTTGTTAACCAAATGAATATGTAATTAAAATAGCACAAGGGTTAGAATAATTTGCTTTTATAAATTTTTAGTTATCTTAACAAACGAAGGAAGACATTTAAAAAATTTGAAGTTTTATTTTTAAGAGATCAGCAGCTAGTCCTGGAAAATAAGTTTCATCACTAAACAAAGAAATGTTAAAATATATAAAAAAGGAACAATGCAAACCCTAAAATTACTAAAATTTAATAAATAAAGATAAACAGGAATTTTAATATTAAATTAGAGCTATTTATGAAATTTCAAGTGTTTGGAAATATTTGAGTAAATGATCAATTCTATTTCCTACGTATACCTATTTAATATATGCAAAGAAAGTTTAATTTAAAGGATATAAAAAATAAAATTTAATTAAAATTCTTGATCAATTAAGTAGTGATTTGTATCTAAAAATCTACCATATCTGAAAGTCCATTAAAAAAATCTGTGCAAAATGGATGTGGCTCAAGTTACTCTGACTAACTGTTTACCAATCATTTTCAGGAAAATATTTGAGATACAATGTTTTGTTTACACATAGCATTACTTTATATCACGCTTCTTTCACACGTCCCAGAAAGATAAATAACCTTGTTGTAATCTTCCTCAGATACATTATCAAATTTAAAATTTTCGATTATCAAAGAACTTTCTTTCAGCAATCAATAGCTGTATATGCATTACATGTACTTCTTTTTTTGAATTTTTGATTTATACTTTGTGATACGGATATATGTATTT
Organism: Latrodectus elegans; assembly: GCA_030067965.1. Lineage (NCBI taxonomy): Eukaryota > Metazoa > Arthropoda > Arachnida > Araneae > Theridiidae > Latrodectus > Latrodectus elegans. The sequence goes on from CM057809.1 coordinate 40,360,825, forward strand.
TAATTGTGGCAGAAGTTGTCATCAGCACATTAATCATGTGCCAATGACAATTTTCTGCCACATTTACGAGCTTTTTGATAAATGATACATTTTTGCAAAATGATAGAAATGAAAGTTATTTCCTGTTACAGGACGGCTGTTGAACCAAAGATGAAAATTTTAGGGTTATTTAGTTTTGGAAAATCTACATCTGACTTATTCATATTACTTCATTTCCTTACTAAAACGTAAAGTGAGATACAGCAAGCGAAACAGATTTTTTTTAATAAATGATCTATATTTTATCATTAGCAAATGGGGGGGGGATGAATTAGATCATTCAACGTATATCATAAACATATAAATTCCACTAAAAAAGTCCTCTCCAATATGATAACATTCATTACAAAAAAAAAAAAAATTGAAATATCGTAACAAAGCATACATCATTTATGAAAATATTTACTTTTAACACTTTGTTGTGCGAATTTTAAAAAATTAAAAGTATTAAATTTTATCCATCCAGTTGTAAAACTGCTCTGTAGTCTAACATGGATTGTCAATCTACATTATTTTACATATGTTTAAAATTTTTATGTAGTAAATCGTTCTTAATTAATTTAAATCGAGGACTCGGAATATGAATTTTACGCCTTTCCAGATATGCGGCATCAAACATTTCCAGGTGAGTATTTTTAATTATAATAGGAGAACACTTTTTAAACAATGTTTTCCTTTAAAAAAAATGAAAGTAACAAGATAAGTAATAGAAAAGTGACGGTACGTAAAAACTTAGCACTGTGATTAACCCTAATTATTCAGTAAATGCAATTACTAAAAATCAAGAAGAAAATTTTCCGATTCCATCAGTCAGTTTATTTATATTTTATTTCTCTACATGATACATTGAGTGGGATATAGCTTTATAAGCATACTGAATATTGATAAAGTGAAAACCACGGGAAGTTAATTTTTTTAATGTTTAGAAAGGTGTTCGAAGCTAAGTGTTCAGTAAAAGATTGTTTCTAGTTTTCATTAAAATATAATTGCAAACAAGCCTGAACAAATACTGATTTTTAAAATATGAATTCTATCAAAAATACTAAAAAATTTTTAATCTTATCTTCAACCATCATTTTATACGCAAAAGTTTTAAATTTTAAAATTAATGCACTTTATACTTAGTTTAAATATCAACAATATAAATACAAATCTCTCCTTTCACCGTTTGTACAAAACATTTTATACTACGTTCTTTAAAATAAAGGTACACAAAAAGTTATAAATAACTTTTAAAAACAACAAAAAAATAGTATTTAACAATTAAAGTGCAATTACTTTTCCAGTAAAATACATTAAAAAGTTCAATGCATTCAATGGAATTTTATAAATAGATGTATATTAATTCGAGAAATAGACACTTTTTATTTTAGTTATTAAAATCTTTTTCGTAAATCAGACGCTTAATTTTTTAGTATTAAAAAAAGAGAGACAATATTTTATCATTTAATAAAATAACAGCATTAAATAAATGGGGACTATTAAAGTATAATTACTGCAAAGTATAAGTTGAATGACAAATGTGAAAAGTTTGGAGCGCGCGCATATTATTTACGTCTTAAATCTTAAAAGCACCAATAAATGAAATCGATAGCATTGTTAAAAACAAAATAAAATATCGTGAGAAGAAATAATAACTTCAGTAGGCGTTTCACAAATCTCACGCTAACCCCGTTCAGTACAAAACAGTATAGGTAAAACCGCATGTACTTCGGTTAAAAGGGGGAAAATGAAACATAGCACACCTACCTCAGAATACTCCTCATAGCATCAACAACAGTCATGACAGAAAAGTCTTTAAAAGGTGAGGTTGACAATTTCTTAGTATCCCTAGTCGGAGACACCCTGCTAGACCAGGACCCATTACTAGTCCGATTCAATCTTACGTCGAATGTCATCGGTCAGAAAATAATAAAAAGTATCCGAAGAGCGCGGGTGAAAAAAAGGCTTCTTCGGTCGCCAGGACTGTGTTATCTGGTTAGGGTAGCAACGTAACTTTTCAATCGATCACGACCAAGATAAATGCCCGTGACGCAAAACGCTATTCTAAAACAAAAAAAATTTTTTCCACGAATAAAATTACCAATTTTCAATCGATTCCAATATCTTTGATAACCATTTTTTAGGTATTACAGGGAGGAAAATCTGAAGTAAAACGTCTCCACCCAAGAAAGTAGAAAAAAAACTGAAATTTTCTTTAAACTCAAATTCGAAGGTTAATTTTCTTTAGTTTTTCTTTCGGTGATCAAGTCCTGAAAAAGTTTCTGAACAAAACGTATTTGGAAAGAAACACACAATTAAAATTTCTTTGTCTTGAAAGAGTTCTTTTCCCCCTTCATCACGAACTTCCAGAGCGTTTGAGAACGAGCTTATTTGAGCTTCAGTGTGACGATTATTTTTTAACGGTTCACTCGACAAAACTAAAGCCGATAAGACATGGGTTTAGTGCGTACTTAAAAGAAACTGTTCGGAAAGTTACACTTGGTAAAAGGAACTTTATATTTCTATCCTCGTTTAACGATAAGCTACCGTGTTTTATGATCATCCGCAACACAAAGTTAAATAGAGAAATTGCTATCTTTCTTCCTTTTTTCTCACAATTTTGTATACTTAAAGCTTATAAAATGAATTGGTGACAGTATTTTGATAACAAAAAAAAAAAAAAACAGTCGAATACAAAGCTGACAACACAATGTTCGATATATTTGGAAACCAAATTTAACCTTGACTTCGGTAACTGTCACTTAACAGAGAAAAAATCTGTAAATAGTTTACAAAAAAATTTAAAGATTGAAAAAATATTTCCATACATGAATTACACAATCATAATTCCGAAAAACACATTGATAAAAACAATGAAATTCATTCTTAAAAAATATTTATCTTAAACTTCGTGTAATAGTGTTATTTTATATAAATATTTATTACGTTTCAAGAAAATGTCATGCGTTAATTCATGCGTTATGGAATTAGGTAAGTATGAAGTTGTACACTGGTAATAAGATAAAAAACATACAAATGCGATTTAAACTCATAAGATTTTGGGGCAAGATAATGAATTAGGTACAACTAAATGAATCCTCTTAATGCTTACATTCCAGCAACAGGAAAAATGACATTGGGGCACATTGTAGAGTTATGTATGTCCAAAGACAATTATAGCATAACAGAGTTCAGCACAACTAAATGTACACCTTTTTAACGAAAGATTTTAAATTAACGAAGTGTCATACTAAAGAACAGTTTACAAGCTTAAGGTTAGGTGACTTCAGTGGTTATAACTATCAGTGAATGTCAAAATTTACGTACAAGCGGTCATTAATCATTTATTTGTTTGGGAAACCTCGTGGGCAAGAATTAATAAATACCTGGGGCCTTGATTTTGAATACTTTGCTCACAAATAAGTAAATTGTTAAAAAATGTGAAGAGCAAATTAATGCATTATAATTTTATTTTGAACTTAAATATTTTATAAGTAAATGTCAACCTTTAAAAAAATTTCTCAAAAAAAAAAAAAAAAAGAAAAGAAAGAAAGAAACTTTTTTTTTACCAGTTATGTTATATATATATACATATATACAGTATGTCCACTAAAGTCCCTTGCCACCCTCTTAACTTCAGAAAATGGCTGCTACTATGTTTATAAAATTGGTGTCTAGGTATAGTAAAGTAGTCATGCGCTACTGAATGAAACCACCTACTGCGCCACCTGGTGGAAAACTGTGGAGTTAGGTAAAACAAGTTATTTACAAAGTTGCACAGCATCATCGATTTAGAACGAAAAGTTACCTTGTAGGCATTAATGTGAAGAATACAACGGTTAAAACGCGCCTTTGTTGTTTCGAGCTATGACGTGGCACATCGTACGTGTGCATATTTGAAAAAACAAAAAATCGCTTTCTTTCAACGCGTAGTGGTGAAAGAAAGCGATTTACATTTTCGTGATTACATTTTCCATTTTTATTTCGAAATGGGAAGAACGGAAGTATTAAAAATAATTCCAACAATTTGTATGTTGTATGCAAATACGTAAGAAAAGTCACATCTGTTCATCTAAGACAGCTATAAAAGAGATATCTTCTAGGGGCTGTAGTATGTAGATGCTCATGGTCGTAGCTGAATATTGTGAGATGGTTTTACTGTACGGTGAATGTCGACGCAAGGCGCGATCAGCAGCAAGGTTGTATCCCCAACATTTCCCTGCAAGGGCGCATCTCTCTCTCTCCTTCTCATCAAACCATCTTAACTGCTGTAAAACGTTTAAGGGAGACAGGTTGCGTTACTAGTCGACCTCGATCTGGCAGACCAGCTAAGGTAGGACGACAAGTTCAACTGGATGAGATATCAGCTTATGCCCTCGCATATCCGAAATGTAGCGTAAGAGAGATCAGTCAACACTGGTTTCTCCAAAAGTCAGGTTTGGAAAATCCTAAGCGAATCAGGTGCTCATCCAAACCGACTAAAGCCTGAACAGGTTTTAGTGGACGGGGATGCGAGCGACGCTATGTATGGTGCAAATTCGTCATCAATCAGATACATGTCCAGCCAAAATTCTAGGCAGATACAATGTGGACGGATGAGGCATGCTTTTCACGGAATGGCATGCACAACAGGCAAACCACCCATTAATGGGCGCTGGAAAAGCCTAAATGTTTCGTCGACGTTCGACATCAAATGCGGTATGCTATTAACATTTGGTGCGCAATTTACAATAACAAGCTGATAGGCCCAATATTTTACAATGACACGTTAACGGGTGCACGATATTTATAATTGCTACAGAAGGCCCGATTTAGTGGAGAACCAGCCGTTGTTTAATCTTAAGAATCTATGGTTTCAATATAATGGTGCGCTTGCTCACAAGACATCTCTAGTGAAGCAGTACCTCGTCAAGGAATTTGGCCGCCAAATACTAGGGTATGGCGGTTTCGAAGAGTGGCTTCCACGTTCTCCTGATCCGACTCCACTGGACTTTTTCCTGTGGGGATACTTGAAACGGCAGGTATATGCGACCTCTCCACAAAAATTGCAGGACCTGAAACGACACATTACGGTCGCGTGTTCCAACATGTGCAATGTGATCTTCAAGTGAGGATTCAAATGTGCATTGCAGCTGACAGGGAGAAGTTTGAACATCTTAAATAAAGTATATTGTTATAACGATTTGTTTTGCTCTTTCTTAGATCATTTTGTCACGTCACAACACGAAACAAAAAATGCGCGTTTTAGCCGTTGTATTCTTCACATTAATGCCTACAAGGTATCGTTTCGTACTAAATCGAGGATGCTCTACAACTTTGTGAATCACTTTTTCTCTCTATCTCATTCTATTTTCGAGATAAGAAAGCTAACTCTCCAGTTTTCCACCAGGTATCGCAGTAGTCTCATTCAGTAGCGCAGGGCTACTTTACTATACTTAGACACCACTTTTATAAATATAGTAGCAGCCGTTCCGAAGTTAGGAGGGTGGCAAGAGACTTTAGTGGACATACGGTATAATAACTATACATTTTTATACATGTGAATAGAAAAACATTTCATGCAAACCTTAAATAGCTAACATTGTAATATACTTTATGAACTTTTATAGAATAGGTGATTTTTATTGGAGTGCTATCTTCGGTAAGACAAAAACACTCGATAACAAATCTTTTACAACCACTCCAATTGCTTAATGACGGACATCTCGCTCGATCCAGATAGCGACAATATTTAGCCAAGTCAATGTCTTATATTAAAATCTCTTAACAGCCCGCGGGTTACTCGATTTATCGCAATGTGATCAATTTCTGCGCACGAAGGCTTATGTAATACATCTATATAATAATATAATATAGATGGTACGAAGTGAACATCTGAAAAAATTTTCACGCCTGAAGCTGGAGTCGAACTCGCGAACGAAAGAACAGAGAGCCATTATTTAACTCTCGGCATTTTATAAAATTATAGGGAATTATAAATAAATATGAAATTTAAATTTTTTAATATTGTATTTTCCTCATGACAAAAAATTACATTCATTACATTATATTAGTTTAATTTTATTCTGAATTTCGTTCCTTATCGTAAACCTGTTTTACGCAGGATTTGAATTCAAAGGATAATAAAAGTATTGAAATAAATAAAAATTTTTAATAAGGAGACGATTTATTTAGAAATAAGCATTAATAACATTACATTCAATTTATTTATTATGCAAGATGAAATCAAAATATCAATAAGATTCACTGAATGTTTTTTGTTCGTCGCTCAAGGTTGATCTTTTGCACACGAATGCTAATTAGACTGGCCCTATAGCTTAAAGCGGATTCTGAACAATTACAAACATCCAAGCCAAAAGTGAGATTCGAACCCACGAACTGTTAAACTGAACGCCAGAGGGCTAATCATTCGGCTAGATCTTGATTTGAATATTTTCTAATATTATAAATTCAACGCATAATTTATATTTATGTTTGTGATGCATTCAATTTGATGTTAGTGGGGAAAAAAGATACGATAAAGTTTTTTTTAAAAGATATGCTGTATCTTGTACCCGTTGATATACCATGAACAGAATATTGCTCCATTCTTGACTCATTTCTATTTTAAATCAGATCTCAATTCAGTTTTAAACGTAGAAAAATTACAATCATAATTTAGAGATATTGCTTTGGAAAAAAATTATCAATATTTTTGAACAACCCAATTGACATAGGTTTAGTAAATTTAGTAATTCTCTCTCTCTCTCTCTCTCATATTGTGAATTAATTTATCATCCTGGGGGAAATTAGTATAAAATCTGCTGTTTTAATGCTTTACACAATTATCTTGCGAGAATCACTTTATATATATATATATATATATATATATATATATATATATATATATATATATATATATATATATATATATATATAAAGTGAAAAAATTCTCTGAGGAAAATAAAAACATTTGATAAACCCACAGTTTGTGCATTGCAAATTCCTTTAAAATGTTTGTGTACATTCTGTTTTTAACTTTCCAATATCAACTGAAGAAATAGACTCCCACATTTAACACACAGATTTAAAAGTTTTTAATTGCTGTTTCTTATAATGATTCAATGTTAGTATGATAAGGGTGTTTGGAATTAATGATTAGTTATATTTATGTATAATAAGTATAGAAAAACAAATGCAGAATTTTGTTAGAGTATTTTTTGTTCAATCAGTGGGATATTTATTTTTTCTTCTTTTAGATAGGGATTGAGATTTTTTTTAAGTCCGGAATTTCTATTTTATGTTATAAAATGACCGAGAGAAAATTTTATTTTCCGTTTCCTTCAGTATGTATAGAAGAATTGATTGGTGCAATGTTATACATTAATGATTCAAAAGTTTTTACTTCTATTGTTGAATTCGATAATATATATAGAATGGTTTGGCCAATTAATGCTTTTATAAAGATTGATTGATTATTGGGGTATTAGGACGTATAAATGAGATTAATCAAAAATTTATTATTTTCTTCAGTTCATCATACTGGAATATTTATTTCGATTATAGTAAAGTATCTATAATGGTTAATATTTATTAGTTTATGTATTACTAAGAGTGTTTTTCTTATTTGAATAAAAATAGGAGTGAAGAAAAATTATTGGTAGCTGCACCAGAGGGGAAGATTGTTTTTTGCTAGATTGTTAAAAATAAGAGGGGTCCCTCCCTTTTTTTAAAGTGGAGATTGAGAAATTGCAGTTAAAATATACCCACCTCAATACTTGCCAGTAGGAGATTATTTTTTCAATTTTTTTTTCTGAAAAGCTACATATTCTGCAATGACCATGTGGACCAACAGAAGATACTTGTCCCATCTAAGAGCATTATTTTACACCAGAATCTTAGAGGCACATTGACATATTCCTTTTCGTCAAATATAATCTATTTCTTCGATTCACTTCTAAATTATAGCATTCCTTGCAAGCTGATCTTCCACGATAATCAGATCTGTTAAGTATCTCTCGTATTCTTTGTGCATTAATACTTTTTTTGTTTATCAATTACTCAGGTCAATTTTGGAGTATTTAACGTAGGAGTTACTTTTTAATTTGCACCAAATACATAATTTTCCTACTAGACGTAATTTGAATGGTCAAATACTTTATTTCCCGACAATGTTGTTAAAAATAGATGGCTCTTTTTTTTTTAAAAAAAATTTAAATTCTTACACAGTTGACAGTTTGGTCTCTAAGCATTGAGATTTCTTTAAGCTTTTTATGGGAATTCAACAATGTGAGCCTTTTACCGATTTTTTTTTTTCATTATTTTCATTTAGTATTAAATAACACTCTTGATACTTTTTTTGATTTTAATGATGAAAGTATTCATTTCTTGATATAAAAAACAATTGTTCAAAGTTTTACAGACAAGTACAGAAAAAGAAATTGCTATCAACATTATGGTAGCGCCGAATACATTGAGTAACTGCACGTGCTTTAATTATTTATATTAAATGACTATTGAATGTTTTAGTAAAAATAATAATCCTTTCCATTTCAATGAAAAACCTTTCGTATACACACATAGTACAATTTTTAATTAAAAGAAATAAAAATGAATTTTTTCTGCACTTATTGTTACATATAAAACGAAAATTTATTTATTCTTAATTATATATATATATTTTTTCTATTCTTAACTATATATATATATTTATTTATTCTTAACTATATATATATATATATATATATATAAAATCCTTCTCTTTCACGCAATATTTCATTCGTTATGCAGACACTTTACATAAAGAAAGCGAAAATAAAGTGATTTCATTTTATTTTATTATAAATTCTGCCAAGAAATAAACTATATGCAAAATGAAAATTCCATATGGTCGGAAGTAATTCCCCTGGTATGAATTGCGAACACAGTAGGAAATTTATACCATGAAAGAGGTCCAAAACACAACCTCTAGTTTGGAGGTTATTCAACCCTTTAGAAAAGAGCAATCTAGCATTACATTTATCAGATTAATGATTTCTGAATATTGGTTGTCTTGAACACACAAAAGAGTCCGTTATTGAAATTATTCACTAGATGTTTGACAAGTGAATGAGTTCAATAGAGTAAAATAAGAAAGTTTCCTAGATTCAAGAATAATCATAAGAGACCAAATAAAATATTGGATTTAAAGAGAAATTACCATCCAATTAAGAAGCTTTTGGAACAAATAATTCTAAAATTTTCATTATGTAATTTTACTGATTTAAGATTAAGAAAACGAAACAATTAAAATTAGTTTTTAACTTTTCTGCCACAAGCAGCCGAGAAAAATTAATATTTTTCTTTTGAAAAGTTTTCAACGCATTTGATGGACGTTTTGTATAACTGCCGACAGAATAACAAGAATTAACAATCATAAGATAGGCAGTATTATACGCAGTTTTATGTTTATAAATAGTGAGAACAAATTAGAAGTAAATTACTTTTATTAATTCTTTTTAACAAATTTGCAAAAATGAGCACGTGATTCTTCAATTCAGGATAATTTTAAATGTTTCATTTTACGTGTTCCAGGCGATTCACACTTTTTTATGACTGGATTAACAAAACTTGCATAATGAAGAGAAATCAATTAAAGATGAAAATTAAATAAGAAAGATTATTCACTAAGCCAATTTAATATTAGTCACCTAACCATAAGGAAATATCAACTCTAACAGTTTTTAAGAAATAATACACAAATCTAAAATATTTAAATTACTTATTTGAAGAAAGTGGATCACATGACATTTACGGTCCTGATTAAAACATTATGCAATGCTTGGAGTAATCAGAATGGAAGTTCCATGCGACAAACTTAGTTTTTCAAATTATGTATATATTCTTCTAAATATAAGTCTGAAAATGTACAATTTTTAAGTGAATTAAACTTCGTAATTTTAATTATGAACAATACAAAAGGGTGTTTTTTCCCTCAAAATCAAAAGAAAATACAGGTCAGGAAAATAGCGAAATTAAAATCATTGAATTAAGTCATATTTTTCTATTTACAATTATAAATATAAAAATAGTTAAATTAATTTTTGTAATTTAGTTATAGTTTGTTTGTTTGTCGCTCAACGGTCATTATTTGCACACAAGGGCTAATCAGACTGGGACCTACGGCTTAAAGTGGATTCCGAACCACTACAAACATCCATGGCCAAAGTGGGATTCGAATCCACGAACTGTTGAACCGAAGGCAAGAGCGCTAATCATTCGGCTGCCAGCTCGGCAATTTAGTTATATATTTTCCAGCTATATTTCTATATTAATGTGAATGAATACATAAAAAATTAATTCGTTAAATAAATAACACGAACAATACGCACTTAAATACGTACTTTACTTCAAATATTGAAATTAATTAATAAGAATTTAAAAAAATCTGTTAACATTGATAAAATACAGACAATCAAAGCAATCCAGAAATATCAAACATAAGTGAATTTTTAATTTACTTTTTTCCCCCTATATTTAAATTCATAAACTGATTTGATATTAAACGTAGAAAAAAATCATTTCACAATAAAAAATTTTACAATACAACATAAAAAAAAACCCCAAAATCAAAATTATATGTAAACTAATCATAAAAAAATGCTCAACGAAAACTGTGCGATTCCGATGGTAAAGTTTTGAATACAGTCATTAATAAGGAAGATATTGATAAGTCATTAAATGATTTTCCCTTTAATTCTCGTGACAAAAATGCAAAGGAAAGATGCGCACTTATGCAACTATTTTTACTCTTTGTCAATATTAAAACATCTCTATCTACAAAGAATAATTTTCTCTTATGCTGAGTAACGTGCTTATCAATAAAAACAATTACTCACGTTTACGTGGTTTAAAAACAAAACATAATCTAATCAATACAATACATTTCTTTTTCCTCAATAACTCGTTATCAGTGTGTCCATTGCACTATCTCTCGTTAGAATATAATTCAGCAATGAGAAAAATCGACACGCCTGCCGAGTTTTCTTTTCCAGAAATGAAGAATGTTCATCATATATACTGTCAGCCGAAGATCGAAAATTAGACTGTAAAAAAAAATGAGGAAAGTTTAATGAACCTAGCAAATAAATGAAATGGTGAGGTTTTCCTCTCGATTTTTGAGCTTCTCTACTACTGAAGACAATAGTTGGCTAATTAACTTTCCAGTTGAGCTTCGTTGACTTCAAATTGAGTTACTAAAACGGAAAATTAGCTTTTTGATAGGAAAAGATCTGCCAGTCGATGATTCATTTCCCTTTCCAGAATGTTTCCAGCTCTTCAGGGGGAAAATCATATTGGTGAATTTGGATTTAAAAACCATCGCACAGAAAAATTTAGTTCGTATAAAAGAAATTGATAAAATAAAATTTTACTAATTGACAAAAGAATTTCTTTTGAAAGATCATGAGCAATGCAAGTTTCAAAGAGCGAATCTATTAGGACAAAGATTCAAGGAAATATCAATCTGCCAGAAATATTTTGGCACACACATTTAAAATAAAATTCCGGAAAATTAATTTAGTAAAACATACTTTAAAAAAATTTTTGATTATTACAATCAAAATGAAAAACAAAGTTTGTAGCCTAAATCATAAACATTTCACATAATCAACAGCAAATTATTGAGAACTTATGTTTAATATATCTGTAAATTTTCCAAAAAATTACTTTCATCATGTTCACTTTAAGAGCAATTTGTATCAATTAATGATAAAAATATGAATTTCTTACAGATTTTAATCGAAATGATTAAAAAAAGAAGCATAAAATCTGGTATAAATCACAATGCATTAAAGAAATGTCAAAATAAGCTTTTATACAGTTGGCTCACATTAAAAAAATTTTAAAGCTAAGAATTTTCATCCCAAAAAATTAAAAAGAAAGACAAGTGATTTGTTTTGATCGCGAATTACTTCGATTGGCAAAAATGAAAATTATAACACGTAAAACATATAAAAATCATTTCCATTTTAAGATGAAAACAAGTAAAATACTAACCGAAAACTTTGTTTAAATCCATTGGAATAGGAAGTACACTTCAACCACAGCACTAAAATCCGATCCATGCACATTGAAGGTGGACCCCAAATCAGATAAACGTCTAACCGAAACAATCCAAATACTTCGTTCAGACAAATGTGCACCGTCCCAACTTACAAACGGTGACGGCAGAGGTTTTATCGCGAGACAAAGCTGTTTATTTTGTAGCCACACAAGTGACTAAAAGCTCTTCAACCTATCTTCGGCTTACTTATTTACGCAGAGCATACACTTAGAGATACAGACCACAGAGATTGGCTCTAGGAAGAATATTAATCGACTGTCTTTATCTTATCGTCCAGGTGGATTATTCCCAAGCAACGGAGACTTCAAAGTTTCGTTTACGATTCAATATCGAGCCGCTGACCTTTGACTGAACCCATACGTAAAAAGGAAAACAATTTTTACGAGAAAAAAAAAATTATCGGAAATAGAAAAACTCACATCCCTTGTAGGTGTTTATTGAAAAAACTGTTAAAAGGCACGTATATAGTTGCAAACCTGTCAGAAAAGCATTTATCTTCTTTTATTTTTTACAACTTAAAGCACATTTTCTTTAGTACGTTTGAGAAGATATGCATCCTTTTAACAATATGCGCTCAGAAATTCAATGTTCGATAAATCAATTTATTAGTTTCACGAACTGATTCTGATGAATAATTCACAAAAACCTGGTTTGATTATGGAATAAGAAATTATTCGTCGAGATATAATATGAGTGTGACATATTGCATACGTATGTGACCTAATACATATAACAAAAATATAATATGTTCTTTGTAAATAGTAAAATCACGGCTAATTAATTTCCACAAACTTCAACTTTGATATTATTAAAGTAAAATGAAATTATAATGAATCCAAAGCAAACTGAATCACTTAATTCTTAATTAAGCATAATATTTATACTTAATTAAGTATTATATCATTAAATGAGCTTTAAACACTTACAGTTTCAGGAAAACACACTCTCTCTCTTCAAAGATAGTTATTACTATCGCAGATAAAGAAAATAGAAGAAATACATATTTTTGGGAATTATTATTAAACTCAATTTTGTAATTAGTTATTTCCAAATTTCAGTTTTTCCTTTCTTTTTTTACGAAATTTAATTATTTTTATTTAAATGTTTTAAAAACTTTTAATTAAAAAAAATTTAAAAAAGAAATAAAATTTAATATAGCATCCCAATTATAAGAGATTAATGTAAATGCTTCTAGGTGTAACGATATTAAACATTTTCTCAATAAGTCTAATGGTTCATTGAACATTCTTCAGAATGCAATATTGACCATGGTCTTCTGCGGTTAAATAAACTAAGACAGTCCACAAATACTTATACCCATTTATAAATAAATTGTAAAATACTTTTTCTTTATTTTCAGTTTTACTCAAAGGATAATAAAAGGTTCAAATTTATCATTTTTGAAGAAATGGAATTCTCAAGATGGTTGACCCTAACTTTTCAAATTTCAAAACACTCACGGGTTACTGAATTTTAAATCAGATTTATTTTATTTTATTTTATTTATTTATTTATTTATTTTTTTTTTGGCAAGTGTCTCATTAAGTCTATTTTTGGTGTGAAATGCAGTGCATAAATAAGCGTATTCCGACGATTTCAATCAAGCACTTTTTATTAATTTTTCTTTCAAAAAATAATTAAATAACAAGAGTTGTTTATATCAGATGTGAAATATTAAACGCGCGCGCGAATAGTTATTTTTTAAAAAATTATTACAACTTTTAAACAAAAATTCTAACACATCCTTCAATGATGAATGCCAGATATTTGACACTTCGAAATTAATTTTTAAGTTTTCCTAATTATCGATATAATTTAAAATTTCAATTTAAAATTAAGTTCAAAATTTTATTTGAAATTTCTATGAGACACCTATAATAGCTCTGAAACCATCTATAAACAATAGTTTTCAATAAGATTGTCTAATAAAATTTTGTAAGTTAAAATTCATGTTTTGAGTGTGGACGGAGGTGAAGGAAAGCGGGCATGCCGGTTCATGTTGAGGGATCTCGGGAATCCTGAAGTCAAAAAATACACAAATTTGTTTCTGACAACAGTAGATTAACAATCATTGCATTATAAATATAAATAAAATCTATTTGTAAAATAATGTTTTAAAGTAAATAGAACTATCCCTCTAATTGGAAAAAATTTTAAATAAAAACAAACAAAATAAACTATTTGTTTCAAAATGGACTAGATTAGACTGATTGTTGTCAAAAATGTTAATAGTTCTTTTTTTTTAAAAAAAAAAAAGAAACGCTGATTCATCTCCCGGCCGTTGAGCTGCATAAAAAATGCGTAACTCAATGAATCTAATCCGTGTAGGGAGGTAAGAGTCGGTACCACCCTTTCTTCAGTTGAAACAGATGCCATAACGTCATGGCAACGAAATACCGAACAAAAATCAAAAATTAAAAAAAAAAATGTTATTCATGTGCTTTAGTCGTAGTATGAATGGAATATTTATAAAGCAGTTACTATAAAAATATTTACTGAAGCATATATAAATGTGTGTGAAAAAGTTTTTAATATTTTTCAATACGGAGTTGGGACAAATGTAATCCAAAGCCAACTATTTTACTCATCAGGTGGTGTATAAGTATTTCATTCTTCCCTGCATTAAATCACTACAAACCTCAATTTTTTTTATAATAATTCAAAACTCTTATTCTTTAAATATTACACGGGTTTTTGAAATACTTTTTAAAATCTTGATCAGAAATTCAAGTTACAAGAGATTTAGATTTGAAAAAAATAAGATTTTAAGATAATTTATATATTGCAAATATTAAAATTACGTGATAATTGATGTCTGTGGATGTAAAACACAAGATTTTATTACTTGAAGCAATAAATAAATGAAAATTTCGATTTCTCATCCTGTGGAATATTTAGAAATTCTAAAGGATTCCTTTTGCAAGAAAACAGATTTGCATTGCAATAAAAATACTATTTCTTTAATCAAATGTCTCTAATTTATAAATAAAATTTCACTTAGTAAAAATGTAAAAAATGAAAAAATTTTCAAATAAAATAAATTTTAATCAGTATATATATATATATATATATATATATATATATATATGTGTGTGTGTGTGTGTGTGTGTGTGTGTGTATTGAATAGCAAAAACGCATTTATTTTAACACATTTCTATCTATTTGTCACAAAAGGCGCTAAATTTGAACAATGCTAAAATGACGAAATCGACACATGAGCTGCCTCTCTAACAAATTTCAAAAGTTGAATGTATATTTATTTTTAGAATGACGACTTTGACAGCACAGTTTGCTAGTCTCGGATTAATTTTACACTAAAAAAGATTTATAATTTAAAGTGAATCTTGAATTATTACAAATATTCACAACCGAGATTGGAATCAGATTCGCAAACATATGAAATTTTCAAATTTAAAGAAAAATTATAGCTTATCATTAAAGTTATAATGATTAAAGCTATTTTTAACATTGTTATCACACTTCAAAAACATATTGACATGAAATAAAATACCCTCATACCTAGAAAGAAATATTTTTCTCAACAAATGAATCAAAGGGTTTAATCCGTTTGCAAGAGTAATAAAATATTTCAAACCCATACCAATGTCTATTTCTTTTACAGTATTAGACTAAATATTCAGAAAAATGATAATTTTTTTTAAAGAATACGGTTAACTAAACACAACCGCTAAAATTATAATAGCCAACTCCATACACAGAATTTATAATATAAAATTGGATAATTAATGTAAATGGTAGGATTCATTTGACATCATTTGTTAAACTGATCAATAGATTTGACCAATTTAATATTTCTTCCTATTTTCGGAAGGTTCAAACTTCGCTATTTGTTACAAGCAAAATAAATAAGAAACAGTATATGTTCTAAATGAAAAGTAAAGGTGTTCATAACATGTTTGCTTGATGTGCACTTTATTTTCAGAAAAAAAAGCGGTGTATAGAAATAAAAAACAAAATAAAACTTTTTCTTCTCAGAAGATTTTACAAATGATATCAAAACTCATAAGGAAATTATAGATAAAGGATGCTTATTTATACATCTAAGTTACGAAGCGATTAGATAATGATTGTGAGAAACTCTTCATTTCCACATTTTATAGCAGAAACCAAAATAAGGAAATCTTGAATATGTACAATATTTCAATTAGAAGACAAAACAAAGAACACTCAGTGAGTCAGCGCGGAATGACAAATCGAGTCCAATAATAGTTGAATGCGGTGGCAGTGGAATTTTTTTCTAAGAATAAACCTAAAAACCAATAAAGGGCGTCACAGGCGATGAAGCGAAAGCAGCGTTTCATACGCCCCGGTACTCTGCACGCCCCAGTGGAAGAACTCCCATTTACTAAAGGCAAGCGGATTAAAGGCGCTAGGGGGCGGTTATCAATAGCACTTTACAAAAGAAATTTAAAAAAAAGAAAACCAAGAATTGAAATGATATAGCATCAATGCATATCATTGATTGAGATAGAAAACAATATAATGCGTCTATAATTAAGTGCTAATGTGCTATAAATCTATCATGCACCATTTTGCTTGATAACAAGTAGATTTATCATACACAATTCGAATACACATAATTAGGGTTCCATATATACAAGCGACGCTGAATATCATACTGAGAAATTTCAGTAAATTTAAAAGCTCAATACTTACAGAACGTAGCATTTTTTATAGTATTTCCAGTAGGAAAGATACGATATACATTATAAATGTATATTACAGTATATATATATTAATAATTCGAGGGAAATTTAAGATTATATATAAGTTACATTTTCGAATGGGTACTATAGCAACGTAAATTTCTTTCATTTTGTAAATATAAGTGTATTTATGGGATATTTATAGTTATTATACACTAAGTGTATTTATGGGATATTTATATCAATTGACCAAAAATTAATAAAATTTTAAGCACTCTTTAAAATTCGCATTACAATTACACATTAAATATGTGAATTACAATAACATGCTTGTTCCTTTTGTATGATCATTAATATCCGTTCTCCCAACTTCTCTCATCTAGCTTTCAATCCAAAACGGAATAAATGGGCGAATGCTATAATAGGAAGTTCTTGAGAGCCAGACGTCTCCAGCTATTCCAAATTCTCTTTTCCTGGATGAAAAATAGAGCCGTTATCGCCAAATCGAATTACGACAGAATAAAGCAATGGATCCGGTAACCAACGAATGTCTGACGCAAGCATGTACTTAATACTTGCTTAAGTGCTTCGGGTCGAGACAAAGCTTATTTTACTTTTTTTTTTTTTTTACCCTTTTTTACTAAGACGCTTTGACACTGCGATTCCCTTAAAACGGACGCAAAAATGCGTTTAAAATAGCTTGCTTATTACGAAATAGTTCTCAGTTAGGACAACGGCCGCTCACACGGGATTGGTTGCACAATCCGAAAACGGAACGTGTAAGAAAAGTACCTTTCTACGTTAACTGCAATATTTCTTTGTGCACATAAGATCTTTTTCCCAGATAAAGAAAGTGAATTTGATTTTGAAATTCATTAAGAACTTAAATATGCAAAGAAATTTTAAACAGCAATTTACAAAAGCATTTGTATAATTAATTTATGATTTTAATCATATGAATAAAGAAGGTAGTAAAAACAAAATGTTTTTATTTAAGTTTCTATATTTTACAGTTTAAAGTAACCAAATAAATTCATTATATATATATATATATATATATATATATATATATATATATATATATATATATATATATATATAAGAATTATAAATGATCAAACAAAGTAAACAAAAATATTTGATGTGATTTCAAGAATATAGAAATTTAAAGCTTAGAATACTTCAAAATTGATAATTTTTTAAACCAAATTTGTACTATTTTTATTCTATTTTAATAGAAGATAAAATATTAAATAACTCGTTCATTGGAATTTTAGCTGAATACTTTTTTAAAAAACAAGAATATTTGAAAGGGTTCAAAATAATAACGATCTTTTAATTGTCTTGGAGCATTAATTAAGAGCTACAGCTCAGTGTTTGAAGCAGGATATTTATCCAAGTGTTCCTGTTGGAACATAAATACATACTAATTCATAAATTATCTTGTGCAATTATATATATATATATATACGATTTTGAATATTATTCTAGCATATTTCATGATCATGAGTAAGCAATCACTAGATGAAGTAAAAATTTAAAATTTTTTTTAGAATTTCTTATAAAAATATTAAAGCATAAAAAAGAGTTAAATGATACATCACAAAATCAAACAAACTTGTTTAGATTTCAAAATTTTTGAAGTTAGCTGTTTTGATCTACTTACCGCAACTCATACTCACTTTTTCTTAAAATGATATTTTACAGCTTAGTCTAGTGATACATAACGACTTAGTTTTGTGATACATCCATTTGAGAATCTACATTTGTGATAGAAGCAAAGAGAATGCATGAATCAAAATTACTTGTCGCTGATTCTATAGACACTCGAGTATTCCACCAGTCTCCGAATTGAAAATCAAATGTGTCTTTACGATTGAACTAACCCATTGTGTTTATTAAATGCTTAAAATATAAAGCCGCCCAAAGGTCAGTGTGCCCGAATGAGGATAGGGAGGTCTTGGGTTCAAATCCCGGCTCTGGCATGGATGTACTTTCTGTCTCTACCTATCCTGTCTTTGTCCTTTCCTTGTATGAATGGGTTGTGAATGAATGCCTACCCTATAAACAGGTACCTATGGCATGTGTGCACTGAGGAAGTCGGAATCCACACTTAATATGGTTCAGTTAGAAAAGTGGAGCAGCGCACCCCATATTGCCAGCCTATCTAGCACATGGCAATAACAACAACAAGTGCTTAAAATCTATTTACTATTTTATTTATTTTTCAAGAATTGTCTCGGTTGGTACACTAGGATTTCGTAAAACTTAACAGAATCCATTCTTTAGAACACTAATCATTTGTTCTCCATGTTTCACGTTCATAAAATTTCCTTTCATATGCTTTTTATCATGCTTCGCACTATTAATACGGAATTCCATCATTTAGAAAAATATTTTTTGTTTATCTCTAGATAAACAATTATTTTATTTCAAAGAAGGAATTATTTTTTATCGCCCTAACCTCTACTTTTGCGTTTTCAATATTAATCTTAAAAAAATTACTTTTAAAAATTGTCAAGTTTAAAATTTTCAAAATTTAAATGTATCAAATAAAAATGTTTTATAGAATTAAAAAATTTAGAATTGTATAAATAATCGAGACGTGCATGTTTCAAAAGGTCGAATATTTTCGTAGGCAATCGCCAGAGATTTATGCTTCTTGGCTCTTATAGCATGTGGTTACTTTTGTAAACAAGATGAGAAAGTAAAACTTCATAAAAACATTTTTATATAGGACAGTCATAAAATAATTTTATTTTGCTTATTTATTCTAAATTGTGCTTATTTAAATAAGATTCATGAACCTTTTTTATGTGATGAAATGCAATGTTACATTTTTAAATAAATTCAAATCAAAATAATTCTACAAAAAAGAAAAAAAACAGTTTGTAAAAAAAAAATAACATATTATCATTATAAAAGCCAATCACGTTACAACAATGTTTCTAAAATGCGTTCAAAATTTTCAAACATAAAAATTTTCAGCATATTTAAAAGTGTAAGTGGTATTGAATTACAGATTATTTAATAAATCTATAATACACAGCCGAGCTGGCAGCCGAATGTTTAGCGCTCTTGCCTTCGGTTCAACAGTTCGTGGGTTCGAATCCCACCTAGGGCATGGATGTTTGTCGTGGTTCGGAATCCACTTTAAACCGTAGGACCCGGTCTAATTAGCCCTCGTGTGCAAAAAATGACCGTTGAGTGACAAACAAAACAAAACCAACCTATAATACACAGTATTCATTTACTTTCCTTTTAGCTTTACCAAGACTGATTTATTTTAATAATGGATAATGTTTATTTAATAATTTAGGTAAAATTGAACACAGCTTATTATAACTCAATCCCAACCATAGTAAAAATTTTATTTAACCATTTCCAAAATAAAATGTACTGCAATAAAAATAAAACTCAGAAACATTTACAAATTGCGTAGTCCAAAAGTTTTAAGTTCATTACTTTTGAACACAAGTGGACAATATTCGACCGAAAGTGGACAAAAAATGTAAAAATTTAACAATTTTGGAATAAAAGCCTTGATATTTTTTTTAAATGAGACAAAAATAACACATTTCTAAAAGGAAGGTAGTAGGATAGTAAGTTTTAAAGGTAACTGTTTGCAATAACAGTACAGCACAAAAAAATGGTGCAGATAAAAGAAACAGCGATAAAAAAAGAAATATAGAAATATATATATATATATATATAACAAATTTTTATTTCTTTTTTATTATATAAGCCTACCATTCGGTGAAATTCAAAATGCTCAAACTCTGCAAGTTTTGGTATAAGTGCAGTCTTGGTGGTAAAGCAAGATTGATCTCCATAATCATACGTTGTTGTTCACAAGCGGTGAGTCTTCGAAAAAATATAATACCAGAAAAATAGGGTTCTCTGACTTGAATGCTATCGCGAAATCAATGCTATTATTCAAAGAGAGGGAAAAAAATTATCAAAGTACTTTATTCTCGAAAATGACAGAAAATATCAAATTAAAAGAAAAAAATTATAATTATAATGCTCTAAATCTTACAGAAGTACAAATAAAATTGTCAATGTATATACAAGCAACAGATTTTTTTAAAAAAAAATTCGATGCGCGTTATAGTAAATCATACCAATTAAAAGAGATGTCCTCTTTTTACAGTAATTCATAAGTTATATTCATAAGGGATGTTTATAATTAAAACATTTTAAAAAGATATTATTTGCGTAACGTGCTTTTTCTGCCTTTTGATCTCCAAAATAAATAATACTTTTGGAACGCGAATCACAAGTAGACAGTTTGATAGCGACAATAATTTAAAAAAAATATTAAATTTAAATGATAACTGAAATTAGACTAGCTCTATGAAATTTTCGTTTAGTTTGTAAAATAAAACATCATTGGTTATAAGTTGACAAGTAAATTCAATAGAGTGTTGGTAAATATGTTTTTATTGTAAAGATAGAATATTGTTGCCACATTCAAGTAGTGACACAAAACAATATGTTGATTATAGTTTATCTTACAGGAAGTTACGATGAAACTTCTGGCAAGGTTACAGCGTGGCAAGAGATAATATTCGCAAATATTTCTTCCATTATTTTAAGATGTGTACAAGATCTGATAAAAAAAAATGGGAAAAGAACGCTTACATGCGTTAACGTCATAAGGCTGTGAAATATTTTGCAAGATTCCTTATCTATATAATCAAAAGTATTTTAAGCGATCTTGGCAAGTTAAATGAACAAAGAAAAAACTATTAATGATTTATACTTTTTTTGGGCAGAAATTTATCATTTCTGTAACATTGATAAGAAAAGATTTTACATCACTAATATACGCCTAGAGAATAAATAAGATGTATTAATATTAATAGCATTCTCCTAATAAGTTACTTGCTATTTTAAAGTTTATAAACTACCACTAATTTGTAAACTACTTCAATATTTTTTACCAATCATTAAGAAAAAAAAATCCGTATTTACATTGATGCAAAGAATTGTTAAAAAAAAAAAAACGTACTTAAATAACATTCATGACAAAGAAATAAACGTGCAATTAATAGTAGCTAAAAAAAACTCAGATTATAATCATGCTTATGTATAATTTTTTCGAACATAATCAAGCGCTAATTTATTTTAACTAAATAAAAATGTCTAGAATTTTAAAATTTGTTGATATGAGGAAATTAACTCATAATTTATTATAACTTAATTTGTTACTTTATTCACATTGTGAGTTCCTGATATCATTAGAAAAAAATTTTTTTCATCAAGTTTGTCGCCTAGCAAAGCTAATAAAATTTGATTGGAAATACGCGATCATTGTATACGTAGAAGGGTAGATTATATAACTGGTGAATTTACACTATATTTTTTTATTGAACTTCTACCTAAAGGTCGTCCTGACCATTGGGAGACAGGCCTTATATATATAAATATAATAATTGGCAAAGAGTCAGCTCACGTCATCCAAATTAATCAGAAACGGTACATTTTTGGACAGGTTCCTATATTCTAGTTAAAAGTAATTTTACGAAACGCATAGCTTGTGTAATGAATAGTAATGGAAATTGTTTATCATTTGTCTCTCATTTTGTATGGAATAATTTATCTATAAAAGAAATTAATAGCATGCAGATTAGCAGAAAAATCAGTATAAAAATAAAATATTTTTATATGGGGTCTTAATAATTAAAATTCTCACCTTAAAACGGCCATGTTAGAAAAATTTTCGATCAAATGTAATAATGATAAGTCAGAAAATTTCACTGTCCAAAAAATTGTTAAAATATATATTATTTTTAGTGGGAGTGAGGCACTGTGTATCTAATATTTTAGAAACAAAATATACAAATTTAAAGTATTTTTAATTCATTCTATAATATGTATTAAAACATTGACTATTGATATCCACAATTTCGTGAAAGCAAATTAAACAGTCCTGTTTCATTCTGATTAATATCATATAAGGAATTGTAAATGCATAAAAGTGCATTAGATTCCGCTCATATTCATGTTATATGTTCATATTTGTCAAACTAGTAGCTTTTAGGTGACTTAATTTTACCTGAATCTTAAAAAATTATCTCTCTCTTTTTCAATCTTATTTACTGTTTATTTAACAATATTTCTTTCAATCCCCTCCGCCTTGTTTTGAGCATCCAAAAAAAAATTTTTTTTTTCATAACCTTTCGTAAACAGTCCATAAATTTAATAACAGTTAATCCAAAAATTTTCTTTCAATGGCTTATTTCTAAAGACCTGTATCACACGTTCAAGACGTTTGTGTATCACACACAGGCATTGCAATACTATTTAACTAAAAAAGCTAAAACGATGTAATTTTTATGTATTTATCAACTCGGAAAGATATATAAAGAAATATGATGGAAATACAATATATTTTAGAAACTACAGTTAAAAAGAAATTGCTCAAGATAGATGGATTTTAAAAGCAACTATACAGCAGTAGTTGTTGTTCACGCTTTAAGGCTGAGGTTCTGGTTTCACACAAACACAGCATTTTTCTCCTATCGTGTGGTGAAATAAAACTAGAAAGCAGTTTCCCAATCATCCTTCCGAATGTAGCTTCCCTTTCTAAAGATGCACACGTATACCACCAAAAAAATTGCATTTTCGTATGTGAAAATGACAGTGATATGTAAAATGTAACAGCGCGCGCGAGGTTGCTTTAGCTCAATCAACTCATTAGTATGGAAATAGCCATTTTACTAATTGGGACGCTCGACAATGGCGTAATGCTGAACGCTAGGAAATTTAAAAAAGCGGTCATTCACGAAATGCATATTTATTAGATAAACAACCTGAAGCGAGTATTCGTGCAGATTTCCTTTACAAGAATTTCGAATGGCTACGATTTTTCTGCAGCATTATTTTTTCCACCTTACAGTAAGTAAAAGCACAAAATAAAAATGAAAATGCAATTTTGCTAGAATCAGAATAAAAGCAACTTTGAGAGGTGATTTTTACATATCATTAATGCACACACTATTTGTAAATATTTTGAGATAAACCGGAAAACGAAAGAGTGGCACAACATCAGAATTAAATTGCAAATGCCTTAAAAATAATTAAGATTTTATATAAAGGATGAATAAGTTACAAATACACGAGAATCATCCTAAACAAATCTCTGAACGCAAAATCACAATTTACAGCAGAAATTTTAGGTATTTAACGTGATGCTAGTAGATGGGAATATCTACGACAAAACATAATAATTATGTCCTACAAATTACCTCTTCCAATCACTGTTTATAAAGATTTAGTCAGTAGTCGAGACTAACTATATTCTCGGCGTTTCACACTTTCGTAGAATCAATCCACATCACAAATCCGGATTAAAATACTCTTCATGTGTAAAAAGGTATCGATTTGAAGTAGATCCCGGGTTTGATCCTAGCCGCGGCTGAAAAAGCGAGAGACATGTACCTACACTCTTGCTTCCTGCATGTACATTTGTTGGATTGAATGCTAGCATTGCTTGAGTTTCTCGATAAAAGGTTCAAGAAAGGGCAAGCTGCGATTAAATATCAGGAAGTTTTCCGAGGGTTTTTTATTTTTTTTTTTTTTTTTTTTTTTGTGATGCGTGAATACAACTTATTATCGATGAAAACTCCTCCAGGAAGACAATAATAGGGCGTTAAGCCTTAAAATAGACTTCAAGTGTTAAATTGTCCACAACAAGATGTCAAAAAATATAGTTAAAAATGTCTGTAATGACGCATACGAGTTAAGTGCAATATTAAACGCTTTTCATAGCCTGTTTTATGATATCTAACCAAGATTGTAAGAATACATCGTGGAAATGTTCACTTCCAATAAAAATTTCTAGGCTAGTTCTGAGCATCAAATGTTGGATTGAATTAAATAAAACTGCGCATCTAAAATATTTTTTGAACACAAAAAACATTAACAGGCGAGATTTGCAATTATGAAAACTCTTTTATGGATTAGTAAGGGATGCCAGTATCAGCGCATTACAAAAGACCTTACGCGTTGCTTGCTTATTTTCTACTAGCAGAAATACCTCCGATGCAAACATGCAAAAATGGTCACTTTGCAGCCACCGTTGTGAAGGAAGTAAGTGTTTCAGTTGTTATTTTCGATTACACAAAAATCAAGCATGCACATCTGCTGTTTCTATTCGTGTAAAGAGAAGTTGTTTTGAATATTATCGGTAGCAAAATCTAGCTTCGGAAACAACATCAGCCATGTGCGTACAATAGTACCATTGTGTTAGTAATTTTCGATTGAAATAAATTCGATTGAAAAAATGAACATTAAATGAGAAAACAGTCTCAAGTTTATTTTGTACTACTACAAACACAGAAGTCTGAAATAGGAATAGAAAAAAATGGATTTTTGAATCAAAGGCCAAAACACTAACCATTTGGCTAGTAGCTAAGCATAATACTATTACACTGTTGTATCTTAAAGTAAAATGTAACTTAAACTGTTTATTTCTTTGGAATTATAGTAACTATAACTGATATATTTAAAATTATTCTACTTAATATTTTTAAGTCATTGCAACGATACCAGCTTTGTTGGGATACGTCTTATTATAGGAAACATAAGAAGTCAGTCAATTACAGAAATTCCATAAATATGAACTCGCAATTTTCCGTAGAAGTCAGTCTCGATAAATTATAATTTACTTATACACACACAATACTAAAATTTATTATTGTTAATTATGTAACACAAGATAACCAAAAATAGATGCTCTCACTTACTACCAAATATAGGATCATTATTATACTACTTTTTGGCATGAATTTAATCTTATGGTCATTCAAATTATTTTTATATGCGAAAGAAAGAAAAAAAAAAGTCAAATATACGAATCATATCTACGAATGATTTTTAAAATAAGCAATACTGAAATCATCAGGTGTGCATTTTTGATGATGTAAATACTGCAAAATTCATTAAATAAAATAAAAAAGTTTCACATCAAAATAAACTCATCACGCTAAAATTGCCCTCTTAAATTAAGTCCTCTTGAATGGCAGAACCGAATTCTAAAAATAATGCCTTTTCATATAAAGACTTAGAAAAACTTTCCAACACAACTACCATAAATAGATTTTCGGCCAAAGCCGTAGAAAACAATAAGTATGAAGCAATTTATTAAAGTCCAGAAGAATTATTTCAGAAGTCCAGCTGATGCCTAGTCATTCGCAAGAATTTTTTTCCCGTAAAATTGCTGTTTGCGCGGTTTGGGTCATTGTTTGGGGCTGCTGACTTCCTGTTCCATTTGAGGGTATCAGAGCGCAGCCACCTCTTTGTCCAGGATGAGGAAGAATACTCTGTGAATGTTTACGCGACCGTTCGCTCGGAACCGCGCCTCTTCGCCACCGCTCCCATCCATTAATGACATGTGCGAAAATGGCTAACGAACACACTTTAATTAAATGGTGATCGTTCGGCAATTCAAATGGAAACAGTGCTCACGCGCGAAATGATGCGCGCTGCCACTTAACACATTTTAATATCTAGATTTACTGGATACAAGAAAGTATAGTGATTCCATTTACCAAAAATGACTTTTTTCTGGGCAAATTCAGGTATCTCATAAAGAACAGGGAAATTTTGGTTCTTTAAGAGCATCTTTTCTTTTCTTTACTACTTCAAATAAATTAGATGCTCTTTATTAATTTAAATTTTTTCTGTTGTTATTTTAATAAATTGACATATGTATAATTTTAAAGGGTAACTTTGGCTGAAAACCTAGTAGACGTGGTCCTCTTCAGGGAGGGTATTTCTTTGAGTGGGCCGTATTCACGTGTTGCAAGGGAGAAAAAGTGGAAAACTCTTCCAAGAACTCATCTAAACATCGATTAATTAATACTAGGTTAATTTTATTAGTGCTTTTTTTGCCTTCCATTGCCTTCTTTTAGTGATATCACATAAATTAATCAAAGCTTGACAAACTATTTAGGATTGGATTGCAATTTGAGAAATTTAAAATTTATTCACCTTTTAACGATTAATAATAGTAGCAACCATTAAAAGTTTACACTGCTAGCCAGTAAAAAATGCTAAATGGAGAAGGCGACATGCTACACATGTGAAACGTACACGATAGGAAGAAAATGCTATGATATGCTAAGTATTAGCTTTCCAAAAAATTAATGTAAAAAAAACAGCTTTAGCAACACACCTGTGTGATTAAATGAAAACAATTGTAGATTTCTTGTATATAAATTATGTTTAAATTCCCTCGTATAAGAAATTTTTATTAACATGTTTCTGACTTAGAAATAGAATTAGCCTGCCAAGATAGTTTATCGTACTGCAGTATCACTGCTAGTATCAATTCTGGTCCTACGACTTTCCTTAGAATATAGAATCCAGGGATTCAGAACAGTTGTGCGGAGCATCGTGCTGTATCTCAGAGAGCAGCAGTAAAACCCGAGAATAGACATGTAACACGGATAGCCTTAATGGATTATACAGCCATGAAAGAGGAACGAAATAAACGAGTCATACCAGTGTCTGAACGAACTGATCGACGACTTTCGCAGCAGTAATAAGCCTGCCACTTCGAGTATCTTTCTCGCAATATCAGACAAGTATGCTTTCAATAATATGAGTGATTAATAACTAATCTGAACGAAAGAATAGCGTGATGTCGGGTTTTCAGCCGAATCACGGTTATGTTTCAGCATCATGATGGTCTAGCGCATTACATCGTGGAAAACTTTCATTGCAAAACATATATTCAGTCGTTTACTGATCATCACTTGGTGTGATGATATGGAATGTTACAGGATATGTCTTAGTCCTATCATGTTCACATTGACGACACTTTCAACAGTGGCCGTTACATTTGTTGCGTTAAGGTCCACGGCTCTACCCTTCAATAGAACACTGTGAAACGATACATTTCAGCAAGGTAATGCATACGTTGATGGCAGCACACGGTCCATTTTTGGTGCAAAAAACGCTCAGCTGCTTGCTGTTCTACCCGGCACATTTTCCGGATTTCTCACCAATAGTAAGTTCGATCAATGTTTGGCTGGCAATTGACTTTCACTATAGTCTGAAGCCCCTTGTTGAAGCTGCATGGGCAGTGGTACAGAAACAAGTCTACGAATCTCTAACTATCCTGTACGATATATGTTGTAAACTGTTTACCGATGTGGTTATCATGGGTATTGATTTCTCAGGAAGTATGCTTCTAAATTTCTTAAAATCTTGTAATCATTTATTCATTTATTTCCCCAAAATAGTATATATATATATATATATATATATAGCATAAATAAACATTTATTTTTTCCTGGTATAGCAGTTTTAATGTGTGGTAGTCTATATAACGGGGTTTTAGGTTTTCATCAGATTACAAAGATAACTTCATTTATAAAAAAACTTACAGTGTCCTTGAATGGTGGTCATTCAGCAAATAGTTTCGACCACTTTGACAGTTATTGATGAATATACTTTCGCTACCACCAGCCACCGTTTTTGCACGCGAATCCCATCTGACCTTAAATCCTCTTTGTTAAAACTTTTATTACCACGCGTTCTCCACCTACGATAGTCCTATTTAGATGGGAGTCATTATTCAAAAAATATGACAGAAGGTTTTCTTCTCTTTCAATCCAAAAAAAAAATATATATATATATAATAAAATAAAGAAAGAAAGAAAGAAAAAAACCGTTTGAGCTCAAGTCACGCAGCTCTTTCGTACTTTACATTCTTATAAAAAAAAAAAAGTTAACAGCATCATTTTCACTGGGTTCGCCGTTCGAGTCTTATACATTTTGCTCTTATTAATAATTCAGTTACATTTTAAGTGAAGAAAAACATTGAAGCAATGTAAACAAAAAGATTGCATCTCTCATCCAGGCAACATTTTCTAATTTGCTTAAAATCAATAAAGTATAGAAAGAAGAAATCTTTTTAATAAGTAACAGAAAAAAATTCGAACACATAAAACAGTATTCATCTTGTTCAAAAAAAAGCAATCTTGACAGAAATGACATTCACTATGAAAATAAGAAAGCCATGATAATAATGGTTAGAGTAGTCTCATTTACATATAAAAAATATGAACACCGAAACAAACAACCAGAATAAGGAAGAGTCGTTTAAAAGTAGGTGGACCAAGATATATGATTTATTTTACTTATTACAATTTATACATATGATAAATATTACGAGAGATAGTGTTAAAAGCGATGATCTGCACGATTTTGAAAATTTTCAAAATACACAAAAAATGGATATTTTTATTAGAATTCTGTTTGCTGTAGGTAGGAATGTGCTTTAGGAGTACATAGTTTTAGGTTCGATCTCATATACTTTCGAAAATGGAATAATGGGGCTATCGCACAGTTCTTTTGGCAACGCATCTATATGGGTGTGTTTAGAAGTTCGAGCTTCCTTTGTGGCTTGAGAATATGTGGATAGATAACTATGAAAGTGCTTCCGGAAGGTACCTCGTACAGCGGATATTCAAAAGTCTTACAGATTTTGCATTCATAAGGGAATATCAAGAATACTAATTGAATATTTTTAATAACACATCTGGACCACATTTTACACCGCTTAGAAGACAGTCAAACAGCTCAAATCTATTGTTCGGCGTATTTTCATTGAATCATTCAAGATATAACTAATGTGTTATATTTTTCATAGATAATAAATTACACAGTATAATTTCTTTGTAGTAGCAAATGAAAGCCAATAAAATAGAGTTAAATGTAGTATAATCACTGATAAACCATGAGACAAATAGATTCGAATCTAACACTGAAGCCAAAAGCTCCAGCTATAGTGAGTGTTTCTATCTTTTTAACGAAAAATCTATAAGCTATTTGCTTCTAAATTACAATGTTATAACGTATAAATACAAATGGAATGATCTAGAATAGCAGATACTAGATTAGAGATGGAAAAACACACAAATGCAATAAAAAATCTAAGCTTTTTTAATACAAGAAATTTAAGAGTCTAAATATAACTTCAACTGTGATGGTGGGATGGGAGATTTATTAAATGCTTTTTTGAAGGATGATGGAGATTCATGTTAATGGTCTTTGATAATATTATTCTGAGAACACTAAGCGGATAAGCCAACAGGTGACAGCTGCAGTCAAGCATTTGAATATTGCTCACGAAATGCCACCAGAGAAAATTTTATGGAAACTGAGTGGGTTATATCAAACTGTTTTGAGCAAGAAACACTGGAAAACACATAGTGACAGATGTGCATGGGGCCAGTTGAAGGGCAACAACCCAACGCTCAATAGTGACTGAGATTGAACTTGGGATATTCCATGGCGATGAATGTGGTCGATTTCAAAACTACAGCGAATCGAATCTTGGACCCAGTTATATATAAATTCTAGCAACCTATAATAAAACATTATAAGTATATAAAGTCATTTCAGTATATTACTCGCTCTATAATAATTACATAACATAAATATATAGATATGATTTTGGAATCACGAGCAAGCTTCTATAATTATGGGTAAATACATCATCGAAGCAAATGCATATTCACCGGGATCTTGTATTCGAATTAATGGTATTTTTGAACATTTTTCAAAAACCATCCAAAATGATTTTTTTGGTAGTTCTACGATTACATTATTTTTCAAATGGTAATGTTACATTTGTATCTAGCATACATTGATACTCGGGATGCTGTCATCCGGTCTAGATGCATTTGATGCCAAAATTATATGTAGATGCATAAGACTTACATTTTATACAATGCCGGTAACAATTACATTCGATAAGTTATGAACTTTCCTTGACAATTTAATAATATAAACTCAAATTTTTCAACAATTCTCATCGTTTTTGGTCGAAATAAAGCAATTTGTTATTAGTTGGTCATTGAAGAACGATTAGTTTGCTATCGCTGAACTGTCACTTTTGCACATGATGGTTAATTAGACCGAGTCATAAAGTTTAAAGTAGATTCCGAACGACTACATACATCCTTGACCAGAGCAAGATTCAAACCTAAGAATTGTTGAACCTAAGGTCAGAGCGCTAGCCATTCGGCTACCAGCTCAGCCATTCAAGAAAAACTTTTTCAACGTAGATCTATTGATAATTAGCTGAGATATCTGGCTTCGCTCAGGGAGTTGATATGAGATTATGCTTTTATTCCAACAGTCACACAAACTTTAAAATATAAGAAACAAAATAATTTTCAATAAAAAAATTCTATAACTGCAATACTTCTATTTACAGTAGTTGTTTATATTATATACTTGTTTATATTATTACCCGTTTCGTTATATACCCTGAGAACAAAATTTTTTATTTCGTTTCCTGGGGTATATATTCATACGTTTTCAAATTTCCTATTCAAGGGCAAATTACGTATAACTGACCGTGAGAAAAGCAGGCGCATTTGAGGATGATGTCGTAACATTTTAAAGTTTGTTCTTGCGTTTTGTTAATTGTAAAGCTATAGACTGATTTGAAATAGTCTTTTTAAATTGGAATGGGAATTCAGTAGAGATCACGGGTATTCTGGGTATAAATACTGTGTGTCCACGGGGTTCATTCTCGTTTGTTGAGGGCGTGATCATCCCTGGCGTTTTTCCACTGTTTCGTTTTCGAACATTGTGGAATGTTCTGGAATAATCTCGAATACTGTAGATTGTTCAAGAAACTTCTAGAGGGCGAAACCTCCAACCCTTATATCTTCAAAGCCACGCTCTTCAGGAAAAAATAGGAACAGTCTTCATGGATGGGATATGGAAGGTTCATACCTTGTTCATACCGGGACTCATTTCTAAGTTTTAGCGGTACGCACATTGTACACTTTCTTTTATAATATACCGGGTGATTATAATTAAAGTCCCGATTTTAAAAATCGATAATTTTAAAACTACTGGTCAGAATGACTTGATATTTTAGCAGAACAATCGTAAGGCAATGGAATTTTATTTGGCAAATGAAAAAATAGTTCTAAAATGTGCCGATAGATGGCACTGTCAGCGTTTACATTGTCTAGATATATGCAAATTACTAATACGTGACATGCGCACATGAGACTTAGCTGCCATAAAAATGCAGAGCACCAGCTCTTTGCCTAAATGCTTCATCATGACTCTGACTATGAAGGATCGCGCTCTGCTCTTGAAGTTTTATTATAAGAACGATGACTGTGCCCTTACAGCTATTGGGAAGTTTCGGACATTAAAATCCATTAAATGGGGTTCAATAACCGCAAAAGGTCTGCGAAAAATGATTGCTAAATTCGAAGAAACCGGTTCATTTGATGTTAAACGGGGTAGAGGAAAAAAACCAGTTTCGGCTGCGGCAGTGGAAGATGTGGCTACAGCATTACAAAAACAGACTAACAGTGATGTTGGAATCAGCAGTGCTCGGGGAATTGGCCGAATGCTGGATATGCCGAACAGCACGGTGCGTAAAATCCTACGGAAGATCTTGCTCTGTTATCCGTATAAGATAACTCATGTGCAGGAGTTGCTACCGGCTGACCTGGAAGCACGTCAATCTTTTGCACTGCAATTTCTTGCCCGGATGGAAGTGGACAACGGATGGCCATGGAACATTCTGTGGTCTGACGAAGTCCACTTTCATTTGCAAGGTTAATACGCAAAATTGCAGGATATGGGCGACCGAGAATCCGTCCCAGCTACAGCCATTACCTCTTCAGTCTGAAAAGTTACTGTGTGATGCGGAATAACGGCAGCGTTTATCGTTGGTCCGTTTTTCTTCGAGGAGATCACACCTGCGGGTCCCGTTACCTGCACCGTTACTGGCAAGCGGTATGAAACACTTTTGCGTAACCATGTCCTTCCGGCACTTCAGCAGCGTCAGTGTGTGGATCGCACAATATTCATGCAAGATGGCGCTCCTCCGCACATTGCTACTCCTGTGAAGCAGCTACTGAGTGCTAATTTCGGAGATGACAGGATCATAAGCCGTCATTTTCCAACAATGTGGCTGCCACATTTCCCCGACTTAAACCCGTGTGATTTCTGGCTTTGGGGGTACCTGAAGATTGTTGTTTACAGCGGGAGTTTTCAGAATCTAGCCGACTTGAAGGCAAGCATCACACACCACATCCATTGCATCAGTACAGATACCCTCCGATCTGTTGTGGAGCATGCCGTTTTGCGCTTCCAATTAGTAGCGGAACAAGGCGGAGGGCATATCGAACAACTTATGCTCTAATCATCAGCAGGTGTTGATTCCATGAAGCTCTTTTTTTGTCATAATCGCTGTTGTCGCTGTATTCTTATCTTTTCGCTAATAAATCTTTAGTAAATCCCTGAACTCTAATTTTTTTCTTTTGGCTAACAACATTTCAGTGTTTAACGAATACATTTTTGGACTTTCCTCCTAATATTACCAGGACATCGCCATCTATCGGCATATTTTGGAACTATTTTTTTTTTCGCCAAACAAAATTTCATTGCTTTACGATTGTTCTGCTAAAATATCAAATCATTCTGACCAGTAGTTTTAAAATTATCGATTTTTAAAACCGGAACTTTAATGATAATCACCCGGTATATTGATTATTTTACTTTAAACTGGTGGAAATTTAATAAAAAGCTATCACCATATAGAATATATATAATATAAACATTTTCTTTACAATCAACTGATAATTCCATAATCTTAGTCAATTGTAAGGAAATTTTTGTGAGCAATAAATACAAAAAGTAACCCAGCAACAATCTGATCTATTAATATTTATAGTTTCGGATAGCTAATGCAATCCCAATCCACTAGTTGTTGTCTTGCAGATTTTAATTACACGTGTACATACAGGAGGCGGTATCGATCTTCACAAGGACAGAAATTACACGTCTCATTAAAGTAATTTCCGACCCGATTTAAGTCGGACATTAAATACAAGATAATGCGCAGAAAACACGGATTGGAGGGAAAATAAGGAACAATAAAGTATACAACGACCTTCGCAAGAAAAAGAAAGCTTTTTGTGAGAAAGGAAAAAGTCAGCAAGAAGCCGTGACTCAGCTGACGGAGATTCACATCACCAACCGGAGTCTCCTTCACTACACGATACACTTTTTCACCCGTTACGTTTACATCCAGTTTTTCCATAGTATTCGAGCAGGTCACCCGAAAACTGACAACCGTGAAATGAAGAGAACGTTAGTTTTGAAGAAGGTTGAAAAGAGGAAAAATTTTCACGAACTTTCCGAAAATCTTTGTTTTGCACTCAAACAACCAGTTTGACTATCTATTTCATTAAAATTTTTATCGCAATCTTTTCGATTAGGTTGATGATAAATAAGAAATGAAATCTACATATTTATAAGATGTTTCGTTGAAGAAAAATATAACTACCCTAGAATCAAAATTAAACACAATTTATTATATCTTACAAAAAAATCTTTAAATTATAAAAATCGTTCCTTAGCTGAATGGTTAGCACTCTGGTTCTTGGTTTAACAGTTCGTACATTCGATTCCTACTAAGGATATGGTACAGTAGTTCAGAGTCTCCAATTTAAATATTAGGATCCGGAGTAATTGGCCGTCGTGCGCAAAAAGTGATAATTATGATCCATAAAAAGATTGCAATTGTTACGCATGTTTTAAAAATATTTTTAACAAGCTTTGTGATTTTTTGAACGAAAATTTTGCAAGAAAATTAAGATATCAACTTCAGTAACATTTGATGGCTTGTAATAAATTTTCAGAATATAGTTCAGGCAGAATAATTCGCACAAAACGAGACCTGGAATTAATTAATACCAAAACTCTATAAAGAACGAACAATCAAAGATAAACATTGACCGTATTTGTTCAAAGAGCACCTGTTTCAGAAACTTAAGCGTTTTCATTTAGATGACTACATTCCAAAATTTAAATTTTTTGAAAGGTATCAAATGTAAAAGATGAATATAAACAGAAAAAAGTCATTATTTCAATGTGAAATGTTATTTCTTTAGTAATTGCTAGACATGAGAATAGATTTAACTGAACTAATTTGAGCAAGAAAGAATAAAAATTTAGAATGTCATTTTCCCTCCAAAATAATACAGCATAGATTAATATCACTAACCATAAAAAATAGGCATTACATTAAAATCAAATAAAAATAAGTATTTACATTAAAATCGAGATTAAACAATGTTTGGTTTTAAGCTGAAATCCTAGTAAAAATTTTTTTGTGTACACACACACACATTGGAAAATTTATCCTAAAAGGGATGACAAATTACTTTCCTCTATTACACGAATTAGTTTTCTTTTAATTATTTTTTGAGGCAATCGCTCTAAAAATATACATTTTTACTGAAGTTCAATAATATATTTTTCTTTGTTACAAACTATTCACACAGTGGGCATTTTACTATTTCACCCATTTTTTAATAGGAGTAATTTTAAAACAAATTAATTTCGTTTATTTTTCGCTTTATGGTCACTTTTTGCCTATAAAGTCTAATTTGACCATGACTCACTTGTGAATTCCGAAGCACTATAAAACATCCAATAAAGATGGGAATCGAATCGACGAACTTTTGAAGTGAAAGCCAAAGCGCAAAACTTTCAGCAGCTAATTCGGCTGAAAGACAAAACTAAAAATACTTCTTTAAAATCAGATAAATCACGAGACATATAAAGGTGTAATTATCTACAGAATAAAAAGAGCGCTTTCCTTTTTAAATTATATACATCATACTTCAGTAACTCTTTCAAATATTAAATATGATATCTACACATATATTTAAAACTTAATCCTTTCCGCAAGTATAATTATGTTATTTTCTTTTATTCAAAAAAGGCGAAAAGAAAGCAAATTGTTCACCACCAGTAGTTTCCATTCATACAAAATTACTAGATTTCTATTGTCAAGATCATAAAAATAACTATTATATAAAAAAGAACCCAGTTTCACACTGAAAGTTTGAAGTTTCTCGCTCTTTTCCTCATTATAGAAGAGAAGTCGTGGTCCCAAAGGAAAAATTGGGGTGACCCAAATCTAGTGAAGAATTACGGTTCACGAGAAACTTCGAAGTTACCTATCGAAAAACTCCTTTCTCCCCCATTTTCAAAAATATGAGACTAAATGGAGGCGTATCTTAATCGTTTACTTTCAAGGTTAAATAAAGGATAGATAACCGTCTCAAAATGCTTGCGATGACGACATAAAGGTTCACACAGCTTCTTCTGAAAATCGCAACATTCTTATCTAAGTATACACAAGCCAGAAATAGAGCGTCAGGCATTATTGGTGTTCTGCAACAAAAAAAAAAAAAAAAAAAAAAAAGCAGCAGCAGAACATGGAATAATTACAATACAATTTGTGCAATGCAAAATTAATTTTGTTACTTCACTTTTTACTTAATACAATAGCGGTTTTACTTAACATCACAATTCATTTTCCGGAACACTTTTTCACTTCTCAGCATGATTAATCAGTACTGAAAAACATTCACTTCAATTCAGAAAAATAGTGAATTTCGAGCTGACCTTCAACACTCAAAAAAGTATAAACTGTTAAATTTCAAAAAGTCAGTTAAAAAAAAAAAGCAAGGCATACAGAAATTATATATAATAAAGGATATTTTTTTTAAAAAAAAAGAAAAATAAAACATTTTAAATTCATTAATAAAATGACTACATAGACACAAATCGTGCAAGTTTCAGAAATTTTTAGTAATAAAAATACTGAAAAAATTACATATGATACAGAAAAATAACATAAATAACGAATTATATATGATACAGTAAAATAACATGTTCAATAACATATTTCGCGAAGATATTGAATCTTTGTGTACAGAAGCCGATCAATAGACATAAATCGAATTAAAGACATAAAAAAAGCCACTTTTTTATTTAACGACGAACTTCATACTTTATTTTCCCAAAAAGGAAACATTCATTAGAACGTGTAACTAAAATTATTTATATGAATTGTTTTTTGGAGCAACAATTCACGATAAATTATGCGTGCGAGCAAACACGTTTGTCTGCCTCAGAAGAGAAAGTATATAAAAGAAGTTGAAAATAAATACAGTACATGTGAAATTCTCATCTTCGTGAGTGTATTCGAAAAAAAGGTTGCAGAAGCATGCCATTTCTACAATCACATTCACCTCGGCACACAACAGGTTGGCATAACTGATCGAGCAAGATCTAATCCAGATTAGATAGTGTGCGCAAATAAATGTAAATGAATCAACAGGTAAAATGGCTTAGATAAGCATATGGACACAGTATACGCAAGGCCTGCTGGAGCCTTGAGCGTGCGAGGCCATCAATTGTGTTTCGGAGGTAGAAAATGAAACAAGCCCTACGGAAGCAGCTACACTGGAATATGAATGGGATGCTCGGCCTCGAGGCCAAGCTCATTTTAAGAGCGATATTTTTATGCAGTCACGCTGTCACATTAACCGAAAGTGAGTAGACCACTCAGAAGAAAAGATGCTCAGAATGCTCACCTGTGATTATCACACAATAAATAACCTCGAAACGTCTTCGGCCAGATTCAGTAAGAAAGAAAGAAAAAAGAACTCCCCGTACTAGTTCTCGAATGAGTACAGACCAGCCTTTTCCATCAAAATAATTTTCATGGATTGAACGAACAATTAACGCAAATAGGTCTTCGAGATTTTATTAAAATGTCATTGAGAAAATTTTCAAACGCACATTTTCCTTTTTTTTTTATGACAGGTGATTGAAAAGAAAATGATGCATATCATGGATTAAATAATGTGTATATTTGATAAAGTGATAATCAAACTATTCAGTAAAGGTAATTATTACATACATAGCGGTTCAGGCGGGCCCCGAACTGAAGCTAAGGTTAACGGGTTTTGAAAATCTCGCCTATCGACAAGCGCCTCGTAATTCTGAACCACGGTCGGGTGACGAGGTCACACCTGAACTGGCAGCTTCCTCTCCACACCCACACCACAACAGCGAAAAGACTTTGGACGCCACTGATTAACGTGGGCACGCCCCCAACCCACGGAACTCCAGCGACCATATGGGAGAATGTTGCCAATAATTATTACAAAAATATTAAATAGTTTTGATTGCTTCAATAAATATTTTATCTAACAATGCGTATCAGAATAGTTTAACAACCTAAGACAGCTGTGTAGCATTTGAGCACTTCCTGCGTGTTGCCCTTTGAAAGATATTTCCAAAAATAGCCGGGAAGTGCAACAAGAGAGGAAACCTCGCACACTCCAAGCACCCAGAAATCAGAAAAAGCACCCTCCGATTCCCTGTAGTTCAAAAAGGCTGCGATCAAAAGGCCATCCCTAGGCCACAATTAGCTAAAATATTCGATTTGAATGTTCAAAATATAATCAATAAATTGACTTTTTTCTCTCTCTCTCTCTCACTCACACACACACACACACACACACACACACACACGAAAGAATATATTATAACAAAATGTGAAACAATGTATTTATCACATACGATGTCAACAAGAAATGGTGAGAGTAATATAAACAAAAAACTCCATTCTTGATACTTATATCACTATAAATTGAAAATAGCACTGTAATAAACCACTCTTTTATATTTAATGGTGGTTTTCCGTAAACGTGTGTCGCGCAGAGAGAGAAACCCAGGAAATATAACCGCAATATTTTTGAATGAGTTGTCGACAATCAATGGATGATTCTACCCTATTCGTTAACCATTTTTCGTTAGACGCGACATCATTTAACCATGGTAACCCTATATGAAACATTATAAATATGTTAACCAAAAATAATAAAAAAAGATCATGAGTATTATCCATTAGCGACCATCCCATTCGAGTAGCAAATCTGAGCACGAAATCTGAAGTTACCCGGTTTGTTATTACTCAACCGACAGACAAAACTGTTTCGTCATTGGGAAAACCCCTTTAAAAAAATTAAGTAAATTATTCAAGATTATAAAACCCAAATCATAGGAAGCGATATACAGACTTGAAGTAAAGGGCCAGAACCCAAAACGAATGTTTACTCTGAGAGATATTTGTTTTAAATACAAAAAAGGAATAAGAAATAAAGAAACTAATCAGATTAAAGCATTAACAAATAATGAAATCAAATCACGAATTTACGTGCAAAAATATCACTAATTTAAAATTCCATTCTTGTCTAAAAGATATAGTGACAAAAAATGATTCCAAAAGAAGTCTTCGCAAGAAAACCATTCTGCAGGCTTAGGCGGTTTAGGATAAGAGAAAAGATAAAAAGCATTTACAACAGTTGAGAGCATTTCACATCGAAGCATTTTTCTCATCAACAAGTAGTGGGCCAAAATAAGATCGACGTCAAAATTGATACAAATCAATAGTTCACACTCATTACAAATTTAAATCAATCATTGCAATTATATTTGATGTTTACATAATAAACTGGACATAAGAGAAATTTTTTCTTATATCCAGAACACTTTTAAGTTTATCTTTCTCCTTAAAAACAATTTAAGTAAAGTCTATCGATTATTTTTGACTTCATTTCCCGCACGGGTGCAGTTTTGATATTTTCGTAAATCAGATTTGAATTTGAAATATAGTTTCCGAAAAAATTATAATTAGGAAACAGTTCAAATTGTAAAACAAGAAACCTAATATTTTTTTAACATTGTTTAAAATCTTTGTTTATATCAACATTAACAAGCGTTTGATTATCATTTGAATGCCAGACAAACGCCATTGGAATAAACCGAGAAACTTGAAGTCCAAAGTAAATTACAAGAGCAAGCTTTAAGGAAAGAGTTATTTTCGAAATCAAAATACATCCTACTAATTTTAGACAGACTAAAAATTAATATTTGTTGAAAAGTTCACAATGTTTAAGAACAGACTTCGAAAAAATAAACTGCTTTTATAACACAGCTGAAAATAGTTATCCCGTGTCTGGTTTTAGAATAAGCGGAAAATAAATTCAACGTCATTAGTTGTGTCTTCACAATTGTATGATACACGCAAACTGTCTCGCGAACTTTTTCTCTCTTCTGAAATGTAATTTGATACAAAATTCTCATTCTTCATTAAATAAAGGAAATTTATTAAATATTACTTGGTTAAATAATGAGAAAATTTTAAAAATAATTTACATTTTAAAAATATTTGTTAAACCGGGAAAAAATAATCAAAATTAATTTTTTTGTTTTATACGTTCGTCATATGTTTGTCTTTTATTTCATGGCAACTTCAAAAGTTAATGAGAATAAACAATTGATTTATTAAAAGCTGAATGTTTATCTTATTTTAGCATTAATGACGATTACTGTTAAAATAGCAAAATCTACCATTTTAACAGTATTGTTCGTATCATACATTCAACGTTTTGTATGATCTATTTGAATAGTTGATATGCACAATATTGTAGTCGTTAATGGTTGCCATTGCAATAAAATTGAAGTGTATACTAATTATATTGATGATAAATGTATAGGTATGGATGGTTAAGTTTTAAGAACTATGCATATGAGCTCTGTTTAAATCTCTTTATTTTTTAAATTTAAAATTTATGCAGTAAAAATTTATGAAATATATGCTGAAATATATTTTCAATATTAATTTCAATAACATATTACAGACTTTTAGAATGTACCAAAAATAATTTTAAAACTTTTGAAGGAAAAAAAAATTGAAAATTAGAAACTTAATTTTTAACCATTTTATCATAATAATAATAAATTACAAAAGTAATTTTAAGAAAAATGCAAGTTATTTGTCTTTTAATCTAAATAAAGTAAAATAAAAAAATCAAATATAGCAAAATTTCCTTTACATGTTTTTCAAATAAAAAAATGCAGGCGAATGAGAAAAAAAAATATCTAAGTAAAATGAATAACTATAATCGTCCTTCATACAATAATACATAGCATAAAAAAAAACAGTTTTATTTTGCAATATATCACCGTTAGTTATAAAGTGCGGGGAAAAAATTCAAGAGAATCTTATCTACAACTTTTAAAATTGATGTTCAGGGGGGAAAAAAGTATTATTTTTAATTTACCAGATCGCAAAATTATTTGATGGCACGTAAGTAAAGCTCTAGTAAAATGATAAAACGATGGATACTACACAATACGTTCCCTCCAAACATTGCATTTAAAATTTCGGATTTTGCCTCACTGGGTTTCCCAAAAAGGTCAGAGATTTTTAGATTGCCAAAATTGCCGTATACTGGTGCAATTTTAAAAAATGGTCTTTAAAAAAATCATTTTCTTTTGCCCTTCAGTAAGATAGATAAGGGAATTGTAACAGGAAGAACGAAAAACGAGCTTATAGGGGGAAAAATCTGAAAACGTCTATAGGAATTGAAACAAGAATTTTTTCAATTACTATATGCGCTTTTCGTATTTTCTTGCATTACCTCTTGTGAATCAATTTGTATTAAATCAGATGTATTTTATTGTACTGAAAAACTAAATTACACAATATCCAAGATCATTCAAGTTTCACTTATCACACAAATGAAAAATTAAAAATAAATAAGAAAAATGCCTAAATAAAAAACCCATAATTGATATTAGCACAACATGATGCAGGAAAATTATTTTAACGCATAAATGTGAGAAACTAATGTAAATGTGTTTCGACATTATCTAACAAGTTAAATCTAATTTTAAACAGAAATTTAATTGTTTTTATAGGTAGAGAATTTACGTTAAAGTTCTTTCTCTCTTTGGTATTTATCTTTACTATCCTTTTTAAATTGGAAATAAATTTAATAGAAAATATATTAGTCTAAAATTATACAATGTATAATATTTTTTTTAAATTAAAAAGAAATTGATTTGCATTTTTTAGTATACGAAATCTAAGTTCTCAATTTATTTCCAGACAATTTCTACGAAAAAAAAATTCCATTACGCAGATGAAATGCACTTTGTAAACAAATTCGCAATTTGAATTAAGAGTGCCTGGAATAAATCCATGCATCCGAATTCTTCCGGCCATTGCCAAAGATAAATAATCCTGATACCAGGCTCTCACATGCAGATTATCTTTATAAATGAACAGAAAAGTGATTAATAAAAGACGAACTCCCCTCCAAACAGGAACACGTGATCGAGAAGTAAACATGCAGATCAAATAAAATAAAGCGAATGAAAGTTGAGAAAAGCCCCAAGGATACCATGTCAAGACACTCTTCAAAAAAGGTAATAAAACATACTTACGAGAGAATTTATTTGAAACGTAAAGAGGAGAAAATATTTGAAAAGATATCGTCATCAAGCAATTGAGGAAAAACATGCTCACCTGAAATAAAAAAAAAAAAAGAGAAATTAGAAGGAATGTTTCCTCTTCAATGTAAACAAACCATGCAATACCAGTTTGTAAACAAGGAAGAATAAAACACAACTAAGATTAGGTTATTAAGTATGTATTCTAACGATGATTAATTCATTTAACTATTTGTTAAATACTCATTCGTTTTTTAAAAATTAAACCAATAAGAGAAATTAAGTTTAAGGAACAAAATATATTCCTTTTTACGTAACAATAAACAGATTCCTTTTAACTTTTAAATATTCTTTGGATTAGTAAGAATAATCATTAAGACACTACCACATAATTTTCAAAAGGAAAAAAAAAAATTAGTCTCTTATTCCAAATACCGAGCAGAAAAGTTATCGGCTACATAAGACATTTTAAAAAGATCTGTAATATGAATTGAAATATAATGTCTTTCTCATATAATTCGGTACTTACATGTAAGGAATAATCAGGATGGGTGAAAGAGAGTTTTGTTCTGCAACAATTGATGTTCAGTTAAAAACTCATTATCCAAGAAAGGTAAGCGACTTTGTACTTTTTTTTCTTTTTAACAAATTTACTATGGGCATACACAATTTTAATCGTGTATTATACAACATTCTGGGACGGTTAAATCTGCTGCAAGTGCCAACCAGACATTCTCAAGTGTGGTGTCTGAGCACCACATATTGAAAGAATAGAAAATTCCTTCAAATGATAGACGAGACATTCGGAAATGGATATATCTCCAACTAATTCTTACCAGAGGCAGTCACTTTTGTCCAGTTATGTACCAAATAAAGTGTCTTTTGTAATTTCTTTTACTCCTGATTTGGATGTGGTGTGACAAAATTTTCATGCCTAAAGGAATCTTTGGAAGAATTTGAATTTGTATTCACAGTTTTCAATACAGTTCACTCAAGAAAAACGCGTTCTCATTCTTAATATTTGTATACGTTTTTCACAAGAATTCTAATATTTAAACAAAAACTAAAGCTAAATTATGCTCCAGTTTCATATTAATAGTAAAAATTTAAGCTAGCTAGAAATAGTGTGCTATTATTAATATATAGTGTAAAAATTAGCTAGAGAGAGATATTTTAAATTAAAATATTATATATAAAAAATATATTCGAAAATAAAGTGTAGCAATATTAACATCATACTCCTTTAGTTAAGAATATATTTTATCAAATCATTTACAAAATTTTGTGGTGTAAAAATATGAAACAACGCAGAAGACTTGATAAAATTTCTGTCCATATTAGTCTAAACTTAAACAAACCAAATTTGAATATATTTTGAAACATTGTTAGTACTTAGTTTGTTTCATTTATTTATATCAGTTACGGAGTATTGACAATATAAGACTTCAATACACACTTTGTTGTATATTCAACACGAAATTCACAATATAATATGAATTACTATCAATCTGAATCTTTCGAAAATATATTATATATAGGAAATAAAATTTATAGACTTTATTATTTTTGTTCAAATTAGTCAAAAAAGATACGTTTTTAAAACTTTAAAACACTACCTGTTATATAATGAATTATATATAAAATCACAAAATATGTTTCTTTTTATCGCAACATTAATGTGTAGGATTCAATCTATCAACTTTTCGGACAAAGTCTAATCTTAATCAC
Organism: Latrodectus elegans; assembly: GCA_030067965.1. Lineage (NCBI taxonomy): Eukaryota > Metazoa > Arthropoda > Arachnida > Araneae > Theridiidae > Latrodectus > Latrodectus elegans. The sequence goes on from CM057809.1 coordinate 40,404,490, forward strand.
TAAACAACAGAATGACAACACAATGATATTTCAGAATACAGCGAATTTCTTGGGCAGGTTTTATCTTTTTCTCACGAAAGACTTGGGGATGAACTTTTTATCTCCCTCAAAAAGACTAAGTTTAAGACACAAATCCATTTAAATTAAATGCTACAGATTAGATAAAAAAAAAAATTTCCACGTTGAAGCGCTTTATACGATTATTTATGTGATCAGGTAGAGCTATGTTTACGACTGTTAACATATTCAAAGTGATAAAAGAGTAAAATAGCAGAAGCTTATGATAAAAGTATTATTTGTAATACTTAAATAAACAACGGGCTTGAAAAACAGAACGATAATGCATTATTATTTAGATGGTTTGATTTATCCTTTTTTGCACAAAAAGGTAAATTTGACTGAGATTTAAATGTTAAAGAGGATTCCGATTCAATACAAACATACCTTTAGGAATCTTCTGCCCAAGTTCAGAACCGAACTGTTAAACCGAAGGCTAGAGCTCAATAACAGCAAAATTGGTGGCATCGATGCCAAAGAGACTCAAGGCAGTTATTCGAGCTAAGGGATATCCTACAAGATATTAGTTGAAATATGATTGCATTGGCCAATATATTCATGATGTATGAATACTTTTTACACCTCAAGATGTTGGATTGTTTCAGTTTTGTAAATATTTATTCATGTATACAATTATTTTCGTGTAAATTTCAACTAGTGAATATATGTTCTACTATATATTTATAATTATTTAAAATGGAATTTATGTTTATAATTTCTATATGAACGGATTTCTTTTACATCAATTATCGTACTGTACGAATACTTTTTACACTCACTGTAATTCCAGCTTTGATTCGTTTATTTAAGCAAGTTAGAGATAAAAATTAAATATATGTTTGTTTCCAAGAATAAAACTATTATTGCGAATTTTATGCATAAAAGCTGTAAATGTTAAACTAATATTAAGATGTATTTGGACATATACAAATGTTTTACAATTTTCTACACTAATACCCATTTTTTATTTTTACGAATAAGCTAAAATTGTCATAGTTACGTTTGAAGTAATCACATTTATTAGATTACTAGTATAGAGATTAGAACAACCAATAACACAAATTTATGTTTTAGCTTTTGTAGACTGCCCACTTAATAAATATCAAAAAAAGAGTTCTTTTACACTATTATTAAGTTTGAAATAACATTAAAATTTATCAAAAATTAGCCGCGATTTACAACATTGCCTGAAGCGAACAATTACTTTGCCGAAGTCTATCTCAGACTTTTAATACATTGAAGTATTTCAGTACTTTAAATGCAATCAATTATTCGAGCTTTGTTTTATACATTCCTCCATCTGAAGCACACGATTCGATTTAGTTTGGTTGCCGATCAACGGTCATGTTTTGCACGAAAGGGTTAATTAGACTCGGACTTACAGCCTAAAGTGGATTCCGAACCACTAACAACCTCCAAGAACAAGATGGGATTCGAATTGAAGAATTGTTGAACAGAAAAACAGAGTTAAAGTATGGCAGAGTAATTCTCCGTAGAGCATGTATTTCAGAACACACTTGTTCGGCTCTGAAGTGCATGATCTGCGAAGAAAAGAGCAAAGGGATTTGGGAATAACTTAAATCACAGCGTGAAAACAAATTCGATTAAAATATATTTGAATATTTGCGAATTAACACACAACATTGCCTTAGAAAGTGAAAGTGTAGAAACTTTTGCTGTAGAAAAATATCCTATTTTGAGGTGCACAAAAGGCACTTTCAAATGCTTCACGACTCAAGCGGAAATAATTAACACCTTACACAAATATAACAAACATGTTAGAAAAAATCTCAAATTCAATTAATAATCATTTCTGGTAGCCCATCAAGCCATTTTCTACATCTGAAATATAGTATCAAGAAACTGTAGTATTACCAAAGAAAATAAAAAGGTCAGAAGCTAAATAATTATTAAATTTGCCGGCTTACGAAATTAGAAATTGACATGAAAGAACACAAACATGCTCGTGGCACATTATAGTAAAAATCAATATAAAATTAAACACAAGCAACATGTATGGTATTGAGAAATTCGCAAATCACAAGAGGTATCTAAATTATATTCTGGTGATTCAGACGTTCCTCATTAACCCATTGGTTCTTACCATGAATGACAAAACAACCCTAAAATAACATTACTTTTTAAGCAATCGTCGCAAAATCCAAGGTGATTTCTCATTGAAGTTAAATACAATAAACATTAAAAACTTTTCTCAATTAACTCTGGAAACATTCATCAGAGCTTTCTCTAAAAGGTTGTACGTTCATTTCGCATACTTCCCCATAAATTATGCTCGAACAAAGGCAGTCACTCAATTGGCAATTTCAAAGCTCATCGTGGGAACTGTAGATGCACTGTCAACCGAGATTAAAATAGGATCGTTTATAAGTCAACGATACACGCAAAGATGGGGATTTATTTGAAATTGTTACTTTTTTCAGAACGCTATTGTTCTATTTATAAATAAGTAGCAAAGTTAAATATAAGCCTAAAATCGGTAATACATACAGACCAAGTTAAATTTTAAAGGAATTATTTTTTTGAATGATGGAAAAAAAACTAGAATATATAATACTCAAGGTTATGGGGTATATTTCATATAATTAAGAGTTTATTAAAGAGAGTTTCTGAAAACTTAATTTCAAATCTAACATTCAATATTCGATATTTTATTTTTTGCCAAGCTATTTTATGAAACATTTATACATCAATTGCAAAAATTGAACTCTACTAGAGTAGGCAGAATAAAAGCTTTTGACTGAGAGAAAAAACCAAATCAAATAAAATGGGATAACTGATTTCGTTAGCTTGGATTTTTTCAATCAAAATAATATTTGTGTAATAAGTGTAAAGATTTTGAAAAAAAAAATTATAGTAAAAAAACACATAATTAAAAAATTATGCATTTGTATGTGCTAATAAATAAAAATCATGGATTAATTTATATTCTGCCACATATATTTACCTTGTATAGTGTGAACGTCCTTCCAATATTTGTCATAACATAATGATGACGAATATTGGAAGTCAACATAAATGAACATATTCGTCAAAATTTAAGTGAATGAACAGAATTCAAATAAATTATACCCACAAAGATTTTTTAAAAATGAAAAATTTTAAAAATGTTTTTGTATAAATTTAAAATCGTTCCACAAAGTTAAATTTTACAGGATGAGAAGTGAAAGAATAACATGGCGGATTGGTTGGTTGGTTTGTCGCTCAACAGTCATTTTTTGCACACAAGGGCTAATTAGACCGGGACCTACGGCTTAAAGTGGATTCTGAACCACTACAAACATCCATGCCCAAGATGGAATTTGAACCCACGAACTGTTGAACCGAAGGCAAGAACGCTAACCATTCGGTTGAACAGCTTGGCACCGTAAGGCGGATGGAAAATGGAGAAATAAGTTTATTCTGGTCTCTTTATGATATTATCTCTTTACACATTCATTCAATATCAATTTTAATAGTAAAAAATACAATATTTTATTGAAATTTCTTTTTCACGTCATTTCTGCCTTTAATTTTCTTAAGCAAAAAAAAATATATCCTTTGTAAATTAATTTAAACAGTAATTAAAGTGATATGAACTCACTGTAAATTAGTTTATGCCGCGATGCACATAATGCTGAAACTTGTTTGATGAACGAAAGCGTAACATTTCTTCTGTATTTTTTAAAATATATTTATTATTTATTTTTTTCGATTTTTGTAAAACTTGTTCTCACCCACTTTAGCGAAGGTGTTTTTGGTTTTCCCTTTAGGCTCACAATCGGAAATGCATTAAATGTATTGAAACGTGGATGAAAGAAGTCCCTCCCCTGAGCCCTGTATATATATATATATATATATATATATATATATATATATATATATATATATATATATATATATATGGAGTACCTGATGACGTACCTCTACTCATGACATCAAGTGCTTGCTACTTCAACAGCGATCCTGGTGTCAATGGTTAGAAAAGGAACTAGAGTATATAAGTGAAGACGGTCATGTTAAGACGTACTTTGAACCTTAACGGTTCCGAAATATAAATGTTGTACTCATAATCCTATTTTGCAATTATAATTGTAAATAACTGTAAATAATGTTTAATATACTATATTTAAAATGAAAATTCGTTGTATTATTAGTGTATTAAACTAATCCACACACATTATATATATATATATATATATATATATATATATATATATATATATATATATGAACTTCATAACTTAAGAGAAATTTCAAACTTTTCACGCTTCATTCAATTTATTTTCTGCTAAACTATCCGTGAGATCTCATTCTGTGGTGAAAAACAATGTTTTGAATAAAATAAGTAAATAGTAAACATCTTTATTTTTAAAATCGCAATTTGTTTCCGCAAGTTAGGTACACACTGTCCATTTGAAACTCCGATAATATTTAGAATATCTATGATGATCCTTGCATCATTTCGATACAGTAATTGCTGCAAAGCAATCATATAACTTGAACCAAAAATGAGAGTTTTTTTTTTTACACAAGAATGAATTTTTCAGTTTAGTGCGCTACAGAACTGTATCGTTTTCATCAACATTTCAATCGATTTCAAATGCAGAATATATTAACTCGCTCTCTGCAGCTTCATTGGGTTCAAACTTTCCAAGGTTAATGGAAAGGAAATTGCGGCAATGACTGTTGGAAGCGTGGGATGTTTGCACATGCGTGCATGTTTTCTCTTCAAAGAAAAAATAATATGCGGTTTGAATTCTTCACTGGCGACGAGAAAAATTGCAGACAACCAATTTTGACAGTAAAAGAAAATATTTACCAACAGCTTAAATCTCATTTCGAAGCAACCAATGTTGAAAATGAGTCTTCTTGGGAAAGTGAAAAAAAACAACAAATCCCTGTTATTCAGATTTAAAAAAAAATCGCTTATAAAAACGATGGGAAAAAACACATTCGGAAAGATTTCATGCATCATTTCTGCTGCCTTCTAATCAATACGATGCATGAATCGTGTCTTGTTTATATTTTCAACATTTTAAGAATGCAAAAATTGCAGTACTGCTTAGGAGGTGGCTATTTATTCCAAAAAATGCTATTTTCATACGTAGTACTAAAAAAAAAGGCTAAATATTTTTTGCTAATTTTCTTTAAATGATATAACCTCAAGAAAATGTCAGATGACAGTGCACATCATTCAAATTTGAAGTTCTGCTCTGCTGATTTTGGTTAAATGATATGGTTTTATTGATAAATAGAAAACTATTTGAATTCCATTTTTTCTTCTTATTTATAAATAAATTGTTTTAAAAATTAATTAGTACTAATTGTGATGAATTGTTGTATATCTCAACTAAACAAATGAATCGCTTCATTTGAAAATTTAAGAATTAATAAAACATAACCAGAGAGTGGATTTTTTTTTACGACAGATTGCACTAATAATGAAATTTGGCTAACTCTTAACAAAATATTCATTTAAAATGTAACTAATTTTACGAATGGATTCGGGTTATAAATTTTTTTTTCAATTAAAAAATGAAAACCCTCTATTGTATTAACTATTTCTTATAAACATACTATATAAATAGTATTTTATAAAAAGAAATTAACGACTTTCGGTCCACTATATTTCTGACTAATCTCCATATTTTAATGGTGCCTTCATTGTTCGCAAATATATGAAAACTTATCTGAGTGAGCGCTTGATTTTAAAATATATTTCTAACCATAACTAGCATCCACAAACTGTAAGTTGACATAAAGTATTAAGAAATCAGAAGCAAATTCGGTCCAAATAGTTGATTCATATTAGCAGTCTATTAGAGTACTGAATAATTAATAGAGTAAAAGAAATTCCGCGAATGAAAGTAGTTAATTTACAAAAATATTTATAAATTTTTTGAAGGGTTCTAAATAACATGCGATATGAAATGCATTATTTATCACGTCAATAACTATAACATCGGTGGCTGGTAACATTCATTACCTTCGGGGGATTTTATCGGGGTAAGTTAGAGTCGTAAAAGGAAAGATCGTAATAAAGAATATTAATGAAGTAATTTCTGCTTTACATATCCATAAAAACAAAATTGGTCACATTGAAATAATAAAGCCTACATCAGTACAGGCAATGAGTATTTGTTATTTCGATAATATCATAATTTTCAGCAAGATTTTGAAAACTGTTAGCACTACCTATTTTAAACAATTCAGACATTGTACAATATTTATTCTGAACTTATAACCATGCATATTTGTTCGTAATATAACAAAAATTCTCGAAGTGAGCTCGAGCTCAAGTATACAAAATGCTACGAGATGTTGAAATAACACTTATTCCTTATTGATTAAAAATCCGTTAAAGTAGGATTTACTAGATCTTTCTAAGGTATTTCAAGACTGTTGAAAGATAACTAATTATATCCTTCAAGTCCATTTTTTCATAGAAGTAGTTAACAAACAACAATTTTAAATATGACACACAATGGTGGTTTTAAATTGTCAATAACGAATTCATCAAAACCAATCAACACTCAAATCGCCTCAATAAAAAGAACAGAATATATTAACCAGCTCCCAAATAATGTATAGCGGTTTTGCTTAGTAAATGACTCTTAAAAAATAATTTTTTTAGAATATATATATATATATAAATTGTTTTTGAAACTGAAATCTGACTTGATAATGTGACAACTGTTCAATTGTCATACTTTACTAATGTAGTGCCTTTCACAATTTTTGAATATATCACTACAAGGACACTTTATTCTTTGATTTAGAAGGTTTTCAGTTGTCTTTAAATCTTACTTTTTAGAGAAAAACTTGTTTCTCTAAGACCTTCCATTCACTTCACTTATTTTATGAAAATGGAAAAAAAAATTTTTACCCGCGAAACTATTGACACGTAATGACAATGAAAACAACATGTTGACAGAAAACTAATGACATGTTTTATGACAGTGTCGACATCACATTTTCTTTTTTATAAAAATTTTTTTACTGATGTTTTGATAACAGATTAATGCAGTTTGCTAGAGATAACAGCAAACTGCAAAGCTAAAAATTTTGATGTTACAAGAGGATGTTGATGAAAAAATGAATGTAAAAAATTGTAAAAATAATAATAATGCATTTGAAGTTTTGAAAATGTTTAACACAAAGAATATGTATCAAAAGAACACTGGTTTTTTAAATACATACTCTTTGGTATCGATTATATCAAAAATGACACTTGATAGAATGTCTGAAAACGTGATTCACAGACAATGGAAGTTATAGTGCACTTCAATTAACTGCGCTCTGTTGTATTATGTCCCAAATGTTAACTATCCTTCATTTCAATTTTTTAGAATCCTTGTTGTCCTAGCAATTTATAAATCTGTTTAAACAGATCAAAAATATAAAATGAACTTGAGCCAGAAACTTCAACAGGCGAAATACTTAGTTGACTAGTTAAATGCATATTGACAACTTTTACAAGTTTAACATTTTCGAAAAAAAAAAAAAAACATATTTTTAAGAAAAAAAAATTCTTTATAACCTCAATTTTTTAACTTTCAGAATTTCAAGTTTCAATCTACTACTTTTTCGGTAGAAAATGAAATATTATATGAAATATTGATTATTCTATTCTAGGTATACCTCAATATAATATTAAATTTTATTATACAAATGTTTTATATAGAGAATACTGTATTCATTTTAAATTTGTATTTTGTAAACGCAACACTTTATTACGCTTCATTAATATTTCGAATGAACATATTTCTAATTAAATAAAATAAATGCTTTACAAGAATAAAATTGTCGCTGCAAAATGGCTTTTACGATGGTAAAACCTTTACTTACCACCACTTTTACATAACGAATTTCATCAAGCATAAAATTTTAACGAATTTTTTGTTGTTGTCGTTGTTACTAATGATACTTGGACAAGCCAAGCTTGCTATGCCTTGGCTATGCGAATTTAAGTCAATTGGGAGCGTCTTTCGTTTTAATCAGAGTACCATGAAGGTGAAAGTACGACTTTTGTTCTACAAATTTAACGATAGATGGCAGCACCAGAGGATCTACTCCTCAATTTTTGGCATTGATCTGAAGGGGGAGTAAGTTTCTCCAGACCATAGCACCCATGGTAACTGCTCAACAACCGACCCTTGGACTTTCGATTCCACAGATTTAACGAGCACGTATATCGCATGTACTCGGTAGATCTTTGGCGGCATCACCCTTCCAGGTGGATGGCCGATACCCTAACCACTAGGCTACCACGGCCCTTGAATTTATTTTTTTATTTATTTTTACATAACCCAACGGATAACCCATCATACAATCCAACGGGCCCAACCCCCCACTACAAATACCCAACTGTAAACTGTAAGATTCAATTTTATGTTGCAGGTTTACTGTCGTTTCATGTGAGACATTTGTCCTATTTTAATTCTATTTCTTATATACTTCATACTTTTGAAAACTGTATTTTAACAAACAGCGCTCAATAATTCAATAACTACCAAGACTTCAAGTTAGTTATTTGGCGAAACGAAATGCATATCGATGGATAAAGTAGCAGAAATAAGAATGTAAATAATTATAATAGAATATAATATGTGTATTGTGTTACATATACTGAACTAACAAGATTTTGATCAATAAATCTTTCTAAATAATCGCAATTTGGATAAAATTTGTTATTTTGATCCATGTAACGCAAGCCTCAGCATTGAATAGACGTCTCTTGTCGGGATTATAAACAGAAAAATTCATATTGAAATTTTCTAAAGCCTTGTTAACACGAAAAGTTTAAAATATAATTCTTCAAGAAGGGTAACCATGAGAAACCCTTAATAATGAAATACTAATTTTTAGAAAAGTTTATATGCCAAGAAAATTTTCTTTTAAATTAATTGTTTTTAAAAAAAAAGAATAGTTATATTTCGTTTTAGTTTAACATTTAGTCTATTATATATAGCAGACCACTTGAATAAATTGTAGTGATCTTGAAGCAGTAAAAAAAATCAGGGTGATTATTTTACAAAATCTGCGTTTTAAAGCAAAGCGTAATTCTGTATACTTTCATACGTAAACATAACCAAAAAAATTAAGTAAAATACTTGGCATCATTAGTAGAAATTCTACTTAGACATATCCAATCAATTAAGATTATTTAGGTAATGTATAATATATTTTGTTAAATATTTTAAGACTCATTTTAACGGTAATAATATTCGTACATAAAATTTCTGAATTATTTGCTTGAATATGTGTTTTATAAAAAATACTTTTTCTCAATGTACAGTGTAAAACACTTTACCCAATATTAAACACAATGAAATAATTAAATGTTTAAATTAATTTGAAATGAAGGGCAGTACAATAATTATCCCGTGCATCCCTTCTTCATTTTGAAACATTTAACAAGCAATATTAGGAACTTATTAAGTAGCATTTTTATTAATCGGGAGAAATATTTATATATAATTTCGAATATTGTTTCACCTTAATATACTTTGGTTTGCACTGCATTCACTTTATTTTGCACATAGATATGCAGTGCTGAACCAGAAATTTTCGTCGTTTTTAAAAATAAACGTGGCATTCAAATTAACAAATTAAAAAAATACTTTTCCGTCGGCAGGAAATAGCATTAAACTATTAAAAAAAAATTCAAATAACATTTGACAATCAAAAACCTACATTTTTCATATGTGTCAAATAATTAAGATTGCGAAACACATTTTTGAAATAACATTATATGAAAAAACTTTACACAGCTGGACTTCATTTCAATCAAAACATTTTTCATTTTCGAAATAGAAATAGCGTCGTAACAGAATTCCAAGAAACATGAGAAACTACTTCCTAGCTTCAACTGTTATCGCGACAAGCAGAATTTAGAAAACAGGATGTTTTATTCACAATAGATAATTAAAAAAAATATTCTCTTCCAAAAAGTGGCTGCAGCACCGAAAACAATCCCCCTATACTTAAGCGAAACAATTCTTCTAACAAAGTAAGGGTTATTAACTAGCTTGCGTGGATATAAGGAAGAGGGCTCATAAATAAAGTTGCATCATAAACAAAAGGCGCGATAAAATAAAACGAAATTAGTTTTCCGTAGAGCACCTACATATAAGCAGAACTGCGGCATTAAGAAATATGTTTGGAAAGAATATTGAGAAAGACAACTACGATGCTGTCCTCTTCAATAAATCAATTTCCTTTAATAATAACAAACGGAAGTCGCGGCTACATGCTGGACTAAAATCTATCAATCATGCTCACATACAATTTGTTTGAGCCTTACGACGTAATGTAATCCTATTCAGGTTCCGTAATTGCAAAGCGGATAAAAATAAAGTGCATTATTAAAGCTTGTGGCAGCCTCTACACAAGTGATATATGTGTAATCTAGGATGGCATTTAGCTCTACGGGATTCTACCAAGGATAGCAGAAGTCGTCTATCAAAATTTCGTTTTATGACCTTACTTTATTAAAGAAAGAGAAATGAAAGAAGATAATGAAATTTTGCATCTACAACACAATATCGGAATAATCTTGACTGTAAATTGAAAAATCTATCAGAGACTTTATTGCATAACTATGTAAAGTGTTGTGTGTTTGTCACCAAGAGCGAATTGCGGATCTACTTTCTGAACTTAAACCCAAGGCCAAGGAAGAGGCCTTAAGATATGAACTTGAATGCTTATTTTTATACATGGGATAATTCCTGACTGGCGTCTAGTATCTGCTGAACAATGCGTTGTCCCATGAATTAAAATTACATTTAATAAAAAAAAATTTGAATATTTTCTAGACGATTAATAAAAGGTTATGGATATTATTTACATTTGATAGAACATGACTATAATACATTACTTCCGAAAATATGAAATATTAGTACAAATGCAAAGATTTCTTTTAACTCAGTTACAGAAATGGTTTAAAACAAGCGAATGAAGACTTTAAATGAGCTTGGCAATGAAATTTTGAACAGCTTAAGAAAGTTCAAGGTCACATGTAAAGTAAAATACTGCTGCATGGCATTCCCATAGCGATTTTTAATTTAAAAAGAGAGAAATTCAAGCATAATAAACGAGAAAAATTTTTCTACATGAACATTTAAAAGCAAAAGGGAATTTAAAAATTATCAAATACTAATAATACACTTTAGATTTCACAAAACAAACAAAAGATGTTTTCGGAACATCAAAAAAATATTTCATTAAAAGGAAAATTGACAAGCACGATAAAAAAAAAAACTCTACAATACAAAAATTAAAAATACAATACAATGGAAGAATAAAATTTTCCAAAAATTGTGGAAAAACAAGATTCTAAAATGTTGTAGTTTAAAAGGAGAAAAATAAGCTTCAGAATAATAAAAATTGCATTGATTTTCATTGCAGTAAATATAAGATACTGTCAAACTACCCTAATTATAAAAGTTAAACATTTTAGTAAAATTGAACTTTTATCAAAAGTGCTATGGAGCTTGAATTTAAATATTTATTGCCATTTAGTTTGCTGGTTGCTCGTTAAGGATACTTCAATGATAGTTTGCATTTCGCATTGAACACCAGCAATTCTTTTCGTTTGCGAATTCAATGGTACGATTTCTATACCATTTGACATGATAGCATAAGCGAAACAAATCTGTCGAGTTAAAAAGTAACTTAATTGAAAAAAAAATTAAAAACAAATTGTTTACAAATTTCCGGAAAAAAAAGTATTCAATTTTTCTACTTAATTTTTTAAAGTAGAACTTCACTCGGAATTAAAATCTCGTACAATTACAGAATAATTTAAAAGATATTATCAAAGCATATTGTGTTTCGAGAAAATATAATTGCCTCTTCATTATCTAAAAAGTATTACTTGGAAAATGTACTGTGAGCATTGAAAATAGTTCAACTGTAATGCTTTTATCAATGAGTACATAGTCTAAATACTGATGAAACAAACTAATCGTTTTCTCAGTAAATAGTAAGAAAATATTTTGAATTTCAGGAAACAAAAAATAAAGTTCTATTTCAATCAGTGGGATGGTCGCAAAGAGAGATTATCCTTGTGATGACAGTAAAAAGTTCAATGCTTCTTTCTCGATTGGAAGAATTAAAGAAAATAAGCGTTAGACATTACCCACTATAGGAATAAAGCATTTCCTAGAATTAGTCAAAACTAAAATTATTCAGTAGCGTTAATAAAAAATACCAGCAACACAAACTACTTAAATAACTAGCATATATTTGAAAAGTTACAAGAACTTATTATTTGACTGTTGCAGAAGACAATATTGTCTTCTGCAACAGTCAAATAATAAGTTCTTGTTTAAAAATATTTCGACAAATAGGATTCAATTCCAGCCTCAAGCAAACTGTCAATTCTCATAATATATTAGTCACGATTAAGTACCAACTATTTTGGAAATCTATGAGCTTAATAAAATTATGAGAATATATAAAAGGCATTCAGTTAATGTATTCATTATTGCATTCATTCATTCATTCATATATCCAAATCGACTCCGTATTGCAAATTTATTGCACTGTGACATTATGGGAATTGCACAGTAAGAAATTTTCAATTCCCAAAAATCTGCCTCAGGATATCCAACCACTTCATTCTTTAGCACATATAAATTTTAAGAAATTATATTTGTTAAAAAAAATGTTTGCTAATATTCGTATTTAGAATTCACATTTATGTACTCAAGAATTTATTTCTTAAAAAACGCAAGTCTAATTTTATACATATTTTTGTTTAGTTACTTACAAGTATATTGTTGCCAATTTTTTTTTTTTTTTTTTTTTTTTTGTTTTTTTTTTTGTTTATAGTGTCAGTGTTAAATTCTGACACTATAAACAAATGGATTAAAACTCTGGATTTTGTTTAAGTTCAGACTGAAAGTTTGTTTGTCACTCAACGGTCATTTTTTTGTACACGAGGGCTAATTAGACCAGGACCTACGGTTTAAAGTGGATTCCGAACCACTACAAACATCCCTGCCCAAGGTGGGATTCGAACCCACGAACTGTTGAATGGAAGGCAAGAGCGCTAACCATTCAGCTGCCAGCTCGGCGTTAAGACTGAACGAGAAAGTCGGAATCTGTCTTCGGAGTGAAAAGTCTCAGGTTGGATCCTAGCTACTTTGGACAACGGAAGGTGCTAGTTGCATTTTCACGTCATCCAGTCAAATCAGTCGAAAAAGTCAAAATGCAACCTTAATACTAGGTGGTTTTCCGGGTTTCTTTTTTGGCAATTCATAGAAGTGGATCACTATGTAAAAATCACCCAGAAGCCAAAATGTTACTAAATGATAAAAAACGTTTTACACTTTTCGTCAATTAGATATGAAGCTTAGATGATAGCTCGAATATTTTCCAAAGTTTTTGTCTTTTTAACATAAAAAATTACAGTAAAGTCAATAAATTTTATTTATATATATATATAACCTCATGGAAGACGGCAATGCTGTTTAAGTTTTTTTTTTTTTTTTTTTTTTTTAAATACGCACCGCATATGCACTTTGAAAGATGACTTTTCATAACAAAAATGTGTATTCGCGTATTGCAAGGGAGGATATCCCCAACTACACCACCCAAAAAACATGCAATATCCATACAGTGGCTCAGATCGAACACGAAACCTTTCTATGCAAAGACCGATGTCTTACAACTAAACCATAGTATCGTAGCTGAAATTATACATATTAAAAAGCAATTTCTAAGAATATTAATACTTGGGAACCAATCGATTAAATAATATCAGTTCAGAAATTAAATCGAATTTACCAAAGTTAAGAGTCTTTTTGGTCACTTAGCAATTTTAATTAATAGCCTTAATCAATATTAACTTTTATAAATGAAAATCCCTTATCTATGCAAACACAGAATGCAGTGCTGAAGATCATGGATTTTTCCAAACCAAATTTAAAAAAAAGTAAGTTCAACTAAAAATAAGCTCTAACAAAACTGAACTGTAGCACGGCCGTAAATATATCGATAATAAAAGGCCCGTGTTTTTTTCTCGTTAATCTATTCTCACACCAAACCGTGTCAAGGTCTACTCATCCTCTAGATTGAGCATAAATTTCTTCGCAACCCTATTTTGTTTTTATATAAACTAACAAAGCAAACACGCTGTCATCGGATAATCATCTCGCACGCATCCACAGATAGCCCCGAACATTCTTTCCGAAAGAACTGCGGGAAAAGAAATATTCTCCACGTGAAAACTCGCTAAAAGTTAAAATTTATGGGCCAGCCGGACGAAAGTTTATATTTATAGAGAGCGTGTTGATATGGCAACTGCAGAAGTGGTTGCAAATCAAAAGCTTTGGGTGCTGCTAGTTAGATTTAAGAGAGGCTATTTCGCTCATCCTGTACTCCGATGTGATGGACACTTTTAGTAAATTATGGATTAACAAAGGGCGACCTAGTTAAATCTATTGTCAAATAACGAGCTGGGCGTTGTTGATTTGCGTGGGATCTAACACAAGAACCATTCTTTTATTGTCACGAATAAGCTTCCTTATAGATTGCGTTTTTTATTTAATTTTGTCGCAAATAAAGGAGCTAGAAGAAAAAATACAATTGAAAATATATTCCAATTGCAAAATAAAATGACTAGATTTTGTGATAAAGTTAATTTGAATTTCAGGGCTTCTAATTATTTTGTATTTTTTCTATTTTGATCAGAGTACACAATGTTTTCAGAATATATGAAAGTTCATGGCGAAGAATATTAGTATGCTCCAGTCCTAAATATAGGAAGTTTATCTTTCAACGGTCATTCTGTACCCATGTGTACCACATCGACAGAAATCTAAAGTCGATTTAGAGTAATTATAAACATCCAAATCTGATGTGGGAGTCGAACTCAAGATTCGTTGATCGAATGCCCAGACACTACCATTTGGCTGCTAGTTTCGCCTTAAATGCTTGTTGTCAGACACAAATACACTGGATTCGGTTATAATAATGGGGCATGAGGCTAAGTGCGGTTATAAGTGGTTAAAAAAAGGTTTGCACCATTATGAAAAGGAAACAAAAAATTGACCAGTTTAATTTATTAAAAATAAGTTGTTTTTCAGCCAGGACTTAACCAGCTTTTAAATAAAATTCATGTAAAAAATATGGTAAAAAAATCAGTAACACTAAAAATTCTGAAGAAGTTGAACCATAAAAATACTCATATATATATATATATAGATATATATATATATATATATAACACATTTACTTTCTTGATAAATTTTCCTTACAGAATAAAAAAAAAGAAAGAAAATATCTTAGTAAACACTTTGTTTATTAAGATTTTATATAGGGCTAAAAATAATTTTGACATTGAAGTTCACGCTTCTCTCTCTCTTCCCTTTTTATTTATTTTATGACAGTTAAAAGTATACATTGTCAATTGCCTTTAAATTAATTTTTTCTTGTTAAAATGAACACTTGGATTTATGATAAATTAACATTCTGTGACAACACGCAATGAATTAACTTCAAAAATTGTTTTTGAGCGGATTTGTTTAAAAGTACAACACATAGTATTTTAAAAATCAAAGAATAAAGATTGTGTTTCAACCCTCTAAGCACAAATCTATCAAAATCCTGCAATAAAAATGAATTGATTAAATAAAAAATTTGCGCAAAATGCTTCATAATATTAATGATACATATAACTTCTAATACTTAACCATCTGTTTCGAAATACAGGTAAATTTTATTAAATAATGTAACAATCTTTTCCTTTATCTATTGACTACAAATATAGTAATATAAACACTGTTTTAAATGGGCATGAAACATAATTAACAATACATGTAATCTCGGCGAACAACTGGTAAAAGTAGATTTTGAGAAAGTGCCTAAAACAGTTTAAGAGTTACCGCTAAAAAGTATTCTAAAAAATAAATTTTTAAAAATATTGAAAAAAATCATGCAAAAATATTAAAAATGCATACATTTGTGAAATTTGGAAGGACAATATTACGAACTCGATTGCTCCATTACTTATAAGTCAAATCACAAACAAAGCTAATGCTTAACTGTGCCAATTTAATACACAGCGAAAACTAAAAACCACAGAACTAAAAGAAGAGCAAAGCAAATTATTATAAATTAATAGAAGAGAAACTTTTAAAAGGAGGGGAAAAAAAGGCTGCATGCTCTATTTATTAAAAAAAAAACTGAATTTCCTTTGGATTGTCGGTCAATATCGATAATATCGTAAACAGCAGAGATGCAATGTTTTCCACGTGAAAGAAAATATTATTTCATGCGTCCTTGAAAAAGAGAAGTTCTGCATTCTTTAAAAAGATAAACAAAACAAAATTTCAATCATTTTTCTAGCTATCAGATTAAATTCTAAAAGGCAAGCTTTTTTTCTTCAAGTGTTGAGATATCTTAAGATTACTATAAAGATACCCACCATTTTAAATCGTCGTGCCGAAAGTTAACTTATCCGCATAATGATAAAATTTCAATTTCGACAGCAAATCCGTTTTTTTTTTTTTTAAAGGATTAGAAATAGAAACTTTCTCTTAAAATAGTCATTCATCTGAAAAACCAATAAATCAAGAAATTCTTAGTTTAGAGCTAATTTTGTAAAGCATTGCAGCTTGGCGACATAATAAGAGATAAATGGCGAGTAAGGAGTCCGTCTTAAGCCCAAACTTATAAGTCATTATAGCTGTGCACCGATTATATTACTTGATATGGTAAACCTTATTTACACTTCAGAAGAGAAGAAGCATGGCTAAGTGTCATACTGAAATCTTTCATGAAATATGAAAACGTCGATCTTGTTCAAGAACAATACATTTAAAAGTAAAAATTATGATCTCAATTATCAAAATTTGGAAGTCTAGACACGGTAGGATAAATTTTTCCGAGTTTTTTCTTATGCGCGCAAATATTTACAAGAGGGGGAAAATCGACTCAAAATATTTACAGTTAAAAGCAAAATTGTCAATTTTTTGAAAGTTAAATAAGAATTCAATATCAATATATATATATATATATAAACTCAAAAGTTCGTAAGTTGGTAGATGAAAGTTTTCAAGATTTACGAAACTCGCAAAATGTTATGCAAAAACTCAGAATTAACGATTTCTGGTAAATTTAAACAACTCTGCTTATCTCAATCCTAAATGAGTGCATGCATCAAAATATAAAGTTTGCTTTAAAATTAACTCATTTTTTTGTTGGCGTGAAAGGAAATTTCCCATTAAATATATATATAAAAAAAATCATCAACAGCTGCAACAAATTTATGATATGTATGTAGATACAACCTATTAAAATATGTTTTACAACAATAAATTTGTTTATTAATTAATTAGTACAAAAAACGTGATGTAATCATAAAAGCTAAATCAATAAAACCGAGACCTTTTTTTTTTTTTAAATATTGTTTATAGAAAGAATAAAAATCAAAGCAGCACTCATTACATAAATGCGAGAAGGCACACAATATAACAATAGAATCTTAAAAGTAAGGGCATATTGAAAAAGGATATAAAAGAATAGTACGTAAATACATTTTGCATATAATTTGAAAAGTTTACGAGAACAGAACATTTGCCTTCCCAGTTTATTGAAACATTAATTCTAAATGATAACCCTGACTTTAAATCAAATTACGATTTGCGAAACACGTTTATTCAGTATCAAATTAAAATATGCATATAAAAACATTTAACACAACACAATTATTTGAAACAACTTGTTAATGTATGGAAAAGGACGGATATTGAAATTGGAATAGAAGCACAGAAGCAATGCTTTTTGAAATTATAAAAAACAAAATAAACACACACAACCAAAACATTTTAAAATGTTCAGATTAAATACAAATGTTTGAACTTTGAGAAATGCAATGCTGTGTATATCTAGTTTTGTGCGAGTGTGCATGAATTAATTTTGCCAGCCTATACAAACAGAGAAATGTTAAAGGAATGCTTTCTGGATGTACAATGTGCTTCCTGTAATTAGAATTAAAGCTTTACTGTAATCAAAGTAACCAATAAGAATTTTTTATCCATTTAGAATAAGTGTTATCTTTTCTTGTCCAAAGTCATAACATTCTAACAGATTTAGAAATATCCTATGTTTATTGTGATGATTATTATATAATTCCCAAAAATTCATTAATTTGAAAAACATTAATACAAAAAATAAGAGTTCAGCAATACAAAAAATAGGTAGCTTTCAATGGTATAAAATTTGGCAGAATTCATGAAGTAAAAAAATTGACTAAATTAAACAATCGTTACGAAGAAAAGAATTACCAACCAATAAAATATTTAAATTATATACAGGGTGTACCAAAACGACCGCATAAAATTTGCACAGCTAGATTCCTCGTTGGGAGTACATACAAACTGTCCAAGGAAGCGTTCCTGTACGGTCCATATTTTACGAGAAAAACACAGAAAACAGAAGTCACTTCCGAGACAAGAAAAAACACTTTATTGAGCATATCAACAGCAGTATATGCATAATGTAAAACAGATGTTCAAAGTGTCCGCCTTGAATGTCGAAACAGGCTTGAGCACGCCGTGGAATGGCTGTCTTCACACATTGCAGCATCGCGGGGTCCACCGAAGTATAAGCAGCGTGCAGATGAGCAACTAAGTCCATTTTCATTGTCACTACATCTCGATACACCAGTTCCTTGAGATGGCCTCATAGGACAAAATCAACGGTGTAAGATCTGGCGGACATAGAACCGGACCTTTACGTCCGATCCAGCGTCCGATTCCATATCCAGACAACTACGTAGAGAAGCACAGAAATGTGTAGGAGCCTCATCATGCTGGAACCAAAGGCATTTCCATTATATCAAGTACATATCGTAGTAGTCACGAACGGAATACCTGGCCACTATACGAAGACTACCTGTAGCTGCAAGATGCAACCTTTTAAATACCAGTTTAATGACGGGTTAACGTCATTCAGTGGCACGCGCGCATGCATAACGCGATATGTGCGGCGAACATTTTAAACATTATCGTCTGGAAAGATATGCAAATACTGTTGTTGATATGTCGAATAAAGTGTTTTTTTCCTGCACCGGCAGAGACGTCATACTTTGACTTTCGTTTTTTTTCTCGTAAACTATTGATCGTACAGTTTTTGGGCAGCTTTTATGTACTCTTAACGAGGAATCTAGCTGTGCAGAGTTTATGCGGTCGTTTTCGGACACCCTGTATTATTTCCTATCAAAAATTCAATTTTGCTGTTGAAGTACAATTTTAATTTGAAACACTATGGCTGCTTTACTAGCACAGTAAAGCATTTGTATATATTTCGAGTAATAAAAATAATTAACTTATGACCGCCATAAAAAAAATTAGTGTTTATCTTTCCCCTTTGACAAAACTTGAACTACGTTTCAAAACATTATACGTTTCCTACATATAAAATTTTAACTCAAGGCAACTTACTGTTTCAGGCAAAATTATATTCACCAACATTCGTTGACAATAATATACTAAAAACTTCTGAACTACTTTTTTCTTTCATTTTAAAAAGAACGCTTTAAATTTAAGTTTTCGAGCTACACCGAAACGTAAAATATAAGAACAATAGCAAACGAAGTTTTTTCATTTTCCACTATGAATTTATTTGACAGTGAAATTTTAATTTCGCTATCAAGTTATTTTTTGGTAAATAAAATGGGTTGGAAGAAATATAACTATGTGTGAACAGTAGAAATGAAACATAAATATACACACACACAAAATCAAATAGATAAACCATACTTGAAATATTTCCTGGCGAAATTTTAATAGTTTCAATGACTTAAAATATTCATCTGATGAGAAAATTTATCGTAAGTAAGAAAGTTTTAAAAATAATGCAATGCATATAATACGTCAAAATTCGTCCCTGAATTTACTTCCCCATGGAGTTGAGATTCGAATTTTATCTGATAGTAAAAGTGGAATACAGCATTTGGCCAGATAGAAACAAGTGAGAGACAGCACTGGGGTTTCAATGCTTCAAATGTTAAAACGTATGTCCGTATCGCATCTTATTTACCTACAGTGGATTCCTTCCCACGTGGATCTCCAGGGGAATGAGATTGCGGATATTTGGGCCAAAGCTGGTGTGTCTGAGGGCGGTGTGCCGTCGGCTCCTCTCACATTTCAGCAGATTCATTAAAAAGATTAAACGCAATAATAAAACCACTTGGATTGTCCCTCCTGAGCATCATTGGTACCGCTGCGCCCGTCCAGGTGCTTCCTTGGCTACTGGTTTTAATAGACAAGAACAAACGGCTATTGCCCGTTTAAGAAGTAGCAATCTTAGTAACTTGAACTTCATCGAGGGTACGAAGAAATTCAAAATTTGCTCCAAGTGCTTAAATGAACAGACCTCTCCTGTACATATTCTTCAATGCCTTGGTCTCTCCGTGAGAGATCTGATGGAGAATCCACTTATGGTACTGGACTTTTTGAAGGTGTACGCGCTCATGGACCTGGTCTAGCACTGCTGACCTCGGGGGCATGCAGCAACAACAACGTCAATATTACCTTTAAAGAGATAAATTTAAAAGAAATGATATTAATATTTGTCTTTGATGGCTATTCTTCCATGCCAGTTGATTTAGTTTGTCACTCTATTGTCGTTAGTAGTCATTCTTTGCACACGAAGACTAATCCGACCCGGACATATAACTTAAAGTGGAATCCGAACTGCAACAAACATCCAAGCCTTATGTAAAAATTGAATTAACTAACAGTTCAACTAAAAGGCAGAGAGTGAAAAGCATCTGCCTGGAAATTCAGAATTTCAGTTCTATAAAAAGGTCAGACTTTATTTTGCAACCCTTGAGTATTGTATACGTACAAATCTAATATTCAGTGCAATAAAGTTTCAGTATAATATAAAGCTTCATTTCTTTGTTCCTTTATGGTTTCTGCACAATAGGGCCAGTTTAGTCAAAACAGAATTGACTGCAATTGAGAATGGATTCTGAAACATCACAAAATTGAAGTGGAAATTTAACCCACGAATTATTGATCTAATAACTACAACATTAAACATTTAACAATTAAAATTAAGATGAATATAAGACGATGTATTATATGTAACGATATGCTATAAATACAACTATATTAATGCTTATTTAATATTCCCACATTCATATTTTTAAATATTATACAAACAGGTAGTTAAAAAATAATGGAAGAACATCAGATACATAAAGAATCCTTTAGTATGATGTAAGACTGAATGCAGAATGTAATACAGTTTGGATTCGTTGAGAATCAATTCATACAAGTGCTCAATAATGCTTAGAAAAATATAATATTATTCATGGATATATTGTGAAAGTTCTGGAAGAGATGCTGGCAGAGGATATCAATTCCGTATCAAACATTCTAAAATGGACCATAACGGTTCAATTATATTTAGCTCGGGTGACTGTGTGGACCAAAGTAGAGGTTTAACTTCCTTCTCGTGGTAATCGAAACATGACTGAACATATTCCGATGCAAAGATTATCAACGTGGAAAATTCCACTTACAGCAAGGAACAGTTTGCATAAAGAAAATAAAGTTTCTTTATACTTCTTCTATGGTAATAATTCATTTTAGAGTTCCAATTTGTCTACCAAAAAACACCGAAAGACAGTGAAGACAGTTGGAAGACAATCGCGATCATACGCTTGTGCAGATATCTCCAAAGGTGCACTGGTTCTGTTGTTGAGAAAATAGAGTGAAACACGATACTGTAAGCCCATCCCACCGTTCCACTTATCAATCGACCAGTTTTGTGAATGTAACACCATTGTAGAGGATTTGTGGCACTGACATCTGTGAAACATGTGACTTTGGAATTGGTGCTCTGCCGTAAATGTTATTAAGTTGTCTTCTCACAAATCATTGACACTGGATGCTGTCTGCGGTCACTTTTATTGCAGTTGTTTGTGTTTTAAACATTACAAATCCGCTTGAATGGTAGTCGGTTGCTTTCACTCAGCTTCTCGTTTCATCCCCTATTTTGCTCTTTTCTGAGCATGTCATGCCACACTGTGTGTGTGTATGTTGTCATGACTTTAAGCAACGAGCCTCTAGAAGCGCTTGAAAAGTTGAGATGTTTCACTTTCACTTGTTCCAGCTAGACTGGCTTCTGTACTTCTTTGAAAATCTGATGTCCGACATATTAAGCATTTGAAAAAAATGCAAGATTTATAGAACTTCGATAAATCTAAAACATACGATGATAATGTATGCATGTATATTAATATAAAGCGCTGATAACTTATTATATTTTAGTACTTACGAAGTGCATTCAAAAATGTAACTTTCATTTATGTGTGTTTCCACTATTTTGATAACAACTTGTATAGTCACAACTTAGTAAACTATACGAAATCCAATCTTAAAAAAAATATTTTGTAACGTGCACATGTAAATAACTAAACATTTCACATCAAAGTTGAGAAATTTAATCGTCCTTTTCAATCAAATATGTTGGAAAATTACAAAAAAATAGGAAAATTTTGAGACGTATAAAAATCTTTCCATTTCATTTGAATAACCTGTCAGATTAAAAAAAAGTGTTTTAATTAAACAGAAAATACATAGTTGAGAAAAAACGGTTTTATTATTTTACTATTACGTATAAAATGGAAAATGTGTCGAAAGGATCAGCATTTCAATACAAACATCTGGAAAACTTCCGTTTTTGAAAGAAAAGAACTTCTTTCGTTCTAGAAGCACATTAAACCTTATTTACTTTCGTCCTTTAAGCTCACAGCGTAGTGAAATTTCCATGCAATAAACAAAAACATTAATCAATCAAGCGAGGGAGAGAAAATATCCATTTCATTTATTTTAAATCTGTTCTCAAATAACAACGAAATGTTTACAGTTCGTGGTGCTGCCATCTATCGGCTGAAATCTACATTTCATTTCATAATAGAAATCATGAATCTGAATCGGAACTTATTACTTTTACAAATTTTATATGAGAGTTTTTCTATAGAAAATAAAGTAAACAAAGAAAAATAGAATTATTTATTTGTACTATAACATAATCAAAATATTCTCTTATTTTAGAAAACATAAATTTAACATTAATCCAAACTAAATCAGGGAAGCCAAAGTTCTAAGAAAATTTATCGTAGTATGTAAATGAAAACTTAAAAGGAAATTACGAATTGTTATGAAGATATTCGCTATTACAGACAACCATGTAGGGCCGTTGTCCTACAAAATTATAGATTTGTCTATTATTAGTTATGAATATTATTTCTTTGGAATTGTTTTTTAATATTGCGATAGTACTGTAGAAACATCGTTGCCAAATGAAAGTTTATTATAAATACCAGATTTTCTAACAATTGGTAAAGAAGATAATTTTAAATTCACTAATTTCTGAACAACAAACTTTTTAAAAAATATACGTTATCCGTTTAAGATTATAAAATATTTTTTTTATAAACTGTATTTAATTCATATGAAAAAATCCATTTTAATGAAATTATGAATTTTTTAAAATAAAATCATGATTTTATTATTAATTAGCCACTTTCGATTTTTCTAAGCATTATGTTAATAAATAAGAATGCGACAAAAACATAAAATTAAATATTGTAAAAAGAAAGTTTTCGATTGTTTTATGCGTAATTCAGTGTTGTGATGCTTATTTTGAATTTAAAATATTTGCGAATGAAGAAACTTAGAAATTTATGAACAAAAATTTTCCTGCTGATTATCATTAAAATTTCTGAATTTACGTTACATATTTTGATGGAAAACCATCTAAAATGTGATAAGAAAAGTATTAAAAATGCACTTAAGATGCAGCATATCACAATATGGCAAAACACAAATAACAAATACATACATTGAGGAAGATTTTCATTTGGTTTCTCGCTCTAAGTGGATCTTTACGCAACTTCATTGAGAAAACTGTTTCAAGGTTTCTGAAACACCACATCAGAGAATGAAGCTGGTACAACCATATTTATTGAACCACCTACTACAGCACTGAACAGTCTGCTACAATCTTGAAAGTCCATAGTTAGCAACTCATAAGGTATGGACTTCCTTCTCTTCATGAAGAACAAGCGAACATTTTATATTTTCAATATTGTTCTTCTTTATTCTACTGTGGAAAGCTATTTCCCTCCCTGAAGCAGATTAAAATCAGGTGTGTACAACAGAAGACGAATTAATATTAGTTCTACAGGAAAGTTCTGTCCGTTGATTGATGATTCTGTTAAAACTATATTAGAGCAAGATCTGACATCTTTTTCTGACAACATGGGAGATCGCAGAAAACTTAATTCAGATCAGCAAAATATTTCGGACCATATTTGGATGATGGAAATATTCAAAATGGGTTCCTCGTGAATTAATCCGAATAATTTTGATGATCGAGTCACCATAGGCGTATTTCTGCTTGTTCGGAAAAAATTGAGCCCTTCTTGAACCAGATGACAACTGGGGATGGAAAAGTGAACTACCTAAGAAAACACTGTACAGAAAAGGGTATATACTGTGAGGAAAAAATCTAAGCTCTTCCAACTCTAAAACCAATTTGATTCTGAATAAGAGAATATTGTGTATATGGTGGGACATTCAAGCACCAACACATTATGAGCATTAAAAATTGAATGAAAAAGATCAATTCGGAAAAGTATTGTCAGCAACTGGATAATTCAAAAGCAAAAGTCCAAGAAAAAGGCCGACGATGTTCCAAGAAAGAGGCCAAGAAAAAAAGTTCGTCAAAAAATTGCAGAACTAGAATGGGAAATTCTGCCCTTCACACACACGTGTATGTGTTGTGTGTGTGCGCCATATAAACCGGATTTATCACCCTCCAACTATCACTTGTTTTTATGCTTAATATATTGTTTTTTAAAGGGCAAAAATTTCAAAAATAAAGAAGATATCTATCGAGCACTGCTTTAATTCTTCGCATGAAAATATGAAACATTTTTAAATAATGTGATATAAAAATTACTCATACGTTGGCAAAAAGTCATTAATAATAATGGCAATTATAATATTAATACAGTTTATTGAATTTAAGAAAAATTTGTATTCTGTTTTATTTCAAAAATGGACAGAATTTTCCGGTAGATCTAGTATTATGCAATGTGAGGTTCTACTTATAAGAAAAGATAACGATACACGTCATGCAATTTAAAATGTGGTTCCACCTATGCCAAACTATTGCGGGGAGGGGATTTAGGGAAAATATGTAAGCTTCACTTTCCCCAAACTAGAATGATAGATTTAAGCGGATAAAAACAAACTGCTTTTTCCAATTACTAATTCTCATTGAAAATTGTTCAGTGCTTAATGCAACTAAAATGAAAAATTTTTTATATACAATTTTTATAACCCCTGCATAACTACATATATATATATATTTTTTATCATTTTCATTGTATAAATTTTACATGTGTCTGTTATACAAATTGGAGGGGAAAAAATACTTAACAGAAATAAAATTCTAAGAAATAATTTCTAATACTTATTATATGCGAAAAAGACTATCCTTAAGTTTTTTAAATGCATAGGAAAAATACAACATATTTGAATTTTCCCCATAAACTTTAGACAATACATTTTTTTTTAAAAAAAAAGTTATTTATTTAAAAAAAAGAACTTTTTTAAATAAATCTTCAAAATAAATGCCATCAGAATTTTCTCTTTTATTCAAATACGACAATATTTATAATTAATAACTGTATAACTGCCATTTTTAATAACATAAATGATTGATAATATAAATGATTGAGTAATTATATATATGTCTAATCAAACATGTATTCTTTAAATTTAAAAAATTACATTGAATTAACACAATATGCATACAGTAAGTTCAACAAGTGCTACCCGTATCTTTCAACATAAACTAATTTTATTTTTTAATCATAAGAAAAAATGTATCACCGAAAAAAACCATCATTTAAAAAAATTACATATTAAAAACTAAAACATTTAATGGCCCAACAGATTATTGGAATCAAGCTAATGATTCTAAAATGCAGATGACGAATTTTTCTATTATAATCTCGTATTAATTAAATCAAAATCCAATTATTTATGTTAAAACAATTATTCTACAATATTAACATTTTCAACATAAAAAAATCTAACACAAGAAAAGGAGTTTTCTATACAGAGAAATATTTAACTTGCTTATGCTGCCATCTATCGACATAAAATTTAAAAATTGTTTATTTTAATGCATTACAAAATGCTTATTGGAATAAGTCATTTTAATCACAACGTATCTTTACAACAATTATCATTTCTCATTCAATAAACGATAACATACGATTAAAACATACGATAATTTTTTACAAATCTCATCAGTATAATATTTCTTAAGGGAAATATAATTTAAAAACTATACATTCAATACTCAATATGTTGAAGACTGCATACATCGAAAATGGTACAAATTATTTAATAATTTTGCATAATCAATAAAAGTGAATTCAATATTCTTTTAAAATTTTCATTTTTATGAAACCTAATATAATGAATATATATTCAATAAATGAAAGATGAAAAATTTAACAAGATGTTAATTCTATTTTTCAACATTTAAATTTTGTTACTTTATCAAAAAATCGATATCCCCTCCTTTATGAGCACTTTTAATTTTTTAACAATATTTTTTTTTCAAAATTTTAAGCAAAAAATTATTTTATTAAAATTTAATAAATATTTCTATTTAATTAAATCTTTTTAAAGAATTAAATAGAAATATTTATAAAAAACTAACAATGATGGCGGAAATATTCGAAATTTTTATTTCATTCAGTTCAATATATTAAATCCTTCTCGTAAAACCATGATATTTTTTAATCGTGTATACGTAGATTTAGAACTTATATTTATGTAAATGACTTACAATTTGCTAAATGACATTTTTAAATGCTAAAATCAGACACGCAAGAAGTAGAAATTATCTGTTTTTACCACATTTTAGTTACTTTCGGAATTTTTTTTCTAACGGATTCAATAATCGTGCATATTATAAATATTTTAGATTAGCATACCAGCATTGTTTAATGGATTTCTAACGGGTAGATTTTTTTATAATTTAAAATATATAGAGAAAGGGATAAAAAAAATCACTTTATAATCCATTTTTTATATTTTACATTGCTTATTTGGCGCAGGAAAATTAATAAATGTCAAGATAAATTATTTTTCCTTGATATGTTCGTGTGAGAAATCTTTGGCATTTTTCAAATTCGTTCGAATAAAAAAAAATGTTACTGCTAAACAATGTTTATGAATGACGCATGGGAAATTAAAGCAAAAAAGTAATAAAAAAAATACGTGACGAATTAATTCAAAAGTAAAACAACAATTTACAAAACACAGTATAAAAATAAATACATTAAAATTAGATCGTTGAAAATTATTATAGAAGCTTTGTGAATAATTAATAATATTAGCGGCAGAGAATATACAAATATTTAAGATGATTTATAACTGAAGAGAAACGAATGACAATTTATGCACAAATCGCTCCACAATCATAATCATTTAAAACTTTGTTATAACTTCTTATTATTATTTTGCAAATTTCTATTCATTCAGATTTATGAGTATGACACATAATATATTGACTGTTAATATATTAAGCAATTAATGGAATAAAAATTTCTTCCCTAAAATAAGATTCATAATTATCATCAAAAATGGCAGTTTTTTACTGCATTATTAACACGTACTGTGGGGGATGTGAACTGGAGCACTTTGTCATGTTCTCTCTTCAAGTTCGCACTCAATAATTCAAAAACCCATAACAGGAAACAAATTAATGTCTACTAATAATTGACCAACACGATTGGAAACAAATTTATTTAAAATATTTGAAGTTCCGAATAACGGCGCAAATGTCATAGCACATGATATTCACATTAGTTTGATCCAGATAAAAAAAAAAAAAAAATTCTACACATAAAACTCGTAGTTAACTAAGTTATATACTGAAAGTTACTTTAGAGATATAACAACTAACAATAAAAACCACATTGCAGCTGTCACTTTTTTATCAATTGATCAATTATATATTGTCATCAACGGAATATGTTTTTACAAAAATAGTATCAGAACTTCAAAATATTTTAGAGACTATTAGAGAAAAATATAGTCAATAAATGTTATAAGAAAACAAGCTCAAATACAAAACCATAAAATCTTCCAAAAAAAAAAAAAAAAAAAAGTTTAGGGATATTTATTAGTTTTGAGATTTTGTGATCGCTGACTTTTGTTGATATTAGAAACGGAATAATGTAAGCAGTCGCGCCTTAAGACAGTGATTATATTGTAATGTAGTCACTCTTTTCTGGGAAACATCGCTTAATATTGATTGAGTTTCGAGCAGGAGGCAAAGAGAAAATTTCAACAAGTGTATATCTACCTATTAAGAACTTAATTTGCTAATTATTTTTTTTCCTCCTGTCAGAAAAAACATTTCAACGCTGACATCAAATTACACTGTGACAGGCTACTCATTTCATCACAGCTGCACTTGCGTAAAAATCAAGGCCCGCAGAATATTCACAAAATGATGTCAGACTGTTGATATTAATCAATGTTAAGGAAAATCATATATAAGGAGAAAAATCAAATAAATCAAGTTTCGTTCCTTGAATTCGACAGCAGAACATTAGAATGTTTTCCAATTTTAACAGTTTATGTGCTTTAAAATTGTTTGTCGAATTTGTCATTTGCAGGAAAATCATTGTGTTATTATTGTTAAATTTTTTTTGTCTTTATAGTTGGCAAATTGGACAAAATGAAATATTTGACAACATTTCAACATTATTTAATTTAGTATCAAATAAGATATCTGTTGTATTTATTCCATAAACATTCTGATAATATAAAAGTAGTTTCTACTTTACAAAAAAAAAATAATAAAAACACGGCTCTTAACAATTAATAACAAAAAATAAATCTATAAAAGTCGATTCGTAATAAAAATCTCAGAAAACCCACTATATAAAATATAAACCGAGTCGAATTACCATGGATATTATTACACAAGAGTATTCATAACGAAACTTTAATGGAAATTCTGTCTAATAAAGCTCTACATAAATGCACAAAATAAGGGCCGATGTGAGTAAAAGAAAAGGAAATCAAAATTACACGAGAAAAAAAATTAGGAAGGTGTAATGGAGGAAGAATGTGGTTACTAGTTATTTTTTTTATACATTTTACAGAAACAAAGGATTAAAAAGTTAAACCGATAATAATTGATAGCACAAATGAACATAAAACAGAGTATCATTAAAATTATACATTCAAATATTTTATTCTCTCAAAAATAATTGATATATATATTCACATACAAAATCAAGCTTAAAAGAAAATAACTAATTCATTACGAAATATTATGAAATATTAAAAAATAAAAATCACTAATTCAAGTAGAGTAACAATTTCATTATTTTATTCATTGCTTCTCATGCTGTAGGTCAATTAAAATTATTTAAAAAAATGAGCTAATAAAATGTGCTAAGAAATGTATTGAAACAAAAGATAATTTTCATACATATTTTTTACTTCTAGCATAAAACAAATCGATTTTTATAGACAGAATAAAAAAGTTTTAATTTATATGTAAATATACTTCATAAATATTCAACATGAATAATTATCAGTAAAGTTTTAAAAAAATGCTTTTTTTTTTGAGAAAAACTTTAGTTTTTTATCTTTTAACTTTCACATATTACTAAGAAATTTTTTTAACCTAATTAAGTAATTTACACTAAAGGAACTGGGTGAAAACTCGAAGTACAATCCAAACGATATGCATTCTATAAAAAAAAAAAAAAAAAAAAAAAAAAAAAAAAAAACAGCGGTGAAAATAAATTCTAAATGCACACATCATGCATCAAGATTTAAAATTTTTAATTCGATCTTCAATTCCGGGACAAAGGTTTATATCAACATGAGTGAACGATTATTTTGTCATCTGAACAGTGAATCATCGCAAACAGTGCGTGACTGTAAAAATCAGTTCTATCAATCTAGCGACATTTGTTATTTCGTGAATACATGAAATAAGTTCTCCAAGTCAAATTTACATATAATCGGAAATAAAATACATCATTTTAGAATGATTGAAAAGAAACATTGATTGCAAACAAATGATTTAAAAAACATCGAAATAAATATTAAAACAGGAATTTATTGAACGGTAATTTTTAAATAATTCCTACTTTTTCTTAACTCATTTCATAATTTTTATACTTATAAATTTAACATAATTATTTTACACAAACAGCTGCACTCACATAAATACAACAGTCCAGAAAAATAAAATAATCTAATAAAAAATGTGATGAAATTATCTTTGGAATGTTTCCAAGCGTTTATATACAATAACTAGATGGATTTCGCTTTATATTTTGCTTTTCCAAAAAGTTTTTTTTTTTTTTTTTTGACAATATTTATCAGAATAAAATGCAGTATTGATATTCAATGAAAAATATACACTAGGCGCCTGTTTCTAAAAACTAGCAGGGTCCGGTAAAATAGTTTATAAAATCGAAATTTCAAAAAATAGAATAAATGTCAGAGTTAAAACTAGTTTTGCCATTAATTTGCTCTCTTTATATACAGATAGGGTCCTATTAGAAAAAATCTATCTAATACGAACTGTATAAGAAACGCATACAAAATAAAATTCATACTTAAAAGAAATTCCTACTTTCGTTTTATTGATGAAAAATAAGGAAAAGCCATCGCTTTTTTCTGTTTCAAAACAACATTCTAAGAATATACAGTTAGTCAATAAAGTCTGTACATCAAGAAAAAGTAATATCAAATGCAAATTCAAGGTGTGAAAAGGGTAGTTTCTTAAAGTTTTATTTTTTAAATATTTAGTTTCAATAAAAAACTTTGAAATTATTTAAT
This sequence comes from Latrodectus elegans, assembly GCA_030067965.1. Lineage (NCBI taxonomy): Eukaryota > Metazoa > Arthropoda > Arachnida > Araneae > Theridiidae > Latrodectus > Latrodectus elegans. The sequence goes on from CM057809.1 coordinate 40,435,479, forward strand.
TGTAATATTTTCATATTTAATAATTTATGCACACTAATTTTTAAAAGATAATTGGCCAGAAATCAAATCCAATAAAGTTTGCATACAACGCAATGGTGGATTTCTTATCTAAATTTTAAACTTCAAACTTGAGTATGCAAAGAAGGTTACAATTTCAAGGTCATTGACTTATATTATTAAATTATATTATTAAATTTCATGTTATTTGGAAGTTTTTATTCTATTTTCTTTGATGAAAATGACAACCAATAAAGGAATTCCTTTAGTTAAGAGACAACTAATTATAAAATTGAGAGATGAAGGTATGAAACTATTCGTGATATTGGTAAAACCATTGGAAAACCATATTCTAGTGTACAAAGTTATTCGAAATTATCTTGACACTGGTATAGTCTTGCTGTAAAACCAAGAGGTGGGAAACAGAAGAAGCTAACTCAGAGAACAAAGAAAAATTCTTTTATGAATTAAACAAAATACTAAACTTTATGCTGCAAGCATTGCAAACGACATTTTTTGTAACTAGCAACAAAGTTTGGTTTGTTTGTCGCTCAACGGTCATTTTTTGCACACGAGGGCTATTTAGACCGGGACCTACGGTTTAAAGTAGATTCCGAACCACTACAGACATTCATGCCCTAGGTGGGATTCGAACCCACGAACTGCTGAACCGAAGGCAAGAACGCTAACCATTCAGCTGCCAGTTCGGCAACTAGCAACAAGGAAATTTAACCTGAAACTGTATGAAAAGTGCTGCGAAAGACGATTGTCATGGATGCAAACCTTACATCCATGGTCTAAGCCATACATTTCCGAGACAATTAGAAAGGAAAGAATTGCTTTAGCGAAAACATATTTAAACTCTTCGCACGACTTCTGGAAAAATGTAATTTGGTCTGATGAAAGTAAATATGCACACAATATTTAAATTTAATTGTTTGAAGAAAACACCCTGTTGTATGAAGAAAACCAGGAACAGAACTAAATCTGAGAAATTTAAATCTAACTTTCAAACATGGAGCTGGAGGTGTGATGGTAATGGGGTGTTTGTCGTTGAAAGGAGTTGGAAATCTTCACATCATTGATAAAGTCATGGATAAGGTATGCTTATCTAAATATTTTAAAGAAAAATCTACGAGATAGTGCCCGAAATTTAAACATTTCTAATACCTTATTTTCCAACAAGACAACGACTCGAAACATACAGCTAAAATTGTGAAGGAATATCTCCTCTATCACACTCCAAGACAGTTGCGTACTCCTCCACAGTAACCAGACCTCAATCCATTCGAACATTTGTGGGCAAAATTGGAGAAACTAATTAGAAAACACAATATTACGTCGCGAAATGAGATAATTAGTATATTGCAGGAAGAATGGGCAAAATTTACGTCGGAGGATACTGAAAAACTAGTGCAGTCAATGCTCAGACGTCTGCAAGTTGTTTTGAGGAATAAAGGATATGCCACAAAGTAATTATGTAATGTAAAAAACTTATATTTTGCATTTTTTGAAAATGTACGCAGACTTTATTGGAGGAAATTTCTGAGTTTTGTGGACAAAATATATTTTTGTAAAAATGTAAAAACTATTACACTTAAATAATTTACTTTTTATTTAAGTTTACAATTGTAGTTAATAGAAGAAAAAAATTTAATGATTCAAATGCATTTTTTAATGTTTAAGTGTATTTTTAATTTAAAATTTAGTCTGTACGCAGACTTTTATGACTAATTGTATATTGTTTCATTTTTTCGGTATAATAAAATATTTTATTGTTGTTTTCAAAAAAGTACCTAAATCTTGTTATAACCTTCCATCTGTTTGTTTTCAAGATGTCAGCAACACTACACCATTTTCTTTGTTTTTCAATTCCTGCTATTATTTCACACTCTCCCTCCATATATCTTGTTCAGATTTTCATAATCCTTAATTAAATACTTTTCACTCATCCACTCAAGTTCAAATGCATTTTTTTAAGCTTGTAGTGGATGACACTTGATGTTAATACTTTTTTTTTTCCTTCCACACACACAAATATTAAGTCATTAAAATTTAATTAATTTATGCTTCATATGGGAGAAAAAAACTATTATTCTTTGTTGACTTAAGTAGGAATTGATTGTAAATATATTGACAGTAAAATTTTTCTTAGTTGACCTAAATAGGAATTGACTCATTAATTATATTCTCAATCATTTAATCATGCGTATAAATTACAAAAGACTGCATTTTAAGACATGAAATTTTGGGCAATAGTTATTCATCCATGAACTTTGACAAACTTATCTTCACTCAAGATTTCCGGTAAATCTAAGTCATCTAAGGTTTATTTTAGTCATAGTGATAATAAATCCTGCATGTCAAAGTGACCGAAATTTTTATTTGTAACATGCATTCCAAGCACATATTGACAAATGCATTGCACCTATAACATTATTTTCGTAAGGTGACACCAAGACATGAGAGAGATAACTCCTTGCAAAAATATCTTAAGATATTTGCATTTGAAGCGATTCATTTTACTCTACAACACAAGAATTATATTAGGGGGGTGAAATTTAACAGGGATTTCGACATTAGTAGTGCAATTAGCTATGACAATTAGAAGGATTCACGCTTCTCCAAAGAAAACGGCAAGTTTCTCAACCATAAAATGAAATAGAAAAAATTGGGGAAAAAAATAAAACAGACAAAATCCTAAAAATGAGATTTTCCAAAATTTTAGTTCAATGGGAATAAAATTATCATTGCGTCTACGGGAACACTAGAGCCAAGTTCGTAGAATCGTAAGTGTTCGTACATTAAAAGTTCCTAAAAGCGAGAGTCTACTATAAAAAACTTTTTTTTTTGGCTTGTGCCAGCTAGGCTGAAAATATGGGGTGCGTTGCTCCACTTTTTCATACTGAACCATATTTGGTGTGGAGTCCGATTGCTTCAGTACACACATGCCATAGGGATCCGTTTATAGGGTAGGCAACCATTCACACCTCATTCATACACAGAAGGGCAAAGACAGGATAGATAGAGAGAAAGTACATCCATGCCCGAACCAGGATTCGAACCCAGGTCCCTATCCGCAGTCAGGCACTCTGACCACTAGACAGAGCGGTCGGCTGTAGAAAACTTATTTAATGTAATAAATAAATCAATGTATATGTAAAATGCTAATAATAATGAATCGTTTCTACAGAATAAATGAAATGCGATTTAGATGTTTACATGCGACACTGTTTTATGGAAAATTTGATACTAAGTAGATAATAAGCAAAAGAGCAATCAGATTAAGAATTTATATATATAATTGCACAATATTTTCAATTTCCTAGGCAAATATATAAATTATATAGGCAATAACAAGATCTTTTAATTTGCCTCTCATAACCGTTTGAAAATGGTTCAGAAAGATACATTTTAATATAAGGATCGGTAGATTAATTAAATATACATGAAATTAATCTTACCCAGCGAATTCATTTTACAAGTAAATTTTAGCATAACATAAGTGCACCTTTTACAGTTTTGAAGCCTAATATTTATTGCTCCACATTCTTAAGAATTAGTGTTATCAGACTAGAGACCTTAAAATTCATTCCATGTGCGACGAAGAAAATTAATTTTGTACAGATGTTAATTTAAGACAGTTGATATTTTAAATTTAGCAAAATCTTGAAAGTTTTGGGCACTTTTAATTATAAAGTAATAAACACAAAAATTTTGAACATGCACCGGTATAAAGGAAGCCGGTTCCGGCTGAATAAAGGAAAATACCGTATTTGCATTAAAATGTATCAAAAAAAAACATATCAAATATAACTAAAGTTTATTCACTTGCCTAAATTTAAATTTCCGCTCAAAACTTACATTTTACGACGCGTAACTAATTTGATACCTATATTTTAAAGTGGATTCCAAATCACTGCCCACGTTCAACACGAGGTAGGAACTGAACGCACGAACTTTTGAGCCGAAGTTCAGACAAACATATGTGAATTAAAGATCAATCCCAATGAATCGTATGCCTAAAATGTCGAGGTCTGAATTGGAAAAAACTTACAAGAGTAACTACTTTAAACTGAATTAGAATTGGGCGTTAGAAATATTTTTCATTCTAGGCAACCAAATTTATCAAAATTGTTTTTTTATAGCTTTAATTTTTCTCCAAACCAATAACACACACAATAAAAAAAGGAAAATTACTCAAGTTTAAAAAGTTACCTCTACCTTTTTTTATATGAGGGATATCAATAAAAGTTACAACATTAAAAAAATTTAGAAACAATAATAATTACCGTTGAAATAACAGCATGAGAAGTAACACATGTGACAGTCACTATGCAAAAAATAAATAAATAAATAAATAAAAAATCACTCAATAAAAGTTATTTATCTGCTAACTTCTTTGTGTATGACCATTATAAATTTTTCATAATAATTACAACATAAGTAAAAGTAAACATTAAATACAATTTAGGGATATACCCTAGTATGCCTAAAGTAATCAATAAATCGTTAGCCGAAATCACAGAATAAACTTTTGAAATTCCTCTGTTACTGCCTTTCGATATATTCTAGAAATGTAGCTTAGCCATATATCGATGACACATAATAAAATCTGTTAAAAAAAGAAAAATATGCAATTGTGAGACATCGTTAAATCACTAATAAAAGGAATCTAGTTTCAATAGCGTACATCCAGCCCAGATTCTCAATTCCATTCGTCATTATGCAGAGAGGGTTCAATTCTCAAGCTTATAACAAGATTTGAGAGTCACGCACACCTCAAGTGACGTCACAATAAGAGAGGTCGAAAATTCTGAGTACATGCAAAGGTAGTTTTCTTAATCTTGACGCAGAATGTTATTTGATTCGATGGGAATTAAGATTGAAATATAATTTTTGGTTGAATACATAAGTATATGGAAATTGCAACTGAAATTTCAAGTGCCAATGGTGAAAATTTTGAAAGATTTAAAAAACACTAAAATACTGATTATTTTACTTAAATCGATTTCAAAAGACGTTTTTAAATCTTCTGTTATCTGCTACTCTATTACGAACAATTTTGCATGTGTGAGAAAAATCATATGTTAACTGTTGATTGGTTTGTCGTACTATCGCTACTTTTTTTTTTTTATATGTATATTCGAACGAGTTCAAAGTGGTTAAATATCGACACCCGAAGTGGGAATCAAACCCTCGAACTATTTAACTGTATTTACGAAAATAAGATGGTTTATGGATGGATAACCTTTTCGTGAAAAAAGAAGAATTTAATAGACATTTACTTAAATAAATAAGCAGAGAAATGCATAATTATATAACAAAAATATGGCTGCACGCAACAGAATAGCTTAGTTAACTATGATTCTTGACAATACGGAATAGAAAATATTTTACACACGCAACCAAAATGTTTCATGCTGAATTTCATTGTGAAACATCACTTGGAAAACACAACCTGAGTAACAATATAGATCACTGAAAGGATAATAATAAAAAAAATTTATAACGGTGGACACTTGGTAACTAACCCTTAGCTGCAAGGCTTCTCTCTTTTTATCTCTTTTTCTCTTTTTACCCTTAGCTACAAGGCTTCTATCTTTTTATCACTTAGAGAAACTTCTCTCATTTATGGTTACCCTGTGCACATCTGTGAACCGAGTCACGGAAGCGAGTAGCATTACCCACGTCACTCGTCCACACACACACGTCACACTCACACGACCACAATCGCGTTTATAGGGTGGGCCACATTCATTCATCATCTCAGCAGAAAAGCCAATGGGAGAAAGAGAAAGAAATGAAAATCCAAGCCCGAAGCAGGATTCGAACCCGGGACCAACTGTTTATGATTCAGGAACATTAACCACTCAGCCATCGACCGGCAGGAATAATGTAGGTGTTTGAGTTATGGTCGTGTCAAAAATGGAGAAATATTACCAGACACCAATTTATGAAAAAAATTTAACACACTTGAAAATAGTTCTGATGCTAATAGGATCTCGATAGCTTGGTGGAGTAAAACGTTGTTCTCGTATCTAAAAGGAAATGAGTTCGACACCATAAAAAATACCGCCACCTGAGAGGGTTTATCAAACCCTACAAATGATTAAAATGTTTAAGTTGCTGCTGTAATTGAAAGTTATGAAGAATACTAGAAGATTTGATCTCATCACTCGATCGCAATTTAAAATATATACGGCAAATGATTCACTTGCTTCAAGCACAATTTGTACTGTTATAAAGAAGTTAAATTCCATTGAAAGAAATAGGCCGAAAAATAAACGCAGTGTAAACTTTCTTTAAGAGGTAAATTTTCATTTCCCATTAAAATTATATTGATTGATCAAAATAGCAATAAAAATTCGAAACAGTATCTGTCATAAAAGCAGATAATAATAAAACAGGAATCAGAGTGACCATATCCCATGAACACATTTTTTAAATTTTATGTATTGTAGTTTTACTGACCCGAAAATGTCTGTAAAAAGTGAATTACTGTAACACTGAATTCCATACATTTTAGTAACACTGTAACATGGTAATTTAATATCAATCACTCATTCATTCATTTACGAAGACAATTTTCCATTAAAAATGAAATTGATAAGTTCAACAGCAGAAATTAGAAATCATTCGAGATAAAATAGAAATGATAGAAGTCAAAGCAATTTACTCGCCAATGGGGCCCACAAAATAAGAGCAAAAGTTAACACCTGATGTGGCACACCATAAGGTCATATCTAATGTGGATATATATCCAACTTTTAGATAAGTTGTTTATTTATCAACTTATGAAATACGGGCGATTCATCATAGTATCAATCGAAAAAGCATTAGAAAACAGCTTGATTTTATAAAAAAAAAAATGCTTTTGAAAAACCCGCACAAAACAAGAGAATTACCATAGAAAAATAAGAGGCAAAACTAAAAGCAAAAAACAAGTGGTAATGCCATAATGATCCATGGCATTGGAGAGAAAAAAAATGCACCCCTAATTATCTTAAAAAAAAGCTCCCTCAAAGGAAGCCGATGGCTATCTCCCTCTTTTCCCATACGTGGACCTACCACACTGTCCAAAGACAGCCATATATGGATCAACATTTCCTCAGCCAGTAACACTGGGTTTTCGCACATCTGTACCTATTTCTTAAGGACACGCGTCCATTTGACGCGTGAAAAAATACATGTATTAAAAGTAAAGCAACAAATTCAAAATCGTTATAATTAAACACTACAAGTAAAAAAAGAAAATATGAGAGTATACAGTTTTTATTAGTCAATCAATAATATAATTATATTACTTCAATATTCTAAATTCATTCCGCGCCTGTCTCTTTTACACAAATACCCTTCATACTGACACCGACAATTTCATATTCATATTCACAGTTGCCATTTTTGACTGGGAAAAACTAATTTACTAAACATTTTATTCAGATTACGACCCCGTAAAATAGATCTGTAGACATGAGTATACCACAGAGAAATTTAATATTTCAAAAATTTTTAAAGAAAATAAAATTTAAATGTATATTTATCTCGTTCACATGATAAAAATCAGTAAACAGGAGATAATACAAAATTGCACACGTTTTTGTAACTTTCTTACTATTTGTTGCTATTTGTCTTAATACTCTAAGTTAGTATTAAGACAAACAGCGAAAAATTGATGGTGGGTAACAACCTAAATCTTGTCATTTTATCCAACTTTCAAAAAACGAAGTTATTTCGTATTTCTATAGTTCTAGCATTGTAATAAGTATTAATAGGTCTTTAGCAAATTCATAAAACTTAATTTTAGCTAAACACAATCAAAATAGATTAAACAACTAATCCCATGTTGATAGTTTTTTTTTTTCGATAAAATATTTCTTGAAAAAAGACAGAAAACAAATGGAAATATTTTCAAAGGAGATAGGAAATTTGACTAATTCATAAGCACCGTATAGAAATTAATGTTATTTAAAGAGGTTAATTGAGTCCTTATGAAGTAATTCATTAAGTAAGAAATAGAATTAATAAATACATTTTAATAACTTTATTTTATTGTTGCATAACAGTGATGAAAAAATTCGGACTCTGACTTTTTTTCTTACTCATTTTCTAAAAGGTTTTACAAATCATTTACATAAAAATTGATCAAACATTAAACAGTATATTTCTGTGTATTTACATTAGAATTCACGAAAGAAAAACTTTATATTGATACAGACAAAGAAAAAAACATAAGTTTCTAAAATATGAATATACAAGACAAAGCCTGTTGTGATTAAAGGTCGTATTCTATCTAAGAATTCAAATAAATATAAATTAAAACCGATGATATTTTTCTAAAGAATATGGTTATTTCGTTTGATAAATAACAAAATGAAATTACTTAACTCTCTTCAATAAATAAATTTATAAAGATCAAGAATAAAAACAAGCTACTAATTAATGAAGTTATCTATGAATATTATAAATATGGAATAAATGTTTTGATGAATCTATTATTGGTAACCTTCACAAATAGTTAGACGAGTCCTGTCCAAAATAAAATGTCTTCTTAATATTGTTGATTTATATAGATAGTAGTGCAAAATCGTTAAAAAATAATAGCGCAATATCGTTAAAAAAAATAATAGTGCAATATGTTAAATAATAGAAGCGCAAAATCGCTAAAAAATATAGTACTACAAAATCGTTAAAAAATAAAGTAACGCAAATCGTTATAAAAAAATATTAGCACGAAATTGTTAAAAAGAAATAGCTTAAAATCATTAAAAAAATTAAAGAAAAGAAAACGTACAATATTCGAGTAAAAAATTTGTCTGATCAAGTGTTTTTATAAAAATTTTGTTACTCTAAAGTCATTTTTTTTTAAACAAGAGCTAATGTAACTGGGACTTACAGTTTAATGAGGATTTGGAACAATTTTTAATAGGCATTTCTAGTTTTTTTGAAGTATTTCAATACAATGATAGATATGGTTCAGATACCAATGAAATATAAAATAATAAACTTTGTGGAGAATTAAAATACATATAGTAAATTTTATACTGTACATAACTGTCTTTAGTTTTTCATTACCATTTAATATATAATGTGTGGAAAATGCAAGTAACTTAGCAAACAAGTGAATAAACAATTAATTACAGATATCAAAGAAACGGCGCGATTAATAGTAACTGGATCATTTCTTTCAATATATAAATATCCCTCCTAAGAGCACATTATTTATCATTATATTCTGGGTATACTGCACAAATATGAGGGCCTAAATCTAATTCCAAGCAGAATCTTATTTGGTTCGCTCGAGAAACCATTGTTTTTGGCATTAGAAGCATTATTTAGAAACAGTCTCAAAGCTATAATCTCTATCCTCACCAAGAAAAAACGTCGTGATCAATAAATGAACGTTCCTAGGCAATCCATTCACATATTTCTTCCAGAATGGGCTTCCCGCAAAGATTGCTTCTCGTGGAAACAGTTCAATGTAAAAGATGGGAATCTAGCTTTTCCGAAATCCAGACACGGATTTCAACTATTGTTTACATTCTCGTTCAACAGGTAAAAATGATAAGAGACTCTAATTTCACTTCATTCCAGGCTAAAGACCATCGGACATTAATCAGAATATCTCAAGAGCAAATTGGGATTCTTTCGTTAAACATATTAATATTCAGGAAAGCGTGTAAAAAAAGCTGTTTATTTAATTGATGAAGAAATTTAAAATAATAAGGTATTAAAGCAAAATATGCAAAAAAACTTAGAATTTCTATTAGACTTCAAATATAAATCCATCTTTTAATTTCAAAAAGGAAATTTAAAAAATACATTCGAATCTTAAAAGATAAATTTTTTGTAATCGAGTTTTTAATTTTATACTTCAAAAGCAAAATTTAGAAATTTGTATTTTAATATACATACTGTATTTTAACATACAAAAATTTTGAGAGGTTAAAAACGATGAAGTTTGAATTTTTTTTTTTTTTAAATGCTGACTCTGTTGGAGTACGTAAGTATGAAGCAATCCTAGAATAAGCGTAAGATACTGATGTTTTCAGTTAACCTTTCCAAAGACAAAATGTTATAGATAAAAAAAATACGAACACTCAAATTTCAAAAACTAAAATTTTTGCAAGATCCAAAATTTTATAGTTGAAAATTATTCCTTAATTTAAAAATTTAGCCAAAATAGTCTATATAAATCCGCTGCCGAACTTATATAGCACGAAGCAAAGAGCTTTTAATCGCATGTAATGCTAAAGACAAATGGAATTTCCATATTTAACCAACCTTCAAAGTGAAAATAGAGAAAATTTGATTATTTTAATGCAAAAAGAATGGAGATTGTAAACGCCAGACTAAAATAAGTTTATTCACGAATAAATTTGAGCGAAAGTATATTGAAAGCAACGTGTGTAAACAATGATAAAAGTGGAAATGTTGGTGTTTAAGTTAATACAAATATCAAAGTATATAAAATAATTTAACAAATTTTAACATATTTTTGTTGTCTCTAAATAATTTAATAGTTTTCAATTTAAAATAAAAGTTTCTCAGAAATCCTAGTCCCTTTCGATTTTAAGAAAGCTGTCAAAATTTAAGACATTCCGCAAAATCAACATATTGCATTTAAGTTTATTCACTATTGCTAAATGCAATTAAAAATAACACACACAGATTTGGTGTTATAGTATTCCTAAAAATTTCACAATTATTATTAGCCATGCACGACCTACAACACATTTCTATGAACTGGATCTAAACGAGAAAAAAAAGGTAACACAAGCAGCAAGTAGATTGTTTAGAATCTTATTAAGCGCATAACAATCAACTATACAACGTTCCATAATCCAGCTAAAAAGGCAGTAATGTTTCAATTATGTTTCCCCTCACCACCACCTTCTCGAAAATCAATCTGAAGTTGAGGGAAAACACGAATTAGAAAAAGAATGCCAGAAAAGAGAGCCTTCGCGATATTATTTCCGTAATCACCATAGCAACAGACCCTTTTGTAACTGCTTTCCCCCAACAGTCTTACATCAATTGGATTTTCCAACGCATATTTATAAATGTTGGCAAATCTTATTATCGTGATAGTTCTCAGGATGACAAAGAAAATAACTTTCGCGGAAGTACACAAACCTCCTGCAGAAATATTTAAAAAAAAAAAAAAAAAAAAAAAAAAAAAAAACGCTTATAATAAAGTTTCCCCAAGAAAGAAAAAGTGCCACCTTTAAATATTGTTTTCCTACTAAAGCATTGCTTAACACAAATTCTTTTCTATTGACGCTATTTTTTGCGATTATAAAATTTACAAATATACCAATCATTAAGCAATGTAAAAAAAAAGCATTGTATATTTATATGCATATTCATTGTAATTTTTGCAAAATGTATCTTTATAAATGTATAAAAAAATTTTTAACCTAAGTGTAAATATATTTTACTACAAACGTTAATGAAAATATTAAAATTGAATTTAATTTCGAATAAGCTTAATCAATAAGTATAAAATTATAACAAATTTTCATATACACTGCATTTATCTGAGCATTTTTATGGCACCTTACAAAAATGCTTACTATTTATTAACATGAAGTTACAATTCCTCGCCATTCCATTATTCCCCTTCATACTTTTAAAATAGGCTCCACCAAAAGCCTTACATACCACACTAAAAACAGTTTTTACAAAACACAAGAATGAAAAGAAAAGCTTCGTTGTTAATTCGTAAACAGAAAACTATTTGAATGTTAATTTTTTTGGTAACTAAATACCATGATAATCTTTTTTTTTTTTTAAACTTTGTCTTTGAGACTACTTCGCAATTCAATTGGCACCTCTTCAAAAAATTTACTGATAACAATATTCCTACAAAATTGTTTCAATATTTAATTGAGAATTTTCAAATCAATTAAATATTCATAAATTTGTCATGAGAAAGTTTAAGTGATTACGATTTTAAACAAGGTTTCCAATTAAGTTATCATCAAAATATCCAGATAATGAAATAAATGGCCATATTTCAGATATGAAATTAAATATGTTTTCCTTTTAAAAAGGTTAATTATATTAAATTTCCTGCATATATATGATATATAAAGTCAAAGATAGGTTCATTTTAATCAAAGCTAACAAGGTTAAGATTTTTCGATTTGTATGGGTTTAATTTGGTTTGCTTGTCAACCTATAACGCCTTTGCGAACGGGAGCTATTCGGACGAGAGGCTGTAATTTAAAGTTGATTCGGCACCACTACATTCATTTAAGCTAGATGTGAAAATCGAACCTATGAATTGTTGAACAAATTTAACACTTCATTTAAACATTAAAATGAAAATTTTAATAAATTAATAAGAAAAAAAATATCACTTATAAAGTAACTAAATAGATCCAAAACATAAAAAATGCGTCTTATGAAAATCTTTTCCCACTTAAATTGAGAAATAAGCGAACGTAATAACTGCAAAATAGTCAAGTCAAGATGAATGAGGAACAATTAAGAAAACCCTGTATATACCACCTTTCAGAATAATTTTTCAATATATCTATATAATAACTGCCTATTTTATATATACATGATTTTAAAATATAAAATATTTCACATTTTTTACTTACATTATTATTATACTGAAAACCTAGGTACCATTCATAACTTACATTATCCTGAAATACGAATCCCCAAATCTCCACAAACACGCATAAATTTATTCAGGTACTAACATGCAGATCAATATTTACTTTTCAGAAACAAAAATATAAAATGAAACTGCTAAAAAAAAAAGTAATCAATAACAATAAACATTAAAGAGTGAGAAACGCATTTGCATAATCCCGTCGCACATCTTTTTGGTCATTGATCGCTTCCACCCCCAACCCAGAGTACTGCATTGGCTTCTTCCCCTCACCCCCCGAATGTATCCCCGGGGACATAATAGAGAAAAGTTATACCCCGCATTTGGGGACAACAGGTGGGGTAGATCCCACATAATAATCCTTTTTTTAACCGGACGTATTACATTGTAAAGGAAACTAGTATTTCCTACAGCAAAAAGGCATAAGTGTAAAATATTTTCGGTGACAAAAATATCCCGTGGAAGAAACTTGTCATTTCAACAGATATAGAAAACTAAAAATTATTTTTTTAAAGATAGTAAACAGATAATTCTTAACTATTTCTTCCTTTGCATAGTGGTTTTACTTAATGTTTTGCACTTATGGAAACTGCACAATGGAAAGAATGAAAATGCAATGAATACATCACTTATAAAGATTGTAGTGTGAAAATTATTTATAATTTATAAATCTTTCGCTTATATATCTATATATATATATATATAGACTATATATATATATATATATATATATATATATATATATATATATATATATATATAGTCTATATATATATATATATATATAAGCGAAAGATTTATAAATTATAAATAATTGTAGAGTATTCTAAGCAGTTTTTACAATTTCTAGGAATAACCATTACAGAATAATACCGGGAATATTTTTATCAATGGATATACAAAATTTTCATTTTTAATGAGAAACAAGCCGACTGATTAATAACAGACTTAAAACTTAAAATTTGAATATCAAATTTATTATGAAGTATAAACCAAACCCTGGGAAGAAAAATTTAAGATTTTTCTTACCAGTTAAAAAAAAATATATATTGGAAGAAAAGTATTCAAAAATTCCAAGAGTTTTACCAAAAATATTATACTTCATACCCATTTGAACATCTCAATCTGAATGGAAACAGGGGGAAAATGGAAATCATAGACAATAAATCAAATCGCGTGACCCACACCACCGTATCACTATTCTCATAATTGCAACTATATCTTCAGAAAAGAGCGTGTAGAACCGCCGTTGAAAGCATTTATTCGTTCACACAGATGAGAGTTCAACCACTCTTCCTTTTCATCGTTCATAAAAAGCAATACTTAAAAATTGCTTTTATTTGGTTGGCAGAGCAACGTTCCGCCTCGCTACTCCTACACATGTTAAATGTTCCTATTAAAAAATAAGATCTCGCCTTCTTGCCCCTTACATAATTTACTAGTACATCCTTTGTCCCTTGGTTATAGTTTGGTTTAAAAAGCTTAACGAAAAAGAAGACCTTTTATTATTCATAGCTTGTACGATACTCGCAACCGGAACTCTCCCTTTCGGATCCCGCCCTTTTCTCATTCACCGAAAAATTCGAAGACTTCTCAAAACAGTGAATACCTCAACTGTTCAAGTCTCTTATTTCATTTAAAAAAACACCAATCCGAATAAAAATGAATATTCTAAAATCATTTTAAATAATAGTTGTTGTTGTTGTTCTCTTGTGCCAGCTAGGCTGGCAAATTGGGGTGCTCTGCTCCACTTTTCCAACTGAACCGTATTTGGTGAGGAGTCCGACTTCTTCAGTACACACATGTCATAGGAACCCGTTTATAGGTTAGGCAACCTCTCACACCTCATTCACACACAATGAAAGGACAAAGATAGGATAGAGAGAGAGAAAGTACATCCATGCCTGACCGGGATTGGAACCCAGGACCTCCCTATCCGTAGTCAGGCACGCTGATCACTAGACAAGTTGGCCGGCATTTTAAATAATTACATAGAACATTTTACGAACATTTAAAAATTAAGAATGTATGACTTAATTATTTCGAGTGTCAACTCTAGAAAAATGTATACCCAAAGGATTATTGCAATTGTAGTTATAAGTAAAGAAAACGCAACATAACCAGTTACAAATGAGTGTTACATTTTTTAATGGAAATAAATATTTAATATCATTCATCAGTTAAATATATATCAAACATAAATATCAAAAGTATATTTTTTTCTTTCAAAAATGCTAAATCTGGCAAAACTGGAGGTCAATATATTCATATTGAAATATCGAAGAATTTCAACTGAAAGTAATTTTTCGTCATTTTAAAATAGTTCAATACATATTGTACAACAAGTTTTATGTAAACTAGAAAAAATTTTACACAAACAAATGACTGTCATTATTTACTCATAAGCGGTTATCAGCGAACACAGTAAATAATTTCCTTTTATAATTTCTTCGTTATATTTAGAAATTCTAATTAATCCAGGTCATACGAAATTGAGAAAAAACTTTTTCTTAATTTAAACATTAAACAATATTCATTACTATCAACACATTCGCATAAATATAATTAAAATCTTAATAATTACTTAAACATGATTAAGGTAGAATGCACACACAATAATCATTCACAATTCTAAAATACTGATTCTCAACTATTTCGATGGTAAATTTTTTTTAATCCAAATACGTATTTTATATAAAATGAAAATACAATTAAATAAGATATATTTTACTATGCTGTCCTTTACTTATGCAACTCTGCTTTTACCAGTATATTATATAAAGAATTAGAGTTATACTACTATTATATACTAAAGTATATATATTTCGAATATTTCATAATTGTGCATATTTAAGACTATACCATACTGCAATAATCATTAAAAAACAACTATTTCAATCAAGTTAGTAGATTACATTAAAATCCGAGTTTATGATTTTCCGATATATTTTTTAGTTCTTAATCGTTTATATATAAAGCTTATAATAATATATAAAACAAGTTTAATATATAAAGCAAATAAACCATGTTACCTGCATCTGGTTTTATACACAAATTCTTCAAATAAAATATAACAGCACAAAAGGACTGAAAGAAAAATCGAAAGTTTAACAGCTTTGGAAAATATTTTTATGTAAGGTTGTATTTGTAGAGTTAAGAGCTTTAAGAGATTTAAGTTTGAATAAGGAAAAGTAAAAAGCTTTCTCAAAAAGAGAAAGAAAAAAAAAAACTTGAGATTTTCGAAACATTCAACATAATACAGAATTTCATTTTTCGAATTTATTTTATTAAATATGTACTTAAAACAGTTTCGAATAAATTACTGTTAACAATTTAAATATTCATTAGAAAATTCGGGAATGAGTTACTAAGCTCAACTGTTAAAATTATTAAGTTGTTAACGCTTATAAAATTTTAATAACTTTAATTAAGAAGCTGCTAATTTATTATTTAAATATATTGAAACAAACCACAAAAATGTTGAAGCAGTAGCAAGTAATTAAGGAAACCATCTAAACAGTAATTTACATAATATGGTATCCATTAACCATATAAAATGAAGACTATGTGTACACCATAGTGTTTAATATCAATGTCAGAAGACATTGTTGTCAAACACAAGAAAATAATTAAAAAGTTGGATAACATATTTTTATTTCAATAACATTCAAGATGAATGTACAATTCGGTAGTTGATTTATCCTGTTAAACTTGTTTTCCAGATAAAGATGTTGAGATGGCTAGGGCTGTCTTCGATAGCTTCGGGGACATTTAGGGTCTTTGCACGTACTCCATGGACACGACATCATCAAGCTTCTATGTATAGTGTTAATAGTTTTATATCAAGTAGCTCACAATTTGCCATCCAGATACTTTAACGAAAATTTTAACTGACCACTTGCTCTCTTACCACCAGATTACCGGAAAGCTTCCCCCAAGGTAACTATAACAATTTATGAATAATAATTATCCTAGAATTGAGATCGGGTTGCATTTATTGATAAATATAAGAAATATTGAATTCGTTAGAAATGCTATCTAAATAAAAAAAATAAATAAACTTAACATAAATATCAATAATACTTAAGATTCTTTTGAGCCAAACTTTAAAAGATAAAAATTAAAAACAAACTATATTAAGAAAGTATCGGGAAAACGTGAACGTACAGAGTAGAAAAGATGATAAATATATTTATACCAGACTATAGTCTGGAAATATAAAAAAAAGCAAAAACAAATGGGTCTGTCTGGTGTGACTAAAAGATTATCGATGAATTATTTACATAAGGAACTGAATAAATTTAATACTTTTATCTGAAATAGAGCAGCACAAAACTATCGAAAGAAAAATTAAAGGCATTGCAGTGTTGTAAAGTAGTTTTGAAAATGATATGTTTGTAGAACTGAAAAATATGAACTAATATGCATTTAACTCGTGTTAGAGATTACATCCACCAACAGAAAAAAATACACAAAAAATAACTTACCAAGAAACATATTTTAATGGATAAATAATCTTTGTTAAAACTACTCACTGGATAATTTAATAGCTTATAGATATTGTAAGTGTTTGAATATTCGCACTATTTATTCTCAGAGTAAGGTTTGGTTTAGCATGTCGCATTATACTTTTGACTTCCAATCAAATAAAATTTTTAATAAATAATAAGTCGTATTCGTGTGTGTATTATCAGATTAATAACGCAAAATCTCAAGATTCTTATTCCCACCGTTTCTCAACAAATGGGAATAAAGAAATTAGCATCCATTTCACATTGTTCTTCACGGGCAGACGTTAAATCACAACACTGAAAGTGTGTCATCTAGTAAATAAACCTTTGACATTACATAATGGACAGCGAAATGGTAGAAGTTTGTTGAGGGAGAGAACCTTTTAAGCGTAGTGTATTGAAGCAGTCTGGAAAATTTTTCCATGGATAGCTGGCTGGAAGGCCGGAAAACTTAGCCACCTAGCCTGACACAACAGTATATAGAAAATTACTTATTTTACAAATGCCACACATTAGCGCTTAAGCTATTAGTTCACGGGGCCTCCAATACTGTTTGACAATGTCCTCATACTGAGAAAGTCAGTACTGAATTTAAATGTTGAAAAATAAATGGTTGATAAGAGTCACACAAAACAAGCACACATTTTGGGGAACGCACGATTCTAACTCTATAAAGATGGTCCTACAAGCAGTCATGTCCACTCAATCTTTAAATAGAATCACCGCAGTCTTTCTTCGAAAACTGGGAACAGTTCTCTCCTCCCCCAGAACTTCCATTTCTTATTCCTTTGTGCGTTGAATCATACCCTGTTTTAGAGTTTTTCTAAAGGTTAGATTAATAATCAATATAGTAGTGTGAAAAGAAAGAGGATGACTTATACATTGCTCTATCAAAGCTCCCTTCTTAGTCAGTGCATCAGCTGTTTCACTGCTCGTTATTCCACAATGGGCAGGAATCCATTGGAATGAAATTTTGTGTGCTAGTGCTTTAAGCAAGGATCTACATTTTAAAATTCTTTGAGACATAGTTTGATTATTCAAAAGGAATTGAAGTACACTTTTACAATCTGATAATATGACAGCTCTTACAAAAGAGTGGCCGCAAATCGACAGTTGTTGAATAGCCATGGCAATACTTCGATTTCATCATCGAATCCAGTAGTAAAAGATCAAAATTGTTAAGTAAAATCAAAAAAGTTCACTATGGATACCTGTTCCAGGACCATGTGATCTCTCCAACATAGAGCCCTCAGGGAAGACATGCAACATTCTTTTCAGGATAGCGAGCATCAACTGTCTCCACTTCAAAAGATCTTAATTTTGAATCACTAATTTCGTTCTTAACAACTCTTTGTATAAGGTCAAGATTTAAGTTTAAATACAAAAAGTCCAATGGGCAAGAAGGAGTAGGTAAAAGAAGATAATTTTTCTGCTCAAATTCAAAGGAGCCTATAGAAACTAAAAAACGCAGCATCTGTTTTTATTGTACAACAGTGAAGGGGAACTACTCCGAAGAATGCTTTCCAATCACTTGAATATAGTGAGCCTGCATCAACCAATCTTTATAATTATTTCTAGTTACAGCTTTTAATTGGTTATTGATTTATATACCTTGACTAATTAGTAACGTACTAATTTATAACTACAAGAAACTGACTAAGAAATTAACAGTTTTTAGATATACCCTTTAATTTGAGGTCGTATGATTTTATACATGTTTATTCAATTGAGATTTACTCAATAAACCAGATTAAAGTGAATTTTTATGTAGGGCGAGTAATATAACATTTATTTATATACTTGAAAGCGTGAAAAAAAAGATTAATATTACATCTATTTCATAAATCCCACCTTATACACTGAAATTCAATAAGTATACTTTCAATAATAATCCTTTTTAACATTTTTTAGAAGGTATGACATCATAAGGAAAGCAAAGCTTTTGGTGTAATAATGAATTCTCCTCGTGTATAATGAGTAAAAATCATTTTACAGTAATTAACTTTACAGTAAAATAACTGTTTGAATCTTTAAAAAAAATTGAAGACATCAAACTCTAGAAATTAGAAAATTGGGCAGATGATTACACAATATTTACTACATGAATTAGGAAGTTAAGGATGGTCTTTGATTATATCCTCCACATCACACACACAAATAATTACAGCATAATGGAAAACTTCAGAAAACAAAATTAGTATTGTTCGTTATCACAGCTACTTAAGGTGACATTTAGCAAATGAAATAATGAAAAAGAACACTGAAGTAAGGTTTCTCAGATTTTTTTCTTCGCACACTAAAGATAGTTAAACCAGGACTTAAAGGATTCTGAACCGTCAAGGTAGCCATCGAATGCACGGAATTTGTTTCTTCAGTTGAAAGACCGAAAGCATTCTGCTATCAGCATAGCTGTGTGTGTGTGTGTGTAGCTATCAAAAAAGAAATCTTGTACATAAAAATATACACTAGTACAGAATCACCACTAAAAATTTCTACAACGTTTCAAGAGGACATTTAATATGCTAGATTACTGGTCATTTTACAGTCACCAATTTCATGTGGCAGAATTTCCATATCTCATGCAGAAAATTTAGTAATGATAATTTAGAATTCTAAATAAGGATTTCCCCGCTGACTGTTCCTAACTATTAAGGTTTTTAATATTTTACAAGTTTTGAAATTATAAAAACGAAAGTAAAATAAAACTCTTGTTATATATTTTATGGTAAGGGAGAGTAACGCTATAAAAACGAAATATACAAATAATGATATTAAAATAGCAATGAGACCAAAAATACTTAATTATTAACATCCATGTTTCCATTTATAAAGTCACATTTTTAGATAACTGTGATGCGAAAATATATAAAATCCTTAAAGCTGTAAATAGCTCTTCAAACGAGAAATCTGATGAAAGTCTAAATACTAAAATCTCTAGCAGATGCAATTTCTTAACAATGTTGTCTAAAACGTTTTCATACTTAGGTGCCATTTCTCGGGTTTAAGCGCTTATATTCATATTGGTTTTCTCAATGTGCCTTTTTTAATAATAATTCTCATTTCAGAATAACTCCATTGAAAAACCAAATTTAAATCTAACAATCCTCTTTACAGGAAGAAAAAAACGTGTTTCTACTTTACAATAATTCTTTGGAGTTACACGTTCAAATAGTAATACGCATAATAGAAAAAAATGAATTACCACGCAATAATATACAACAGTTATTTGCTCTGTAATTTAAAAGACCATTAACACATTCCACATCAATTCATTACATACTGAAAATCTAGAATTATTTACAATCAAATCAGTCGCTCCTGTTCTCTAAACGAGCCCTAATAAATATAAACAACATTAATTGTAATCAAAACACAGTGAAAAAATTACAATAGACAAATGAAAACATGAACGATGCCATCAGGTACAGTTGATGAACGCATGTCTCGGTTTGGTAAATCGAGTGCCATGCTGTATTAACTATTCACTGCGATTTTCATAAAGCGCAATTCTGCTCAACCGCTAATAAAATTAAACATTTTTCTGCTAATTTTATTTTTATCACCCAGTACTATATCTTATACTGCTCGGAATATAAAATACTTGCTTTAAAAAAAAAAATAAAACATGAAAATTATAAAAGCCGTAGATCTAAGTGATTATTTTGAAACACTTCGAACTGAGAGCACATTTTCGGTTGAACACCACCAAACACACCCTAAATTAATTCCGAAAAGAAAAACATTTTGTGCAGAGCAGATATTCCCCAAAACAAAACATCACGAGCTTCCCTTCAATGCTGAGCAACGTGACAGCTGCCATGGCGGCTTGAGGCTTATTGATTTTATATTAGAAGAAAAATGGCTGTTTTTATTGGAACAAAGTTTTGAATTTTAACTATAAATATTTTTTTCGATGTATAGCATCTGCAACGTATATAATTTTCTTAATATTTCATACGAATCAAGTATAGAATTCATAAATATGCAACAATCTAACTCAAATTATAAGCCACTAATAGAAAATGAGGAAAAAAAAAATCTTTTGTGCTCGTTTTTTCCAGTTAGCGGTAAACAGAAAAAATTGACTTAACAGGTCTCATAAAAAAACTGGCGAAATTATATAGTAATATCTCATTCTATAAAACAAAAAGCACTACGTAAAATTGTTGAATTTTCATTTCTTTTATGTGAACCAGGAAAAGAAAGAAATTTCCATTCCAGGAAAAGGATTAAGTTTACCGAAATAAATATGTTTTATCTAAACCCTTTTTTGAATGCTTGAATTTAATCATGAAAAAAATGCACACTAGAAAATTCCTATCCATTAGAAATTTTCCTGGCAATTTTTTGAAAACGTTTTATTTGCTTACTTACTTTCAATTGGTAGAAAATAAAAGATAGTATGTAGTCATTTTGTATCGTTTTAATACTAAAGCTCTCTGAAAAAAGACTCTCAAGACAGATGATAAAATGCATTATCCTATCATATCGAATAGAAAATAGAAGTTTTGAACCACAATGTCTTTATATTATATACAAATATATATTTGTGTTTTACATAAAGGTCATGCATAAAATTCTCCTCTAATATTTTTATACTGTTTCTTTAGTAAACATTCCATTTCTTCCTCCCAATTCATTTTTAAAAATATACAGATACCTCACATTTTCATGGAGAAATTTGAGAACGTAGTTTGAAAAATTCTGTTATAAAAAAAGAAATATTCACATTGACATTTATTATTATGTATACAAATAAAACTAAATTGTCAAGGAAAATAATGAAAAAGTATGAATAAAATAATGTAAAGGGTTTGGTTTTTGTGAAAATGCCATTTTCATTATTTGCGTCTATTATCATTGTCATCATCTATTGTCATTATTTGCACACGAAGGTTAATCGTTCGAGATCTACAAGTCAAAATTAATCCCAAAGCAATTCATAACCGATGTAAGAACTAATACCACAAATTGTTGAAAGAAGGGCAGACCATTATAGAAAATTTGAACGATTCAGCATTTTGAAAAGGAGGAATCAACTTATAACCAATGATTAAAACAATACCTTTACTCAAAAACTAAAATATAAAAATAGAAATTTTTTATGCAATATATTATCACAGAAATAAACATTATATTAACTTCTGGAAATATCTTGGGTATAAAATCAAGGAAAAAATGTTTAATTTCTTAACACAAATTAAAATTTTTGAATGATATTAACAATTTAAAAAATTTTACTTTTAAAGCATTATTTTTGTTTAATACATTGAGCTATAGAATATGAAAAATGTGTTATTTAATGTTATTTAATTCACACCTTCTAAAAATCATTGAAGGTTTTGGAATTAAAATTTAAAAGTTTTAAAATTAAAGGTGTTAACTTTTTTGACATAAAAATGAAAAACTTTAGCATTTATTTATGTGTTTGGGGAATTCAAAGTTCAAACTAATACCATTTTATGCAAAAAATAACATTAATATAACTTCTTAATTTTCGAAAACAAAAATTTAACTCTTAAAATTTGTACCAAAAAGTTTACTGCTTCATTATTGCTATAAGATATATATCTTATTTTTACTCAACAGTTTGAAATTTGAAAGATATATATGTAATACTTTAGAAGAAATTTAATTGCTCCCTTATTGGAATGAAAAAATTTTAATTTAGCCAGTATAACTTTTCATGAGAATTCTTTCTAGAGCTATTAAAAAAGAATTATTATTATACTATATAAAGATGCAAAACTACACTTTAACGACATTATATACTCTATAAATATGCTAAAATGTACTTGCTTAATTTAATTCACTCAATTAGAAAACACAGCTTCTATAATTGTGTTACTATTAGAAATTGAAACTATTATTATACAACTTCCATAATTGTTTATTTTATAATAACAAAATGTTTCAGAGATATTTTTTCCATGGAAGATTTGCATTCACAATCAAACACGAAATACATTTCTAGCAAGTATAAAATACTAAGCTGAAATCACATAATTCTAAATTTCACAATTAAAGCCTATACGCTTTAAATGTGTAATAAAAATATCACTTTAATATCTATCTTTCCAACAGTCGAAAAGAACAATACTTCTTTTCATTTTAAGGATAAAAAATAAAAAGTATATTTTGGGTATATACAATAGCTAAAGCTCTCAAAATCTTTTCAACGTTTCGATTGTTTTAAAATTAGTATTTCCCAAATAAATATTTGTCCTTACCAAAAATGCTAAAGTACTTCGATTCAAGGTCACTAAAAAGTAACTAAAAAAAGTTTTAAAGAGAGAAGTCTACAAATAAAAAAGTTAAATCAGATAGCTTAAATTTATAAAACGGAATACTGAGAAAACAATTCACTTGATTTGTATATTAAATTTCCTTATCTACTTTCAAGTACAAATATTTACCCTTTTTATAAAAGATTACATTTAACCTATCTCTTTCCAATCTTTGTATGATTATTAATCTGTCTCTTGAACCTTAGCCAATGATTATCAAACATGCCCATAAAGTTTAAAATATAAAAGTTAAATAATTTCCTTCTTTTAGTGCTAAAAATCTTAAAAAAATTTTATTTTATTTTTTAAAAAAACACACGACTCTTCAAATAATTTATGATTACTCTGCACAAGTTTAAAATAATTTTTATTTAAAATTAAAGTATTTATAAAAAAAGTTCAGGCAAAGCAAATTGAGTTTCGAATCTTAGTTAAATTTACAATTAACAAAATACCT
This sequence comes from Latrodectus elegans, assembly GCA_030067965.1. Lineage (NCBI taxonomy): Eukaryota > Metazoa > Arthropoda > Arachnida > Araneae > Theridiidae > Latrodectus > Latrodectus elegans. The sequence continues at coordinate 40,459,359 of CM057809.1, forward strand.
TATAAATTTCAAACTTTCGCAATAGTTTGCACTATGAATAAAAAAAGCTTAGTATGATTAAATTTTTCAACAAAATTGAAAACAAAAATAAAAACTAACGTAAATAACGTAGAAAATTTTTATTTTCCCTCAAGTAATTAAGTAATACTCATTTTAAAAATGTTGTTTTAGTTAATGAATTAAAACATGTTAAAAGAATCAATGAAATTTTCAGTTTAAAAGAATAAATACTCTACTAATAAAAATAAAAGAATAAAAAAGAATAATACAAAATATTAAGTAAAATTTACCTACTACGAATTTTATCAAAAAATGTTAATAATATTAAAGAAGAGTTTAAGACTGGGCTTTTTAATTTGCATTATATTTCATAATATTCAGCCGATAAGATGTTATTTAAATTAAAAGTTCGTCACTTTTCAAGGGAAAAATTAAGAAGAATTAATTCGACTGATAATTGGATTATACTAATAACTATTTAAAAGCTATGCTATATATATATTTTTTCAAAATATTCTCGTATTACTAGTTTTCCAAGTTTAACAATAGGAATTCAAATTCTAATGAAAATTTAAAAATACAGCAAACGCGAAATTTCACATAAATACTATCAGTTTAATTACTTTTAGGGATAGTTAATATCATTATTGTTAGTTAATAAAGGGAACTTAAAATATTAAATTTTATTAGGATAAATAAGTTACATCAAATCTTAATTTGCAATTTGTTTCAAATTCATTTTCAAAAGCAATATTACATATGAAACGTTATTTAGAAATTCATAAAATCTAGCAATATATATATATATATATATATATATATATATATATATATATATATATATATATAAATATATATATATATATATATATATATAAAATCTAAATTATAGTAAAAATATTAGATCCAGGGAAATTATACACTTAAATTCCTTTTGTAATTCTTTAATATGAAACAAAATCGTGCATTATGTAATTGTTTCAGTTTTTAAGAATGTCTATAAATAATATCACATAGCTCATTTTTGTAACATTCAACAATGCAAGCAATATTTAAAACGTAGAACTGAAACTACTATGCGAATGAAGAAATTAAATTAAGCTCATCTAAATAATTTCAATTATTAAATATTTAGTTGAATGAGCCAGTTAACAATAATATAGGGTGAAAATATTAAGGAATAATGATTTATTATTTAGTAAAAAAAAATGAAGCACATCCTAAGGGATAGGAATTTGTGATATATAAATCAAATTCTCACATGGATTAAGTCACTACACAATCACACTTATGAAAAAACTCGCATTTTCCGGTAAAACGAAAATTTTATTTTACAAAGATAATTTGAAATATAAATTATGTAATTGGATGTTTTTAAACTAATTTGCATTTTATATTTAATTTATATAATTGATAGGTTTAATTTGTATAATTGATCTGACGATATAAAATCAGAAGAAAGCAACCGAAAGAAAATAGAGGGAGGTTACCCTGAAAATGAAGTCACGGAATTTCCCATACGTGTTTGCCTTCCAAACAATAGTTTTTTTAACTTCCAGAAGATAAACAGGAATAGAACTGATTTAGCTCAGACTCATAATAAAGGACTGATTATTTTCTCAACTAACGAAAAAATATGAATAATGTTTGTTGCACTCTTATACCAGAGTATAATCCAAACGAGTTGTTTTGTCGATAGGCACATTTATGTTGCTTGGTCTGATTTGGCACAATAGACGTAGCAATCATATTACTTGCAGTTAGTTATGACATCTAAATGTTACTCTAACAGAAGACTCCCTTTTATAACTACTAAAATTTCTATTTTTTAGCTTATGTTTTTTCTATGCTGCTGTATAAATTTTTATTGTTTCAGTGACTCATTTGGCAAAATCTAGACAGTGCACTACTTTGTATTAAAGCTTAATTAAAATTCGTGATTATCCTTTTTAGTTATCAATTAAGCTACACCCACATAATGAATTTGAATTCATAGCATTAATTTTACAAAAAATATCAAACAGAAGATATGTAATTTTATTCATATAATGCAAAAAAGAAACCGCTCAAGTAACAGTAACAGCAAACAATATACTTACTGAACGTGAGAAATGCTTATATGACTAAATATAAAAAATTAAATGATCTCAGTCTCGTTTGATTGTTGCTCAACAATCATTCTTTGCATATGAATATCAACAGTTTAGTGACCAGGACCTACAATTTTAAGTGGATCCTCAATCATTACAAACACTGAAGTTCTTAGCAGCAATCAAACCTATGAGCAGTTGAATTGATGACCAGAGTGCAAACCTTTTGGCTGCCAGTTCCATTTAAAAGCTAACAGGATGGAGTGGATTACATGTCAAATAACTGCGTCGTTTTAACATGTCTTTCTTTTGGCATTGGTGGGATTAAATTTTTGTGTAATTATTAATAGTTAATACATAATTCAATGTTATTGACAATAATTATAAAAACGAAAAAAGAAATATGGGAAAATTACAAGAAACTATGTTGGAATTAAACTTTACAGAAATTTAAGAAACCATATGCCTATCATTTTTAAACATGGAAGTCTTGTCTCTGAGATAATTTTTAACAGAGATTTTATATCTAAGAGTTCGAAGAATGATTTCAGCTGCAAACTTATCACAAGCCCTAAGGGTCGAACACCGCTGATAAAATATATAATAGAGATGAGAATAAGCTAATTCATGTACAGAATGAACATTAGTACAATTAACAATTCGACAACGAATTATACATCTCATTTAATTCAAGAAATATGCTGTGATTACAAAAGTTTTTTTCTTTTTTCTCGAGATTGATGGCACAAACTCTCTGATGCGTACTAATGGGCACACATTTAAAAAACAGCATCGTTGATTAATTATTGTATATAAAAGGGTATTAATAATGATCAATAGTACCTTTACACTGCAACAGAAGTAGGAATCTAAGTATTATTGAATTATTATTGTCCAGTGTAGTGTTCACAATAAGTTCTAATATTATAAGAATTACTCAATATATCATTACAATACATTAGTCACGGACATTACTACAACTTGGATGTATCACTATAGGAGGGGACACGCATTTCTCAAAAATTATACGCAGTACTAAAAAGTAAAAATAAACATAAATAGGTACGAATAAGAAATATAAATTTATATTAATAGTATAGAGAAGATAAAAGCTATTCGTGTTCTTGGTATATCTTTATCTGTATTTATTCTATTCGAAAGTTATAAATATACTTTATATTTAAATAACTAGCAAGAAGAAGAAAAAAAAATCCTAAGCAAAACTTTTTTTTAAATGGGAATTCAGATAGTGTCTTCCAGCATTTACGCACTTAAACGTTATTTCCTGCATGCGAGTATGCTTCCGAATGAAAGGGGAGTCTTTTTCAAATTGGACTCTAAAAGTGTCTCAGAATTCCGCCATTTCCGATTAAGTGTTGCGGAGAGTGAAGATTGGGAAGACGTGCTCTCCAACAATGGGAGCTGGATGCTCGCTGCCGTTACCATGGTGACAATACGAAAGTGAAATCGGTCAAAATTTGCTGGAGTCGGATAAATTTGAAGCCCTTAAACCTATTTTCTAACAACTGACGCAAATTCGCGTAAACCAAAATACTGCGAACTCGCAGCTGAAAATATATGCATCTACACGTGCGAAATAATAGAACAAAACCTTAGAATGCTGTGCCAGTAAATGAAAAATAATAAAATATTTTATTTTTAACTTCAATAAAATGTAGATTTATAATAGAACAAAAGAAATTCGTTCAATACAGTATGAAATCATTTTTTTGTGGACATAAATTTCACCATTTGTTATTTATCTCCCACTGTGATAATTTTTAGGGCAAATTATTTATATTTGCATTATAGTTATGTTTAGAACATTTTATCTAAAAATAAGTAGAAAATCCTGAACAACAGAACTGCATTAACATTTGAACACAGATTTACTCAGGAAAAAGTTTAATCAATAAATATCGCATCAGAAACCATCAAGAAATCATATTGTCATAAAAAAAATGATTCTATAATTTTGACACACACTAAAAGTTTCAAAGCTTTTAACAAAGAAAAAATGTACAAGAACAAAGTCTTACAGTAGATACAAATTTAAATTTGAAATTACAGTAGAAGCAAATTTAAATTTGAAATTTGTAACACATTTCATGAAATCAGGAAAAAGTTTAAGTATGGCATTTTTTACCAGACAGAACAACTAGAAATTTTGTTTCATTATTTACATGATAAAACATATTTATGTACTTAAACGTATTTTATGTGAGTGTTAGATTCAGTGGCTGGATATTTTTGTAAATTGATTAAATTACCCCTTTTCCCCTGGCTTTAAGTCACTTTTTATATATCATTCTCCTGTAAGATTGCATCCCGTAATATTCCTCATTTACCTCTTCCACGAAATAGATTGCCCTAGCCCAGGACTTGTAAAAAAACGGTTCCAGAGAGAAGCGAGGGGACAAGGTTAAAGACAGGCGTTGGAGAAGGCAAAAGCAGTTATACAAAAGGCCGATGTAAGAGTCTGAATCCCATGCCGCTAGAAAAGACTTATTCAAATCCTACGTTCTAGTGGATCTTAGAGATTGTAAAATCACAATTTTCATTGTAGGTTTGTTACACTGTAGTAGATACACTGTAGGTTTGAATGTCGTTAAAGACTATCTCTGTGTTTGGGGGAGGGTACCTCTAGCCTACGGGATCCTTCTGTTGAGACTAAAGTCCAACATCACGATTGCCGATTATAAATCGGACGCACACACACAGTTTGCCGTTCACAACGGACAGTACACCATCCACTGCAACAACCACCAGCCAGCCATCAGGGGTCGTAATAGCCTAGGGATTCGATTCCCAATCACCGAATACATGCGATATACGTACTCGTTAAATCTGAGGAATCGAAAGTCCTGTGGTCGGTCGTTGAGCAGTTACCATGGGTGCAATGGTCTGGAAAAACTTACTCCCCCTTCAGATCAATGCCAAAAATTGAGGAGTAGATCCTCTGGTGCTGCCATCTATCGTTAAATTTGTAGAACAAAAGTCGTACTTTCACCTTCATGGTGCTCTGATTAAAACGAAAGACGCTCCCAATTGACTTAAATTCGCAAAGCCAAGGCATAGCAAGCTTGGCTTGTCCAAGTATCATTAGTAACAAAATCACAAAGTTGAAGTAATCAAATGCTATGAACTCTCAGACTGGAGAGGATTATGCATACTCTTATAACACGAGTCCAGATTATAAAATTCAAGCTGAAGGAATGAACTAAAAATTTTTCGAAGTCCTGAAAACAGGCCGGTCTAGTATTTAAGCTTTCATCCGTAAGTCAATATTTTTATATAAATCATTTTTTCAGCCAGAAAGGTTTTTTTTAACTGTGGTACTTATTTTATTAGTTTAATTATGTAGTTTAAATTATGAATACCCCGTGGGTACTTAACATTGCTGTTAGTAATGCCTTAATGTTAGGAACAATGTATGTAAAATAAATTTGTGTGTATGTAAATGGATTGGTAATTTTATGATTAAAAGCAATTTTTAATTACCAAAATAAAACCAGTTTCAGCATCTATTTTCAGATTTGAATTTGGGAAGCAAAATAATAAACAGAATGTTAAAAAAGTAATGCGTTATTTAAATTTAAAAGATTATTTTAGAGGACTCGCTACATGATAATGTGGTTATTATCTACACAACATGTTTTTATTAAAAATGTTACAAAATTATGTTACAAAGAATTTCGCATTTCTATTCTACCAAATCTTCGAGAAATTACAATAATCACCCAACCTTAAAATAAAAATATCTTATTTATAAAATGATCACACACTAACTAACTTACAAAGAATCTCCTTGCATACTTACTTCATGGCAGATTTAAAAATGTGATAGCAAAATATATACATTTATAAAAAGAAATAAACTCACTTCTCCCATCCGTGTAAGAATACATCAATTTTAGTACTTATTAAATGAGCATTCACACAAAAAAATTTTTACTTACGAAGGACACCTCGAAATTAAAATCAAAAATGTCTTCCATTTACAAGAAAGAAAGAAATGCTCACCTATAAAAGAAAATAAAATTGAAATTATTATAATAAAACTTACATATTACAGCTTATAAAATAAAAGAGTACTGAAAAGTTACGAATTATTTTTCAAAACTATTTCAAAATAATAACGATATTGTTTTTTCGCCGATTTTTACAAAATGTCGCGACAAAAAATATTTCCTAATTTCATAAATTTGTTACTAACTTATCCTTAATTAAGTTTTCTATTTTATAAAATATCTTATCTTAAGAAAGAATATATGAACCAATTCCTTATATCGAAATTTTATTGCAAATTTGACAGTAATAAAAATCTGAAAAAAAGTTTTTTTTTTTTTTTCCAAAGGTAGGAAATGGATATGGAGAGTGTATTCGTTATATACAATTATCACACATAAATTAACATCTATATACCAAGCACTAAAGTATATCAAGATTTTTTTGCTAATATCATTAAAAATTCATAGAAATCTGATTCGATAGAGAGGTCCTGTAGTTTCATAATAAGACATCTAGTTTTCTTTCAGCACAAAATTAAAAATTGAAAGAAAATTATGAATTTTATTTCAATACAATGTGAGAATTTTAGTATAAGAAAAAATTTAGAAATTTTTTTTTCAAAATAGTATTATATAGAACTAAAAGCATTCCATAGTATGAAGATTTTCACATGGCAATATCAATAGTACATTTTTTTTATAAAGGCATAAGCTTATCAGACAAGACTAGTATAAGAATAGCAGATTTTAACACAGTTGCTACTATTATGGTTAGTTTTTGAAAACAAATTTAATGTTACGGTGTTTACTTTAAAGGTTTTAGTATACCTTTAAAGTAAACACCATAACATTAAATTCTGAATCACACACACACAATAACTGGCTAAACTATTTCATAAACTTAACTCCTTGAAAACCACATTGGAAACCATTATTGTTTAAGAGTTGTGGTATCTTTCAAAAGCTTTCTAATTTTTATAAATAGAGAATATAACATATTATGAAAAATTTTATATATATAATATAATAATGTTTTTATTATATAATTGTATAATATTGATTTAAGAGAGTATACATTACGAGTTCTATTTGTGATTCACCAAATTTAAGCTTAACTCCTATAGAAAATTTGACCCAGCTGAAATTCATTTTCAGAACCTAATTTTATGAAATATTTCTAGATATCCTCGATTTAGTATGTAAGGAACGCAACCACTTCAGGTTTTCACACTCTATAACTCCTTTATTATTATTATCTCTACTGTCTATTATTCAGTTTCCTTAGTGATTCCTTTTTGGAAAAAATACAATTTTTTTACAGATATCTAGTGCTTCTTGTAACATATTTGATGCCAATAAAGGCAGAATATTTATGAATACAGCGCAACAGAATTTTATATTTTTCTTAGTAATAAACTTCGATAAATAAATGTTTGTTTTTGTATAAAAGCAATTTTCCCTCGCCTATATTTTCACTTAAAAATAAATTTTCATCTATACTCAATAATTTTGATTTATAAATTGAACACATTCAATTATATTTACTAAAAATAGATTTATTTTAATGATGGTAATTATTTATGTTAATGGTTATGTTAAGTTTACGATTTCTTTTCAAATACTTCTCAAAAAAAAGCAAATATTTAATTTTTGCATTAATTTTAATTTTAATTTTGTAATTAAATGTATATAGTTAACCTCGCTTATTAATATAATTGCACATAACCACATCAGCAGTAATAAAATTCGATTACTATTGTAATATTTGTACAAGCATACAGAAACAAAAGTAGAATGACATTTTGATCTTTGCATCAACGCAAAAATTTACATACTTCCCACGTGGTTTTCATTTAGATATGGAATCTGAATGTTTCACGTAAAATAAAAATTTTACTTAGTGGAATAAATACTAAAATTCCAAAAATTTCGGAGCACAATACTTTATATTTGCTACTGATGTTGTGCGAATTAATTTGTCATTTCAATACTAAAGTTTAACATTAAGCAGAATAGTCAATCAACAACTGTTGAAGAAGTTTTAAATACATGGCAAGATGAAGCTGCTACGCCATACTCGGAAGTGGAACCGGGAAAAAACACCACAATATCTTTGAAGTCCGTGACAAATCATTCGCTGTCGTATCAGTTCTAAGCCAAAACAAATAACAATTTTCCATCCGCGAAAAGAAACCACCCACACATAAAGATAGTAGAGATATACATTTCGCCAGGTCACCTGCCTCGATGACGCAGACTTCTTTTGGAGTGGCACGTTCCTGTTATTTTGGAGCACTTTATTTTCAAAAAAAAAAAAAAAAAAATGTTTATAAAGTCGCACATATCTTCAGAAAGCTTAGATTTTCCTTTTTATTATTTTAAAAAGTTTTATAAAGCTATTTCAATAAGTTTTCCCGACTCATTGTAAAAACCAGAGTTAAATTTCATAAGGATTATATGTGTCGAATTTCAAAGAGTTTTAAGTCACAATTTCAGTAAGTCTCTCTAGCATTTAAAAACTTAAAACTAACTTTATTCCTACAAAAAGTAAAAAATCATAGTCACGTCCATTTTATGCATGTATAGTATTATTCGGACAGGTTATGTAAGTCATGTACTGTCTATATGCAAGAATAACAGAAGTTCTGCAATATTGTCTTATCTACCTCTTGTATTTTTCGTTCATCCGGTAAAATTATGTCGTGAAAATAAAAGTAACAAGGATCATTATGATTGGTTTATACTACATCAGCCACTCATTGCACACGAGGACTAATTTGACTAGCTCCAACGACTTATAATGGTTTTAGAATGAACTCTAAAGAATGTTTATATTTTCAGCCGTAACAATTGTGGTAATTCGGCTCGGATTTTTATTAAAATGATCATTTTATATCGTTATTTTGACATAATTAAACATTCGGTAGGTTTGGTTCAATCGTTTTTTCGCTCTTCGCCCTTTTTATATGCGAGGGCAAAATCGATAGCGAACTACAGTTAAAGAGGATTCCGAAACACTTACAATCATCCACATTTGAGATGGTAATTGACGTCACGAACTATTGAACTGAAGACCACAAAACATTTGGAAGAAAATGAAATAAAAAAAAAAACAGGTCATTGTCCAGTTATCTTAACTACCAGAAAATAGATTTGACAGAAAATTTGTATAACATTAATATTTTAAAACTAAAAGTTTCCACGACATTGTATAAGAAAATTAACTTTGATTTTACCAAAAACTATTCAATTTTTGTTAACATACGCTTCATCACATTGATATGCATATGCATTAGTATCTTAGTATATACAAATTAAATAAAGATTTAACAAAGACTTCCGAAAAATATCATTGATGATTATATCGTCTTGGATGAGACTCGCAAAATGAAGGCAAATTTAATATTTTTAAGACAAGTGACACATAGTTTACCTTCGAGAAACAAATAATATTAGCAATGAACGTGTACGTAAATATAGCAATACAGGTTTTCGGTTATACAGGGTACAAAGTCAACACCAGTTCTAAAAACACTAGTATTTATTGAACAAACAAAGGACTATGTTCTCAATCCAAATACTCCATTTTAATTTAAAATTAATACCCATAATTCTGTTTTTAGAATGAATGGACTTTTATCAAAGGAAATATCTCAAACAAGACACCCAAAGTGGGCAGAGCGCGTCTCTCTTCATAACTTCTCGGAAACACCAAAAGGTTTAAACCTCATTTAACACATATGAAAACAAAACGGACAAAAACAAGCAGAATTGAAAAATAAACTATGATAAGAGAGAAACATTAGTATATTGGCATGGAATGGACTACAAAATCACTTGAAAATGAAGTTATAGATACACATAGAACGTAAAAACACACAATAAAAGATTAATATTTTTTTACTGGTAGAATTCTTCTCAAAGTCCCCGATAGTTTTTACAGGACAAATATTTGCTTTTCTTATTATTTAAAAAATAAATTTCGTATTACAAATTCCTCTTATTTAAACTTTTGTTAAAAGAATGCAACATTTCAAAAATTTTCATTACGAAACATTCAAACATTCTGTAGAATTATTTACAAATTTTGTAGGAATTATTCTCTAACACACTATTTCAAATTTCAAGTTTTACATTATTTTTTCGGAAACAATGTCACTTTTATAAGTTCGATATAAGAACTTAGAATGAATTAAATCATTTGGTTCATTTGAGACAAATTATTAGTTTACTGATAATATTTTAAAATTTGAGCTGGAATTAATAATGAAAATTTACTCGTGATTAAGGCTGTGTAAAATAATATAATATCTAGGAAATACTAAGTTCTGTACCTTTCATCCCGAATCTTCAAATGTGTACTCTACCTCTATTTTTTTATATCGATTATAAATAAAATTTAAAGTTAATTTTCTCTACCTAATTAATCGTGAGAAAATGCAACGGATAAGACACTAACAAGAAACATTTTTGAATTATTAAATCGGAAAAAAACAATGTGGAACACCAATACCAAGATTAAAATTTCTCACTAAAGGAGTTTTTTAAAAATTTCCTTGGTTCAATGAAACAAAAATTGTTAAGCATAAAATCAAAATTCTTTGGAATCTAAGTATATCATTTTTAACACAAGTAAGATCAGTTCTTTATTTTGTCTGTTTATGTAGACTGATTAGGAGAAACTACTAAAATTATTATATGCTTTATAACAGAAGAAGGCTCGATTCACATTGTTAGATACAAAGCCATTTGTAAGTAGTTATTCAAAAAATTCTAATATATTTAAAATATACCAGTTTTATACCTGTATTTTATATATATAAAGTTTTTGTTTTAATAAGAGGAAATGAAAATTACTAAGTGTATATATCTTAATTTAAGAATACTCAATTACTTAAAAATTCGATAGTTTAGATGCGAATTAATATTTCTTTTTATAAGTACCCACGCAAATAATTTTTTGAATGACTGTTTGAGGAAACTATCATTCTCATGCAAATTTCAATCATTCTTTAACATACAGTAAGTTTTATTGTTTTGGGGGTTGCCAGTTTATTTTACTGAATAGACAAATGCATTAATTTGGTAATTAGGACCTCTTTCTGAAATGTTGCAGAATGTACTATCACTAAAGCAATAATCATAAGCAATAGTCGCGCTGTTTATAAACACATCTGGTTGCAAGAAACATCACTTAGTTTTTATTTTTATTTTACTGTGACTCTTTGAAGATTTTCATTACTTTCTGCCCGTATTTTTTAAGTGTTACTTTTTCATTGCCACGTATCAAATAAATACACATCACGTTAAAAAAAACTGCCAAATTTTATAATTAAATACAACACTTTTTCTCGGAGAGTATATCCAATAAAGAGGAATATATATATATATATATATATATATATATATATATATATATATATATTATATATATATATATACATATTTCGGGTAAAGAAATATAACTAAATTATATTTTTTACCCGAAAAAAAAAAAACAGGGTTACTATCCGATATAGTAGATTCAATCTACATCAATTCGAATAAGTAACACTGTTTGAACTAATTACATCAAAAAGTAAATGTTATAAACTAAATTATATTTGAACGAGAAATATCAAAGCTTTAAAAAAAACTCCAAGCAGAATGCTCTCAAGAATCTTAAAAAAATAAACCTAGCTTGACATGGACAACACTTTTCTTTACACCGACGACGACAGTTAAAAGTGAAACCTGTCGAAAAGCTAGGGTGTCAGGAGTATAAGCTGACTAGAGGTATATAGGCATATGAGAAACAAGGAATTTTGAGTCTAAGAAAAGCTTTTACAAACTTCAAATAACTTCTTAAAGTTTTTAAAAGGTCTTCAAAAATATTCGATTTGTTAGTAAAACGAGAGATAAACTTTTTTATGGAAATTCTTTTTTTTTTTTTTTGCTACAGTATGTCTCACGATGATGTTGTTTCAAACATAATATCCTAGACATAGATTAAATTGCAAAAAAAAAAAAAAAAAAAAAAAAAAAATTACACAAAACAAGAAAATCCTTGTAAATAAATTTTTAATATAATTTATAAAACTTAGAATTTTGTATACAAATAATTTTTTGTATAATATAGCATATTTTTCATATTCTGGATACATAAACACAAATATAAAAGCTATCTGAATATTTTAGTGCATTGGAACAACGCAGCCATAAATCTTTAAGCGTACCTAAAAAAAACATTTTTTATGTAAAACTTCAAGGTAAAATACATTACAGTAAAAAATTCTGATACTTAGATTTATATCTTTCAAAATCAATTTTCACGGAAATTAGTGACATAATTATTTAAATGAACTCAATGAATTTAAGCATTTAATTCTTCTTTCCTAGTGATATTTCTCAAATAATTTCAGTAATGTTTTTAAAGAATTCGATTCTTTGTCTAAACAATTTTATTAAAACAAAACCACTTTCAAATTTTTGAAACACAAATACACTTAAATAGATTATCGAACTTAAATGTTTTTTAATGACTGACGAATCACTCTTTCTCTTCAAATGTTAAAGTCAGAATTTCGTACAAAAATGAGCAAGAAATTCTTGTGTATTTATCTATGCTTCATAAAACCAAAGTTAATCTTTTCGGAGGTATCTTTTGAATACCCTTTCATAACCTTGGCTTTTATCACTAAAATAGAATAAGGATGGAAAACAAAAAGGGCGTTGCACATTTTCACTGGAAGGAAGCATATTAATATAGAGACAAACACGAGGAATAAAAGATAATCGCAATAAAAAGCACCAAAAGATTTAATCTCAGCAACGTGAAGATGACATCTGCAGGCATCGTATTCATTTTTATTCGTAAATGGTGTTTGACGTTGTAAGTACGTGAAAAGATAATTGTACAAATTAATCTCAGCCCAACCGTCAATAGGGCAGTACAGTTAATAAAGATGAATCTCCAACAACTAAAGAAAAACATACTGATAGAGAGTTTAATCAAAATTCGGCAGGAAGCATAATGTGAATTTATCGATCGTAAGTTTTAATGAGTTTATCTTACACGCGATCTGAGTATTAAAAAGAAAAATGAAGTTAGAAGGAGTACCAGCCCCCAGAAATAGGAAAACAGAAGAGCATTCTAAAGAAGCAAGATGAAACTTGCTTTGGGTAAATTCCGTCGAATTAATTAATTTCACATCGATTGCTTGCTTTAGACAAAAGTTAAGTCACTTTGAAAAGCCAAACAAGGTAGATTGATTTATATAACATTCTACTGAGGACAAAGTAGTTCATATATATATATATATATATATATATATATATATATATATATATATATATATATATATATATAGCAATAAAAAAAGACAATTATTTTATAGTACGATTAAAAGATGATGTTCTTAACTGTAAACCACAGGACCATATTTAAATAACATGCATATATTTTAATGCTAATTTGACAATCATTTAAATGTACGGAAGTAGCCGTAAAAGGAAACTATATTTAAGTCAATTTTTTTCAATTTAAAACTGATTCGAAGATAATGTGAAGTACAATAAACATATTTAGCGTAAACCACTGGGAAATAGGATAATCAAATTTTCGAATTCATTATTCAAAATTTTCGCATTAGATGCCACAAACTTAATTTTCTGACAAATTATGAGTTCTACACGGTAATAATGATTACAAGTACAGAGATTCTGAGGAATTTTGCAAATAATTCTAGACAGCATTCACATTGTTTCCATTTCAAAGAAAATCGTTACAAATATTCTAGTAATGAATGATTTGAATATATTAACTTGTCGAGAGTTATTCTACTTACAAGACGAAAAGAAGAACATTTTCATTACCATTCATAAGATTTATTGGTTTACTTTTCATTCAGTAGTCCGTTTTTCCATAAGGACTAATTAGAAGAGTAATTATAATCAACATTATCCTGTTAATTATCCCATTAGGCATGAATGTGTTTTTATTCTTCTTTTTTTCCCCCATTCGGGTTCTTATAGAATTCCGAATCACTATAAACATCCACGAGAAGGATGGGAGTCGAACAAGCAAGCTATTGAACTGAAGGCCGTTTAATGAGGATTCAGAATTATTGCTAACAATGAATTGCTGAGATAAGAGTCAAACTTAAAAACTGTTAAACTGAAAACAATAGCACTAATTATTCCGGCCACCATTACATCTCCAAAATATCGTGAGAAAGTTTTATATAAATGTTTTGTTTAACGCAGAATTTCAATTTCAAAGTAAAAAGATTTGTCTCTACAGCATTGGTATTTTGGTAACTGTAAGCGCGATTGGCCTTCTCTTTTGCACAACACAAAATAATTTTTCGCAAATAACAACCGACTCCTGAAATATGTGTGTGTGTAGTATCTATAAAATTTTCCTCTACCTTTCATGGAATTAAAGTTCCCGCATGATTTTTTTTTTCTTTTTTCTGCATATTGTGATGCATTATAAGTGTATTTTCCATTCTAATGCACATTTTACAATCTCAAGTTTTGTAAATATTTTTTTTTTCCGAAAAGAAAGACTATTACATTTGGTGGAAACATTAATACTAGGGGAAATAAGATTTCCTAAACTTTTACATTTCCCACAAGACCATTATAAATATTTTAAATAAGGAGTCTGAAGAGAAAGCGACTGACTAGCTTCCAAAATGAGTTCAACACGAGCAAGAAAATGGATTTAAACGTTCATGTTTTGACCCCCTTTTTTTTGCAACAACATTATTTCTATATTAAAAACATTTTTTTTCGTTGTCACATTTCAGAACAGAAAACAACCATAAAATCTTATTTCTTTACGTGTACCTGGTTAAGATCTTTTTCTAGCAGTCATTCAAAACATCCCTAGTTTACAAGTTATTTTTAATTTATGAAATAAATTATATAAACAAATTTAAACAGTTAAGCTTTGAATTGAAATCGAAAGTGACAAAATACTTTTATTAAAAATATCAATCATTTAATCATTTTTTTAAAAATTTTTCATTAAAACATTTCTGTGTATCGAGAGTGTCCGATCAAATGATGCAACTTGTACTAAGTAATGTTATACCGTGAACAAAATTCGGTTGAAATTCTGTAACAAAGTAAAACTGGTAAAACAATAATATACTTTTAAAAATTAAAAAAAAATACAGTTCTTTTAAATTTTTAAAAATACATCATTGTTTCCAGGATCCACAGAAATATTTACTCTACCTTCTTTAAGGAAACTAGTCCTAATGGCTGTAATTGAGGATAGAAAAAAAACATCTGCGTTACAGAGTATTGAATATTGAATTGACAAACAATGGCAAATGATCCTCTCCATTTTAAACATATAAAATTCAATCAAATTTATATTTTCATACAGTATTAAATTAATTATTTCCATTTTGATATTATTATTATTATTATTATAAATAGAATACTGCCTTTATTAAATAAAAAAAGCATACAAATAATATTTTCATTTAAGAATACTATGCACTAATTTAAAAATATTAAGAAAAATTTGTAAAAACCGACATCCCATCAGCTAGGGAGGTCTTTATAAGCCCTCGCTATCTTAAATTGGATATTTATATTGAATATTATATTGGATATTACTAATAGTCCATTACATAGATTTATTACAATGTAAATATATTTAGATATTAAGACCAAAATATAAATAATGTGATAAATGAAACCTCATCCTTTCTAGAAAGTTCAATCCAAAGATTCGCCAAAATGTTCACGAGAGTTATTTTACTGGCAAAACATTGATTTCAATAATCGTTGGTAAAACGCAAACCGTTAGTTTAAAAATCTTCTATGAAAAACTTTATTGACAGTAAACCAATGTTTATTAGTAATATTTATTAGTAAACCAAAATATTTCATTTAATATAACAACTTTATTTTTACCCTCGTTACCCACTTTCGCCATTAATTTACTATAGCATATCTACATATATATCCAAACAGATTCAGCTTCGCCGTTTGGAATTAACAGATAACACCAACGCAATTTAAGAAACGAAAGCATTAAAAATAAAATGAGAATCCAGAGAAATGGATATAAAAATGCATAATATCCGAAGCAAAGTTCTGCAAATAAAGCTTATAATAGAAAGGAAAAAATTACCAACTAATGTTTAAATAAAATCAAGAATAAAAGCAATTTAAGAAAAATCATTTACGAGACTGATTTATTCCAAAAAAGCGAAGCGGAAGGATAATACATGAATTATTAAAATCAAGAATAGGTGTGAAAAAAACATGGTGAACCTAAACTGCGTGAGAAAATATCTAATGACGTTTCTCCAGTTATTCCATTTAAAATCTTTGAATCAGTTCGAGTCGTAGAACATTAAAAAGAAACTGAATATAAATCACCACTACCGTATTTGGAAAAAGCAGTTTCGCACACGCTCTTTGATAATAAAATTAAAAAAAATTTAAGGCTGATCTAATGAAATATTTCAGACCTTATAGTGTGAAATGAATAAAAGATAAAACACAATGCGACTCAATGAAGTTTCAACTGAATAATATTAAATTAAAAATACCAAAATAAGAAACAAGAAGCAGCTAACTTCAAACACAGAGCTGAATTTGTAAGATAACGAAAAAATAAATAATTCCATCGTTACGTTTATGTAAAAGAAAAGGTACCTTAAATTCATATAAATAATTCATGCATTCGTATAATTTGCAGATTTTCCTCTACATTCTTAAAGTTATCGATTTTCAGCACTAACTGGAAGACAAATATTCTGCATTAATTAACGATTTTTGATTAATAATTTTTTTGCATAAAATTGTGAATAGGAGAACATATAAAACATAGAAATTAAATCTTATTTTCTTTAACAGCTGCGAATTAGGCATAGCAAGGAGATAACATGTGTAAAAACCTCGATTAAAATATAATTAAGGAATTCCATGAGAAATTGGAGCTCCAACAACTCCACTCAGCACTTAAAAGAGCTATGTAAAAAACTAATATTTTTAAATAAACGTTTCCCCCCCATTCAAAAACGAATTATGAAAACTTTAAATCGCGTTGTTTTCTTGTTTTAAAAAATATTTATGCACAAAAAATTGAGTAGTAAAATACTTTATTATTTTTCACTTGAAAAATTCTCTAAGTTATGACTGGGGCTAGAATTTACTAATTTTGATTGAGATTTGAATGAATTGCCTAAAAACATATTCATTCAAAAGATATGCTTAAAACAAATTAGACATTTTAATTGTTTGTTTTGTCTTTGTTTATAAAGGGTAATTTTACTTAGCACACGAGAGCTAATATATATAAGACCAGAATCCACAACTGAAAGTGTATTTCGAACCACTGAAACGCCACGTCCAAGATGGAAATCTAACCTATGAATTATTGAAACACTTTCAGTAGTTCACCACTAAGCTTTCGACTGCCAGCACGGCTGAGTAATTTGATGGATATATTAACCTAATTGGAAGCAAATATCAAACAGATGTAGAGTTTAAAAATAATATATCTCTGCCTCCCCATAAATCATATAAACAATTAAGTGATACACATTGCTAGAATACCTCATTGAAACTTCATTCAGAGAAAACAATTCATTTTTCCACAATACAATAATACTTTTCGCCGAGTTCAGTTTCTTGAAAACCAACGAAGACTTGCAATTTATCTTATTCTTGAAAATCTATTCAGAAAAATTTGTAAGACCCCAAAAACTATTCAATCCTTTTGCGAAGATAATCGTAAAACATTAAAATGGATTGCTGGTTGAAAGCATTCTTAAAAAGCTTCAAACCTTTTTAAAAGATTAGAAAATAAGAAAAATATAAATTAATTTAATTCAGTGTGATTACAGAGTTTAATAATCTAAAAAGTGCATTTAATCTCATTGAATATGCATTTCTCATTGGATTATTTTTTAAACGATTAGCTTCGATACTTGTCACATGACCTTTACATATATATATATATATATATATATATATATATATATATATATATATATATATATATATATTTCATATTATTTAACAATATAAAAAACATACTACCATAAACATTTATATTTATTTTATATATACATCACAATTTTAAAATTACTTCATAAATTAACTAGTGCAATAGATTGAATTTTTTATATTATTATTACAATTGACAAGTTTTTATGTATTCGATAAGATAACATCAATACGATAGTACCAAATGCCAAATAGCACTCATAACTAATAATCTGTAAAGACTGTTTTTGGTTATGGAATTTCTAGAAGTGTAGAAGTTAATTGGGTGTTAAGGTCTGACGAATTCTTGTCATGCTATCTCCCGAGTTTTTTTTTTTTTTTTTTTTTTTTTTTTAAGTCGAAGGTCTACGCTAACAAGACACAAAAAATCCGAAAGTGAAAACTGAAACATAACGCGTTTTTGCTGAAGATAAGCCAAATGACGAAAAAAAAAAGTAAAGTCTTCAAAGATTTTAAAACTATTAAAAACGTCTGGATATGTCAGTACAATGGAGACAATAATTTGGGCAACCCAATCAATCTCCGCATGTTAACCTCATAAATAAAAAATTTTTCAAGTGAACAATTACGATTCATTTTAAAATTAAATCCGATTATCCACTAGTTTTAGAGTTTTTATATAGATCCATTAATGCGTATATATTATTCTACATAATCGTAAAATAGAGCCACAAAACGTTTCATTTTATATTTTAAATATATTAATAAACCTTTCATCATAAATAATTTTTATACAAATATCAAAAGAAAACACAATGAACTTTTATAAAATATTTTGCGTGAAAAACATTCTTTAAAAATAATATTTCGATAGTAAAATTAAGTATAGATTCAATTGATTCTTAATGAGCAGAGATTAGAATTTATACAAATCTATTAGGGTAGGGAAAACGAAATTTCTGAAAAAGTCTTCTTTTCGTTCAGTTAATTTTTTGGAACATTATAAATAACAATAAAACACCCAAAAATATTGAATGGTCCAAAACATCATATTTCTGTATAAGATCAAGCTTACTGAGTAACCAGAAAATGAATCATTCAATACAGATCGCTTTTATATATTATGACTCAACATCTTACAATGTTCGAAAAAAACTCAAAATGTATTGCCACTGTACACGAGTGCTTAGGACACATTAACCAAACGGTTTTGAAACAATTCTTGAAGTAGTCAAGCAATCAAATATTCTTATTGCTTCAGACAAAAGAATAATTCGTTTTAAATTTTTAAAAAAAATCTAAATTGTCATGGTTCTAATGTTAACAGAATGCTTCTAAACACGATGCTTCTAAACACAGTCATCAAAAGTTGGACAGCAGTTCAAAGAAGCATTGTGCATAAGCGATGAATCAAAATTCAGTTTAAACTTACAATGATCGTGCCCTAGGATAAAGAGAGATCGCCGATCACTTAATTATATATTTTATGACACGAAACACAGCATTATTGCTAAAGCATATTATTCGTAACTGGATCCATTTGGGTCCATTAAAAGGGAAAATTGTTAAAAATTTAAAAATGGTCTACAGTATTCTAGGTGTAAATTGGGATTAATAATGAATTTACGAAACATAATAATAATAATAAAAAAAACTTAATGAACTACCTATTTTTTTTCCGGTGTTCATAGGGAAATCGTTTTCTCGTGATTAAGTATATATGCGACTTTTTTAAAAAAAGAAATATCTATCTATGTATGCAAAAGAGCATATCTGAAGCAATAATCCTTTCGATCATCTCAGTCAGCTATTTGATTTTGTTACGTTTACAGTCTACGTTCCTACAGCACAAAACCGTTGTAACTCTACCATAACCTACAAAAATTTTATTGTATGTTCGAAACTTAAATTGACCTCAATGGTATAATTAAACTTAAGAGACACCTGCTAGTTTGGATTCGACGAAGATTTCATAATTCAATAACATAACTATAATATTCCTAAGATAAAAGGGGACAGAGCCACGAGAATTAATAAGAGAACTATTTTTCCAGGAATGTACAGCTGCACACACTAAAGATAGCAAAGAAATGTAGCAACAAGTCCCATTTCTTGTCGCAAAGACCCTTAGATTTAGCTCTAGTCGAGCCAAAGAAATTAAATTTACATCTTAAATATTTGACATTTTAATTTCAGGGTCGTTTGAGTATGAATATATGTTTAAGATTTTACTATGCATATTTTAAATGACCTTCAGTAACCTTAACTACATAATACTGCTGCATGAACATCTTTTGCCTGTATTTTTTTCCTTGGCTTCAAACAACAAATTCCAACGTTTTCCTTCCTTTTCTATTTTCAATATCTTAATATTTCGCTCATTTTGATTGGTGTGATTTAGTAATTCGACAAATAATTATCCAAGTATGCGAACATTTTCATGGTTAAAAACTTATTTAAGTTAGTTTTTTAGGTTCGAATGACTAATTCTGAATATCTGAAAATTAGTTGTGAAGTTTAATAAAAAAAATATTATTTTAAAAAGTAAAATTATAGGAATATAACCGAATAAAACACGTATTATCAGGCTTAAGTTGTAATAAATTTCAAAAAAGAAAAATTAAATAATTTTTATAATATATTCAAGTTTTCATAAAAAGTTTTGAAGTGGAAAAACTCTATATATATATATAATCTCAATAATTTTCATCATAATTCATAATAAAAATATTTAGCCGAAAACAACCGGCAACTACTATAACCGATAGCAATTTTATTTTTATGAAAGCTTAAATACTAAGACATTGAATTTAAATGCTAATTTTTATTCATTGCTTACTAAATTACCTAACTTATTTAATTCAGTCGTCAGAGATAAAATTAAATCTAGTCTCACAATATAACTTAGTTGGTAAATCTAGCCCCATTAAGTTTTCATAGCAGTCTATGAAAACCATACTGGTATGCTATATTAACTGGCAACCTTGCATAATACAACTGCATTTCGTAAATATTAGAGAGAAAGACTGAAATCAAAAGTTACTTCACTATGAAGAAATTTTTTATAGTGTTTATACAGCTATAATAAGATTTTCGTGGTTAATTTTGACTTAATTAATTTATTCTGTAATATTCTTTTACTTAAAATCTAATGATATTTTCGAGGCACAGTCATATAATTATATATATATATATATATATATATATATATATATATATTGTGGTAGCTCTAATATCTTTAGATGTTGCAATTGCTTTGGTATAACAAAATTCCCTGTTGATTTTACTCTAACACTCTAATTACTTTAGAATATGTAGTAACCGTTATTGTTAGTTATCGTATAAACTCATTTTTTTTAATCCCAGAGAACTTCAACTACATATTTTCACAATAGTTTTATTTGCTTTAGCACTGAGAGCTTTTAATATTTTTTGTGAAAGGTGGCAAAAGCTGACACACAAAAACGTTTCGAATTATAAAGAAAAATACTTTATTGAAATAATGAATTGTTTATGTAATGCAATAAAAAAACAGCACTGAAAAACATTTCTTTACTTATAATACTTGTAATACTTTCACTATATAATTTCAATATATATCCTTTTTAATTAAAAATATTATGGTAGAAGTAGACATCAACAAACTTTTATATAACCAATCTTATAAATATTTTAATTTGTTAAGAGATCTCATTTTAAAAACATAAATGTCCTAAAACAAAAAAGTTATCATAATTAAAATCGCAGATACACAGGATTAAATTAAAGCATTCCATTCAGAGTAATATAAAACAAGTAGGTAGTAAACAAACTACAAAACGTGACAAAAACGTTTCGAATTTTAAATGTTAAGTATTAAACATTTTTTTTTTTACCACAAAGCAATTTTGTCAAAAAAGCAGTACTATAGTCAAAGGTAGTTGACACATATTAAAATCTTCACTCATGCAGTAAGAAAGAGTAAATGGAAAAAACTACACACACGAAGTATTTTGTCAAACAAATTTCCTAGTTTCACCGAACCAAATAAATTTAACACAATACCAAGATGTTCAACATAAAATGCGAAACTTTTTCTTAAGGTAGGTCTACGAATTTAATGCAGGATTTAGAGAATTTTGCAGAAAAAATTATAAACTGTGTGCTTAGTATTTATTAAATAAAGAAAATTTAGAGCATGCATATTTTTGTCTTGCATGACGTTACTACTAAAGAACTGTTGCTCGAAAACATGAATGTCAGCTTCAAATAATATAATAAAAACAATATATTCAAAATTGCTTAAAATAAATAGAAATAATTTTTCCAAAATAAACTGTAAAAGCTCTTACTGAAACTAAAAATGTTTGCTGTAATAAATCTTCTATTAAATTACCCACCACGAGCTGATACAATAATTATAGTTAAGCCTTTACAATTCAATCGGTCAAATTTCAAGTCTTAAAGGAATTAACTGGGAAGTTCTTCACTGTTAAAAAAATATTTGAAGATGCTTAAAACCAAATAAAGTTCTAAAGATCGCTATCACAAATATTTAGCATGTAATTAAAATGCGACATAAAATATACTCAATGAAAACTGCGAATGAAGTATTGGCTTAATTAGAATTAAAGTAACAACAACAGATTAGAATGTATTACTTTCCTTTCTATTGGCCATTATGTGCATGTGTAACGAATCCAACATTGTTCTTCTCAACTGTTATGAACCGTAACAATTTTTTATAAGTTGATAAGGATAGAAAACGAATAATTAATGGTTGCGCCACTGTTTGTAATTTATCATTCAGAATATTTGTCGTTATTCTTTCATTTGACATCGAAGAGACTCTCTGTGGGCCTGGGAGTATCTTGTGAATTTGACATATTTGCCCAAAGATATTACATTTAATGTGACATAAATAATTTAGACAGTAATATTATACTTTTTTATTTTGAGAAATAAATAAAATCTCATTTTTATTAGTTAAATAAAATCTATATATAGTAACTACCAATTCAACTTAAAATGTCCTTCGTATTCTTTGATGCAAATCTCCTACAAAATTAAATTTGCATATATATTTTTAAAAAAAATTCACTTCATTGAATTTTTTTCTTTTTCTTTTTTTTTTTTTTCTTTTTTTTTTTTTTTTTACTAAACTAAAATCAGTGAACAAATCAAACTTGTACAATGGTACTTTCTATAATGTCAAATTAGCACAGTTAGTAAAATTGCATGATCCGATTACTAATTACACTCGAGTATCCCATGGAAGCTGAAAACTGTTTCACTGTCAAATCGGTGGATTATTTTTCTGAACTTAAATCATTTGTCTAGAAAAGAAAGAAACTCTAAAGATATTTCTCATTTGTATAAAAACAAATTTAGCATTTTAGATGGGGTACGTAGGCATTTTAGATGCTCACAAAAAAAAAAATCAAATCATTAATTATTGACAATGAAGAAAATTCAAGTATTTAGTAATCAAGTTCTCTCTCAAATAATTAAAATAAATATGTAATAACTGAATGGCAAACACAATTTTTTGGGTAAAAACATTTAAATTAAATATTTAAATATATGTGGAAAAAATCATTCCATATTTGTATGTAATTAATATAATAAACATGGAATAATTTTTTTCCCCATATATTTTTCGTTTATTAAAAATAAACAAAAATGCATTTAAACTATGGCAGTTTTAAGAACTAGTAAACTACAGGAAATTAAAAACAGGCACGAAATGTTTACAATATTTAAATAAGAAAGTCACGAGATGCTATAAAACAATGAAAAAAAATTTGCATCTTTTCACACCTAGTTAATTTTATAAGGGAAAAAAATTTATTCGAGAGAATAGATTTCACACATTTGAAAAAAAATCAGGGTACTCATATGCTGTGTGAAATGTTTATACTCATTAAATATATTAATAGTCATCTCATCAGATGTGGCTGAACACTATCGAGCATATATCAAATGCCTGTCCAAAGATGTGGTGTAGAAGTTTGAGGGAAATTACTGGCTCTAGTTTGAAGTCACGTAATAGCTAAATCGCAAAATGCTTTCAGCTTAATATATACTACGCATTATTACCTTCCAAGAGGTCTTTTCATAGATAATAGGTCCACTGAGATAGCACGAGCATATTTATCTGTACCAAGTCTCGAGTTGGGCTTTACCAGAAGCAGATGGAAGTCTATATAATCTAAAAGCAGGGACCAAGCAAAAGATTGCCAATACTTCACCTGTCAACCCCAGAGATACCCTTTCACTTAGAGGACATTGAGACCACGACCTATGTACCATATACCTTTAGTGAAGCCGACAGATCTTCGGTTAAGTCAAGATTCGAACTCCCTGCCTTTCAACAATAAGAACGACGCCCTAACAAACCAGCAGCCTCGATTCAATAACAAATATGAATAAAAGAAGCAGGCATCTTCCATTATTTAACTGTGACAACAATCGAACATGGGATGCTTAATTATGAAGAGAGAAATTCTTCCACTAAGCCTTTGCGGCTCAGATGTCAAAATCGACACATATCTACATATAACTGCACTCGATTAAATACTCTGTTACATCCCGCTATTCTACCAAATAGTACTTAGTACTCAGGTGCAGTACTATTTGGTAATACTGAAGAGACGATGTTTGCATTGTTTGTCACTCTACAGCTTCTTTTTGCACAAGAGAGATAATTTAACTTCTAGTTAATATAAAAGCCTTTTAAACTACAAAAACAAAAAAACAAAAAATTCACGCCCAAAGTGAAAATCAAATTCACAAACACTTCAAGGTGGCAGAAGTCAATTAGAAGTGTGGTTTTAAAATAAAACACTGACAATTACTAAAGTAAACATAAAATGTCATTTTATGTATTCTACCCATATCATATCTCAGCATCGTTATTCGTAAAATCATATCAGTTATTAAATTAGACTTTCTCATTTATTCTGAGAGCTATTTTAAGCATATACTTAAACTAAAAAACAATAATTATCTTTATTTAGTCATTCAATTCATATAATAAATCTAGGAAAATAAAGAATTACATTTTTTTTACACAATAAAATTTCTTAAAAAAATACGTAGAAATAAATATTTTAAAAATTCTTTTTATATTTCCTTTTTTCTCGCTCATATTAACTTTCCACCTTTTGGGTAAGTTTATATATAAATAAAAAAAAGTTGACTATTCCCAACTATTACGTATATAATAGATTCAATTTTAAAATAGCGGTTAAAAGTTCAGAAGAAAAATTTTGATGGAGCTTTTTTATATCAATAAATGAATATTATTATGTTTGCTATGCTTATGATCTACTATATATATGTGCTTATGGAATTTTCGTCAAGTAGCTAAAAGTAAATAAATATGCAAAAGAATGAGCGCGCGAGCTATAACTATGAAAATTATTTTGGAATATTAAACAATACTTTGAACAATCAATGATCAAATAACAATTACGTGACCTAGCAAAGTATTATGCAAGATGCATCCGAGCTTCAACAAAATAAAACTGAAAAAAAAATTATCTCAATGAGAGTGATTATCACGGCACCCTTTTTTTAAGTGAAAAGTTCAAAATTCGATCATGTTTACTGAACGCTAAGAAAACATTTGCCGCATAGAGATTCCTGTTTTGTGGTAATTACTACTCTCTAAATGCAATACCATAAATATTTATAGACAAATGCTAATGCCTATTTCATGTAAGTAAAGTATAAAAAGTACTGATAGAGTCAAAATACATAAATATTTAATGTTATTAATTTATGAAACAGATTAATCTAAGAATACAAAATCCTTCGAATCAAACTCTTTCAATCTATTAACTAATCCAACTTAAAACAATAACATCGACTAACAATTTAAGTTGGTGTTACTCTGCAATCGAGATTCAAAAAATGTAACAAAAAAAAAACACCTTTTTAGATTTTTAAGATTTTATTATTGCCAGCAATTACTTGCATTTAGTTTCCATAAATATGTGAATAAAAGGCTTGATATAAATTATTGAAAATTTTATATTTTAAATTAATCGAATCACATCATTTAATTATTCACATAATATTAGTTTGTGTTCGCTCACGAATGTTTGAGAAACAATTTAGACTCAAGGGGTTTTTAAATATTTAGCCTAAAAATAGCAGATTATTTTTAAACCCATAAAAATGATCAAAATAACTATGTTTAAAAGGAAATTTTCTTTTAACCTAAGCAATACATTTTCAGCCATATCCAAAAACAACTATGAAAAGCTTTTCAAATTGGATTTCATTAAGAACCTTTCGGTAGAAGGTTTTCTCAAGAATCTTTAATTGGGCACATCATTAGTCTCTTTCAAAACAGCGTTTAGAAAAGAAAAGTGAACACAGTAGTTAAGTAAACTTTGTAAAACTAACAGCATTAAATGACATGTCATCGTTTTCTTTTTATTGGTTCAATTAGGAAGACTTGGTAAAAGCGATATAAAACTGAGATAGAAACAAAACTACACATAAATTAAAGATGGATGCGATGATTTATATAAACTAGCGAACCAATCTTTTCACGAAAGTATTGCACGAATGTATTTTGACAATTAAATAAAAATTATTAAATGACATACACTTTTTCAAATACGCATAAGCAATTATATCATCAATTTTCAAAAAAAAAAAAAATCATCCTCTATAATTTTTTTTTTTTTGACGGAAGTATTTGGATTTAAAATAAAAAGAGCTTAAAGATCAATGTAACTTAATTCAATCCTAAGTGAGGTATATAAACTAAAGGATTCGATTTTAATTTAACTTGTGAAACCATTAGACAAACTCAGGTTTATTGTTGCTCAACTTTATTATTTTTTTTCACATAAATGCCTACAGTTTAAAATAGTTTCGAACCATTGCAAACATATAAACCGAAGGTATGAATCCATCTCATGAACTGTTGAGACAAAGATCAGATACGCTAATCAATCGGCTGCCAATCTGGCGTGGATTTTTATTCGCGTTAAAATTCATTTTTGCATATCGTTGATTGCCTGATCATATTCGTTGATTTTTTTATTACAACCCTGAGGGCATATTTGTATATTTCATTCAATAATTCTTGTGACTTTATATAAATGATCCCCGATGCTTTACTGCAAAGCCAATTCAACAATTCTCAACAAAATGCATACTTTTACTTTCATAAGTAGGAAAAATATCCGATGTTACGCACACTTATTTCTATAGTAATTGAATTTATTCAATACTTGCAAAAATAAATGACATAACGCTATGATTTAAGTAAACATACCTATCAATTTTACTGTATCAATAGTGACTTTCCAGGGCATTAATGTTTGGGTTTAATTTTACTGGCGCAAGATTCTCAGATGCGCTAAGCTGCGTCTAAAACTAAGCTTTGATAAAATTAAGCGCTTGAGTAAATCACTGGATAAGAACTAATTGAGAATGTAGAGATGAATGAATGACTCAGTAGAATAAAGGTATTAAAACAAATTTGTATGTGAAATTCATAAAAATGAGACACATAAATATTACTTAGAAAACTACAATGTATTTCCGAGAGTCAAGACAGTTCCAAGAAATTAATGTCAGCTAGAACAGGTTTTATTTACGTTCTTCATTTCTACCTTTTGAAATTGTCTGAGAAGTAGAGAAGGGGTTAATTTCCATACCTTTTTCAGAAGAGGATATATCAATCGTTATTTGAGTACTTTTTTCTCGAGATTTTGGTTCTTTAAATTTAGTATCATCAGTCTTAGATTTATTGGTGATTGAAGTCGATTTCTTTGTGCTTATAGAAGTTGATGGTAAAGTGGATTTAGATGCCAAATTTGAAAGTGGAGGGGACACTGGTAAACTACTTTTCTTTTCTGGGGTGGTGGTTTATTTTAGGTTCTGTCTGTAAAGTAGAGAAGTAAGAGATACCAAATTGTTTTGTGTTATATTTTATCTATTTCTCTTGCTTCCAAGAAAATAATATTCTGCTTTATCTTTACTGAAATTACTTCTTTTTCTTGAATCCACACAGGGACAAGATTTGAAAAAAGCAGCGTGTGAACCAGAACAATTACAACACTTGAAAATTTCCGAAGTACAAGCATTAGTTTTATGACCAAATTGTGTACATTTTCTACATATAGGATCACTATTCCTACATACCTGTTGAGAATGACGATATCTCTAACATTTCAAACATCTAAGATAGTAAAGAATGTATGGACGCGAAGTTTACAACATATATAACCAACTTTATGAATTTCGGTAATACTCGTCTCTGAAACGTTAAAACAACATTTCGAGCGGGAATAAGTTTACCACCACGTCGAATGCTATACGATGTGCAGCATAAACTCCTTGATCACGATGTGTAACATTTATAAAATCTAGATTTAAAAAAAAAAAAAAAAAAAAAAAAAAACCCACGAGATTTATTTAAATTACTGATTACCAAAACTTGTTTTGAGTCAACATGAACCGGAATATCTACCGATCGTAATTTTTTGACATTTTGCATGTTATCAATAGATGATGTGAGCAGTTTTTGTATTAGAAAAGGTGATACTACATGAAGTGTTAGGATGATAACATGTATCGAGTAGATGAATTGGTTTCAGCGACGAAAGAATTAGAACACATACGATATTTATAAAAGTTCAGGCTCCACAGCATCACCCACCACGGAGCTTTACAATGGATGACATATACCCGCTCTGGACATTTCCAATCTCGCTGCTCAGCGTGACGCTTCCTGCAGGAGAAAGGCTACAAAAAACCCCAGGTATGAACTGAGAGTCACCCCCTGAGGCAGTGATTCCCCTTAAAGTCAAGGATGTGACCACTTCGCTTGATTCCTAGCAGACTAGTCACCAGTGTAGTTAGGTACAAGCAGATTGATACACTGGGGACCACAGTATACCACCCCCCCCCAAAGGGTTGCGACCAACACGTAAGGATTTTGACAATAAATAAGAAGCAAACAGCGGCTACATGGAGCGCTCCCTCGCTTACCGTGAAGGGGAGGGAAAAGGGAATAAAGATCCCTGGTACCTCAGAATCGAGACACCCGTACTCACCTAAAGATAAGCCCCCATGAGAAAGACATTAATATTACAAGAACAATTTAGGCGTATCTAATAATTAGTAATTCATCACAAATGACAAAGTTTTAACGAGCAGTTCTCAAATACGGGTAAAACTCGAATGCACGACGAATTTTTATGAATACCAATGCCTAATAAATTTCTCTTCAATTGACTATCGTTATTTAATGAAGCGAATAGCCTTTTCTGAAAACATGGGGCGTAAAATGTTTGACAATAATTAAATTCGGTTTTATGAATCAATTCATGATTCATTAAGTTTTTTATGATCAAAATGGATGAAAATATACAGATATTTTAAGAATATAAACTGCAAAATTACGCAGTTCTCGACTATGACACTCAAATGTTTCGACAGTTCAGAGAAAAGTTTATGAAATTTATTGTTAAACAATAGTTTTGTACACTTGTTAATTTAGGTCATAGAAAATAAATTGAATATGAAATCACCGTTTTCAGAAAAGGACTTTTTAACTATGGCTCGAAATACTTAAAAAAAATTTTTTTTTTTTTTATAAGAAAATGTCTCTCATAACATTTACCATTTAATGCTGGATTTCTTAAGTCTCCAAAGTATAGGAATATTGACTGATTTCGTCAGATATCGGAAGAATCTGACGTAGCAATGAACATTTTAAATTTAAGTTTGGAGAATAAATTAAAAAGTTTGAAAATCATAACACGCGAAATTTTAAAAAGAAAGTTAGGAATTTGTGGCTATACTCTGGTGATTTCGAAAGTAATTTCTGAATTCAATATGCAGTCATCAATGATGCAATTTTGAATGCGTGACCGAATTTAATATAAATATTTACGTTTACATAATTTTTTTTTATTTTTTTATTATTTTTTTTTTTTCTGTTCAACTTTTCTCACCTAGACTTTCATCATCACTGATTTAAAACATCTGAAATGAATTTCATAAAATTCATAACAAAGATTCAGAAATTTTTATTGCACAAATACTTTCGCTTGTGACGATTCTCAATAGACAATACAATTCATTTTACTTAAATGCCATCAACTATGCAAAAATGATTATCGACACAAGACGACAATCGTCGTGTTCAATGTCAAACTTAACTGAGTAATTATTTATTCATTTAAGTCGATGGAGAAATGCAAGAAATATTAAACATCTGGATAAAAGAACACTTTACGACATAATGACATCAAAAAGTTTTCTATTAAGGCAATAAATGTCCTTTTAAGAAACAATATAAAATAAATACTAACAGCATAAAAAAGAACGTAATAAAATAAACTAACTGAAGGTTAAAAGTAAGTAGAATGAAACTTAAAGATCAATATTCATTGTTTAAAAAAGTTATTATAAGGAAATAAGAAATTTTTGGTATAATAAATTACACAACACAAAAAGAACTTTAATAAGAATAATCGAATAAAAACATCATTTTGACCTTTTCAATCTTAAAAATTTTCCTTTGATAAATACATGCGTGTGTGGTGTGTGAGGAAATTATATTAAAATTAACAAATATAAAAAATATCATTATCAAGTAGGAACTAAGGTCCTTTATAATAAAAATATTTAATATTCTTAAAAAATTTTTTAAGACTCGTTTATTTCTCTAAAACACTTTAGGCTTTTTGATTTTTATTGAAAGTAGATAAAAAAAAATAAAATTAAGAAAAACTGCTAAGTGAAAAGTTCTCAAAAAAAAAAAATGTACTTTAATTTTTGCATTATCTTATGTGTAGTAATGTATGTCCTTTTAAGTTCTTTCCTGTCATCCAAATTCTTTTTACTAAACATATTTCTCCATGAATTTTACTTTTTTTCATTCAGAGTTACATTTAAACTGATAAGCAGAGACAACTAAACAGGTATTCGATACATGCAAGGGAAATTTTAACATGACAATCCGACAACACAAACAGTAGTAAAAATCTACTTTCAACTTTCTCTATCGGTCACCTAAATAGCAAACACTGATGCATTAATGATTGAAATTTAAGAGGTTTATACATGAATGTACCATTATGATGAATGAACCATTATGGTGAATGCATGAATGTGATGCAGTGCGAAGTACGAAAAAAGAAAACCTATACTCTCCACCTCCAACGCATTCGTGCCTTTTCCATGAAAAGGTAAGTTGCATTCCCAAATAGTACAACTTCACATATTATAGAAGTAATTGTGTGAAGCAGCAATTTTGCGTCCTTGAAAAGGGCTTACACGATATAAAACAGGTGTGTCACATTTGCTTCAGTGTATCAAGATCCATATAAAATTGCACAAGAAAATCATCTCAAGCTAAAATAAATCGAGTTCAAAAAAAAAAAATAAAAACAAACGCGATGAGTTGTTAATTTTTATTATCAAAATCATACGAAATCCCATTGATTTCAAGAATTCAGTCTAGCGAAAATATATATATATATATATTGAATCGGAAAGTAAAATGTATGACCCCAAGATAAACGAACTGCTTTCTAGGAAAAAAACAATGAAGCAATACAATAGGCGTCAGGACTGAAGGGGATTACTAACAACTTTGCGTCACTTAAAGCCCATATGATGGTTACAAGAAAGTTGTGTGTGTGTGTGTTTATACATGAACGCACTTTTATTTAACACACACAGCACAGGAAAAGTAGTTTCGGTAATCAAAATAGAATATGGATTTAATTTCACACATATTTAAAGCATTTTGTACAGAATGGGTCACAAAAAAAATATCAAAATGTGCATTGCGTACAAAGATACGAGTGAAATAAAATATTTTTCATTCTCATTATATTTGAGTCGACAGATTCGCTTGTACATTTTTGTTATTAAATAATATGATAAAAGAATTTTTCAAAAAAAAAAAAAAAAAATTCTTAAGTTATAGAGAAGAACAATAGGAAAAAAATTCTAAAGACCTAAAAGAGCTCATACATGATGAAGACTTGATGGATGTCGGTATACTTATGCAATAACGAAAGCGCCACTGAAAGAGAACAATGCGAAAGAATGCCCCCATAATTAGTTAATAACTTTTAATCCAGACTGAATGCAAACAGAGTGAAAATAAAATTATTAGACCTCCTCCATTCCAAATATTAATGAGGTAATTTCAAAAAGTAGGAAAATTCCCTCAGAAGCGGCAGCGGTTTCATAGCGGCAGTCAAAGGAGCAGGATTTTTCGAGGTCATTCCTGTCACCAGTCTAACTTTCAACCAAATAGTTACAATAGAGGGTATGCGGTATCAAATTTAAACAATGGAAACGACATGGCGTCGAGACATGCGTTTTAGATACGAAGAATATTACTACTACTTCAGTTCATAGAAGCCTGGGCAAGCATAGAGAATAAAAAGTATTAAAACTATAAATTATTACGTTGAGTATATATAAAAGTTGCATTAAGAATTAGTCAGGAAAATTCTAATCCTTATAGAAGGAAATATTATCGAAATTTATGGATTTCTTTCCATTAAATAGATTTTCTTTTTAAATTTTATTTAGACGAAAGTGCGAGCGTATACGAAAAGCAAGGTTTGGTTTTTGTTTCTCGACGCTTATTAGCTCAGGATCTGCCATTTAATGTGGATTCCGAACCACTACAAAATTAAAAGACCGAGGTGGGATTTGAACCCAAGAAATATTGAACTGAAGTCTAGAACACTATACATTCGGTTATCAGCTATGCTAAAGCACGAAATTTAATTCGATTGATACCAGACTGCTACAAAACATTCACGCTCGACTTCAAAGATAACTCGGCTTGGGTTAGTTGAATGGGTTTCCCCCTTTTACGCCTGACTAGGGCGTCGAGCCCACAAGCTACTGAATTAAGGAACAAAAAAAAAAAAAAAAAAAAAAAAAAAAAAAGGAAAAACAGACATACTTACTCTTTACATAGAAAGAGGAAAAATTTAAAAACAAGAGGCACTAATTATACATTTGTCAATATATATTTACATTATATTGACAAATGTATAATTAGTGCAAATAATACTTTAATAATTATACACAAAGTGTATAATTATTAAAATTCACACGTTTTCAAATAAATATTAATAAAATGTCACATTTTTATCATAAAACACATTTTTATCATAAAATCAGTTTTTCTTTTTTTTTTTTCTTTTTTTTTTTAATGTGTTTAGAGAGAATTATATACCTGAACAGGAAAATGAACATACTGTGCACAATCAAAATAAATTCCTTGCACATACAAAATATGAAAAATAACTATAGTCATTAACGTTAAGAAAAAATTGACGCTGTTTATATATATATCTTTATTAAATGTGAAAGTTTCATTTATTAAAAAACAACTACAAGTTGCGGAATAAGTTCAAAAACGTTTATTTTTTGTTTTAAACGGATAAAAAAAATGCTCCTTTCCTCGGTACGCAAGAAAAAAAAATAATGATTCCATTACGCAGAGTAGGAACAACGTAATAATTTAGGCTTGTCGTTCCACGGAGGTAAAACCTTCGGAGCATAATGTGCACCTGGAAGATCACATGACATTCAGAAGAAACGCGGAAGTACTTGATACTAAACCATAACGAAAACAAATAAAGACAATGTCCTGTCCACATGCCGAGAAGCATTCAGCCAGGTGAGCGTAAATGAAACACATCCAGTACAACAGAAGTAAGCTTTTTGTTCTAAGAAAGGAGGAGAGAAAAATAAATTTGCATACAGCATCGAATGTAAAAGGAGAGGGTAAAAGTGGAATCGAACTTTTTTTTCCCCTTTAAAAAAGTACTCGGTGAGCTACTTCCAAAGGTGGAAAATCCGACAAGGCTGGTGAAAACTGTCCCCCTCCCCCTCTTTTTTTTAGAAAAAATAAGAAATTTTCTCTCGTTAATACTTCAGTAAGAAAAGATAAAAAGAAGGTATCGTGGCCGTAGTTGAAATGGAAACTTCCCCAAGGGGTATAAGAAAGCGGTAGTATCGTGCTCAGGGTGGGAAGTAAAGTGAGATTTTTTATTTTGTAAAAAGCAGATAAAAAAGGAAAAAATGAACTCGAAGTTCCGATTATTTCTCGATGTGTTTTTACTGCACAGTAAGTAAAATGCGAGTTATAAAGAAAATATTACAAATACATTAAATTAAAAATACTACTTAAGGTTCTAAAATGCCCCGTTCTGGAGATTTACTTCCAGATGCATTAAGTAAAGTTATCTCTTCTAATGATTTATGCTGACTTTCTTTTGGCAGTTCTAAATTAAGTAAGAATGAGATTTAGAGCACATTTTTTCTTGTTATATATGCTTGCAAAATTGTAATGTTCAGTTAATCCAATTATATATACCAAAAGAAACTAAAAAATTCTTAGAAATCCATGAGAATAACATTCATGTATTGAAATGGAAAATCTATAGAAATTAGAATTACCATATCTATGTATTTTATGTAAAGAATACATTAGACTTAATTAATTTAACAAATAGACTTTTATCCTAACTATAGAAAAATAAATAAATATGCATAACAGTTCACATGATTTAAAGTATTCACATAAATATCCCCAGTAAAATTTGCAAATATAATGTACAGCAAAAATTGTTTTAATTTAATATTGGCTTAAAAATAGTAGATTTCGCTTGTGTCGAATACTATTATTTGTGTCTCTACCTTTGGAACAAAAAACACCCTCGAAAAAGTATAAATAATGATATTACTTAAAACAGGCAAATCCTAACTTTTCTGACCCTCGAAATATATTCCTGAATCTTCATATTCTCTTACAAAAATATAAGCGAATAAAAGATGATACATTTAATGAGTTAATGGAAATAAAGTTAAGCAGCTATATCAAAAATTGCTGCACAAGCATATTAATGAGATTTAACATTTTAAGTTTATGTACTATAAAGCCATTCCCTTCAAAAAAACATGTAGCTTTTCACACACACACACACACACAAAAAATAGTTTTAGCAGCGTACATTGTTTACCTTTATTAAATCAAACAGATGCAATCGGGGAAAATACATAAGATTGTAGATTGATTTTACTATCTAAAAACCAAAGTTTCTACACGACATATTTCAATCTCTCCTAATGACACTCAAGACCATTATGAAATGTTTCCCTCAGAATTATGAAGTTATCCTAAAATGTCAGATTTTAACGATTTACTTTAATATCCTTTATAGAACAAATACTTTCAAAAATATCAAATTTTACTAATTAAAATAACATCCACATTACTTTCAACACATATTTAACAATGCGGGAAACAAATTTTTTTATGCTGGTATCATAAATTACAACAGTACTGGAAACGAGAAACTCATCGAATGTTGTTTCACCATTTCTGGGGCTTTTGACGAATTTCTACAGTAGGAAGTTATCTGGATTTTGAAAAAGTGATAATCCGTAGTAGAGAAGTCAAGCGAATATGGTGGATGGTCGAGCTCAATATCGTAGTGCAACGAGCACAACTTTTGACGAGTGATTAAAGCATGCAGGGTCTAGCGTTGTCTTGGAGTATTGAGCATTTTCCTATTGACCAATGCTGGTTGTTTATGTACAACATTCAGGTGCATTTCATTGATTTCATTACAATGATTCTCAGCTGTGATATTTTTGCCTGGTTTTAGAAAGCTGTGATGGATTAAACCCGCTGAGGATAACGAGTCACCATAAACTTTTGACAGTTTTGGTTTCGGGAAGTACTGGAGCTTTGTCAGCATCTAGACACTAAACTGAACGTCGATCATCGTCGTACTGAACCCAATTTTCTTTATCACAAATCAATTAGATTGAGAAAAAGACTTGTTTTGATTGCAAAAAAGTGAAACTGTTTCAAAAGGTTTATTTTATTTGATTCATGAAGAGGGCCCATTTACTCATTTTTGAACTTTGCCAATTAGTTTTAGGGGACGTGAAATGGGGGTAAGAGTTGCATTTATCTCTTCAACGTCATCTCTAACAGTATTGTGTGTGTGTTCGGATCCCCCCCCCCAACTATCACTGGTTGAACTTCTGTTTCTGGCCTGGCCCAGTCTTCATTTGTGAATCTCGGGCACTAGATTTTAACTTTGCGTTCCATCGTCGAATGGTACTTTCGTTCACTAAGCAGTCTCCAGATATGTCATTGATATTTCGGGCAGCTTCTACAGCACTAAATTTTTTACTGACACAAAAAATAATACACTAAAATCTCGAAAATTAACCCTATAATTAAACATATGAAATTATAGAAAAAATTTACAATACTTTTAATTAAAATCTTAAGATAGAAGGTTTTACCATTAAAATGACATAAAACATATGCAGTCTTATAAGGAAAAAAAATTTCAAAAATACACAGGTGGAACTTGGACATTTCAAATGTTACAATCTATTGATATTAACTTATAAAAAATCTTAGTCATAGAAAGAAAAATATTTATACAAGTATAGAAAGTAGTATTAAATATTTTCAAAAAATTTTATTCAATGCACAGAAAGTAATTTTATTCTTTAGTAATTCAGAAAACCATTAAATGTCATTAATTTAAAATATTTAAAATGATATACATATAGTCCTTTTCCACTACTTCAATTTCAAATGTTTTAAGAGTCAAAGATTGGAGATTCACTAGACAAAAATTTAAAACTGAAAGTTAGAATAAAAAATGTATTTTTTGTTACTAAAGTTGTATAATTATAATGAAATTAAATCTATTTAATATATAAATTTGAATTATTTAAATCAAACTGATATAAAATTAAAGGCTGTATTCTCTAAAATATAAACACACAATATAATAATCTCTATGTAAATCAAACATTTAATTAAAAAATTTCTAATGTCTCCCTAATGCATTCTGCATTAAAATATCCAATATGTCATGATTAAAAAACATTTTTATGAGTATCATAATCGAAATCTCCTGTTTAAAAGCATTTTATACGTTGTTATAACGGCATTTTTTTTTAATACAAATCATTTTCAACGACAAAGTGTTTGGATTTTACGATTTAACTATGCAAAGTAGGAAAATAAAGCTATTACAACCATTTGCGAAATTCAAATTCCACTAGAAACACAAACATATTCTGCGGTAATCTCGTCTAGAATATTCTACAAGTTGCCGTTATCACAAATCGGTATGGAACCGATTGAAATTCCCATTTTAGTCAAAAGACACGTTCTGCAAAGGGTAGCAAGAAGCTTTTAGGCGCTCTTAATTTCACTTTATCCCAAGTATTAGACTCGTTACGAGTTAGGAAAGAGAATAACACGTAAAAGCACTCTACAGAGTAGGGATACGGAAATGCAAAAGCAGTAGATTTAGGACTAGAAGGCCTCTTCAAAATTACTGACCGGCGCCAGACGGACGTCTACGTTTCAGGAACGCTTGAAAATTTTGTAGGAATTTTTAGAGCTGTATTATATAAATTTTTAGCACATTATCACTCCTGATGGAAAACTCAAAGTAAGCAAAATGGCGATAACATTTTTCTAACTAAAGTTTTTCACATTTGCTTTCGTACTTCCTTGCATGAGCCTGTAAGCATTTTTTTCTAACA
Source organism: Latrodectus elegans (assembly GCA_030067965.1). NCBI lineage: Eukaryota > Metazoa > Arthropoda > Arachnida > Araneae > Theridiidae > Latrodectus > Latrodectus elegans. The sequence goes on from CM057809.1 coordinate 40,497,004, forward strand.
AAATTCTATTTGGATGTCCCTATACTTGAAATTAGAATACTTATTAATATTTAAAACTGTATTAAAATTACACAATACATGAGGCATTTTCCACAATATGTCAAATAGTTGGGAAATGATGCCGCAGTTAGGTGGACGATGTTTTACGTTTAAATGCCATTCCTAAATACAGTAAAAGTAACAAATGAGAATTTGTTCATAAACCAAGAGCCCATAACCATAGCCGGCAAAGTTTTACTTAATTTTCTCTCTTCATCTTGTCAGAAAAGTTAAATTTTTCGTATAGCAAATATTTTCATAGAATAATTTATTTTTCATGATAAATTTTAACTCAAAGACCAGAAAAAATCATTCAATATTTAAAGCCCTTTTATTCGCATTTATTGACACACACACGCGCGCACAGCAATAAAACCTTTAATGATACTTCAATTTTTAGAGAAGTAAGTTATATAATAACGCTATAAGTTAAGAACAAAATTTTACTGACGAATAAAAATGGCTCAGATAAAGGAAACAGCACAGCTTCTGAATCACATTTCAAAGAAAAGACAAAAACAAAATCATTGACCCCCTGCCAAATTGCGTTTACGCCAAGAGGACATAGATTAAACTGGCATCACCATAGGCACGAAGAAGCGATCAAAGATGGAGACAATAAGTAAAAAGAAGCGTTCCGACAGAATATAATATGCAAACTGAACGAATGTTTATTTGGTTAACAAATATTTTTAAATAATAGCCATACATTTACCAATCCACATTTTCATATTATGCACTTCTTTTATCAATATAAAAAATGACTTTAGTGTCATTTCAATTTATGTTTATTAATTTTTGGTACTTCATTAAACTGTTTTATGATAAAACAAGCTTAACACCAGGAGCACCAAATCACGTTCAAAAAATACTCAGTGGCTAGAAATAAGTACTCATTATATAACGAAGTATTTTCATGATAATTTAAACAAATATTTATTGAGTAAATATTTGTTAAAAAGACTGTCTAAAAATATTTTTTAAACTAAAGAAAAATGTTTAATATTTAACCCATTCAAGCGAAATAACTATAAGAACAAATATTTACTTTCGATATTCTAGATTATTGTAAATTTCAGAAAGGATGCCTGATGTCTTTTAGCATGACTTCATAAACTGTCAAAAAACTCAGAAATTAATTAGTAATGTTAATGATATAAAAGATACATTTTAATCTATCATTAAATATTCTAATTTACAGTATTTCTCTAGATTTTTCGTCGTCTCACATCGCGTAAATATTTTATTTTTCAAAAGTACATCCATAAAACCATACTTGGTTAGTTAATTGAGTTTTATGGCGCAAGGTCCAAAAATGCACATGCTGCCCATAAACCATGCGTAAAACTAATGTTTTATGTACTAAAAGACAAGTTTAAATTCATTTAAAATAAGATTTTTCAATTGGTAAATGAAACTGGAATTTACTCTTACTACATTTGTGTGATGGAAGCAAAAGTTATAAAGAATCAGTATTGAAAACTTTAAATAAAAAAAAATCTTGAAGGCAAAATTAAACTGCTTGGTTTCCTGTGCAAATACAAATTTATTAACTCAAAAATTCGTTGCATCATTTTTTTTAATCCTATAAAAGATTAAAGAATAAATTGTTATTTACCGGAATAGTGCCATAAAGACCACATTTTTTTTGATAACAAAAGGAATATTTAGTTTTAAAATCAAAGGACGCAGAAAACTAGCACTTACAATAATTTCCTCTTTCTATGTTAGTTGGTAGGATGGTTGCTGTTCTACGGAAACTTTTTACACAGGACTGAAGGTCCGGGACCTAGTTTAAAAGGTGCTCCTATGAGCAACCACATGCTAGATGGGAATCGAAACCACAAAATGCTGAACCAGACGCCGGAGTGCTCACCGTATAGAGGCAAGCTCCAGTCAAAATTTCTATGACAAATGAGGCCAACGATTCCCACTATGAATGCATATTGATTTTACATTTGGTATTTTTTTTATTATAAAAATAAACACTGAATCCAATATTACAAATATTGTAATTACATTACTACATGCTTGTTTTTAAATATAAATCAACAGAATGCAAGATAATTGTCAGTGCTTATTTTTTTTTTTTCCTTCTAAAAACTCGATTGTATGTATTTCATGTTTTGAAAATCCAAATGATAGAATACACAGACAGCTCTCATAATAAATCAGTGATTTTCGAGAAGAGGAAAAAAAAAAACATTTTTAAATTTATACAACACACCACAACAATCTTATTTACCATGCCTCCTATTATTATACAAGACATTATAAACAAGAAGCTTCGTATTTGTATACTTCCACTACGGTCAGTAACACTTTTGAGTGTTGATATGTTATCAAACACATACAAAGATATTCATTGATAGTTTCGACAATTTAATCACTAATAAATCTTACGTATATTTTTAGAAAGTAGGGTATACACTTATATGGGTTGCTTTGATCTTATTGTGGCTTAGTGGGGCAACAGCGCCCTTCGGAGAGAAAGTAACGCGTTCGATTCCAGTCTTTATTAAGCAACAGGAGACGGATGTTGCTCTTCTGCTTTCTTCATGCACATGTCCGAGTGGATACTAGAGTTTTTGGGGTTCACTTATCTGCAACAAGTGAATACATTCCACTGTATATATGAAAGTTATCCAAGGAGGCGATTCACACGCCGTATAGTAGAATGCTCAACAGACTTGGTCCGTTAAGCTGTCCTCTAAACGGTACCAAAGTATGCTGGTTGGGCTCATTGTGAAAATACGACAGCAATCTTTATAGCAAAAGGTTTAATATTCAATCGCAACCTCTGTTTAATGATTAATACATGTTGCGGTTGTGGCTTTTAAATGGCTATCTCTCAGTCGGGTTGGTTGCTTAGATATTTTCCCGTTTCTCCACACGTCAATATGGCCCATGATCTATGAAGTCTTCCGGAAAGGCAATTACAACATAAGGTCTTTTATATGATGTCCACTATACTGTACCATCGTTTAAATAATTAAATAGTTAAAAAAAATTTCTTGAGCGCTCGGAATGAAATAAATAGTTTGAGACTGGCGTTTTTGTATAATCTGAATTTAACGATATTGGACAACATGGACCAAATGCCTCAAACTTATAAAAATCAGAATTTCGGCAAAATTTAATAAATTTATTCGTATCTTGAATAGGTTACTTCGGTATACATATATGGATACATTTTTCGACTGAGATTTGTTTTTTCGTCTCAACAAGTTTCAAGTGGTCTCCAAATTATTACTGAAGAGTTTAATTTAAAAAAAATATTTCTAAGCGATTTTATAAATTAATATTTATTAAAAACAATAAAACATTAAATTTGGTAAAAGATGAAAACGAGAATAGTAATGAATAAAGTTAGTACTTCATTACTATTCTCGTTTTCGAAAGAGGGAAAATGACGTTTCTTTAGGATCTACAATTTTAAAGTGGATTCCGAATCACTACAAACGTCTGCGCTTAATGTGGGTAACAAACCCACGAACTGTTGAAGTGAAAGCCAGTTCAAAAGGCCACAAGAAAACTAATGTAGTACTAAAAAAAAAACTAATTATATTCAAAAACATTTGAGAGAATAGCTTTAAAAAAGTGACAAGTTTAAATTTTCCCATGATACTTGCATATTATCTGGATGTACAGATTTAAAACAATCGAAATAAAGTAAATCCAAATAATTTTTTGCCTTCATCAGAATTTGATATGTAACTTTTCCTGACATAGAATTATTCATAAATAATATACCACCGATTCATATATATATATATATATATATATATATATATATATATATATATATATATTATATAAATGCTCCATTTTCCGAATCGATTAACTCCCCTTTCTGAATTTTATTAAATTTTAATACTGAAGGTTATATAATATTATAGCTACATACATATATTTATAACAAATTAGTCTTAAAAGTATTAACACTTCATAATTATATAAAAAAAATAACGCGTTTCTTTTATGTATATACTATTTTATCATTTCTCTTAACTTCTTGTTTAATACTTAATCGATTTGGCGAATTAAGTACTCATAAGTTATATATAACTCAATTCTTTTTTTGAATGAGCTGAATATAAAACAATAGAATGCTTTGAAAAGCAAAATCCCAAAATTCTTCAAAAACGTGAGTCCGAAAGAAAAAATGTACGTTATTCGTTTCTTGAATAACGTACACTTAGGGAAGGAAACTTTGCAGATGGACATCTGAACAAGAAACTGTTAAAAAGCCCCCGCAGATTTCAAGATAACATACATTTGACAGCTGAGTCATATTTATGAGATTCTTAAAAGACAAGCTTGTCACTGTCCGAAGTAAGTTAAAGTGTAGTTACGCGAAGACAGACAGATAGGGACTTGACACTTTTTTTTTTTCTGAAAAACAACTTCAAGTGGAAGCCAAACTGCGAAGAATATTATTTTGATAAATAATGCACATTAAAGCAACAAAATAAGAAAGTGTGCAGGCTTCTGTGTACGTGCCTGTAAATAGAAATGCTATTTCCTTTGCGTAAGATATCATTTATAAATAGATGGGAAAAAATTGATATCAACCCTTTTCTGATAATAGGATGTAACGTTATCATCTGTAATTATGCAAGACAAAATCATTGGAATATTTCAGATAGAGAACGGTAATTTTACAGTAACTTTTTGTTAGACAATTTTCATCAAAAATGCAGATACGCCAGCCCCAACATTTTCTTAAAAAGATTTCCCAAATCTAAATTTTATTTTCTGACTTTTTAAATGTGAATAAAATAGAATTTATATACATGGATATAGAAATCAAAGTAAATATAAACATTCAAACAATACAGAGGGAGGATAATATCTTGCCATAAATTTAAACAGTGTATGGTCATATATTCTTCGTCATCGGAAACACTGAAATATATATGTTAGCATTCCCTTCGACATGTAGAACGAATTACATATGCATTCTTAACATTAAAAGGTATTTTCGATGCATTCCAACGTTTTAAATTTTGAGTAAAGCCACATGAGTGTATTTCCGATCTAAATATTTTTTTATTCCACCATCGCTGGAAGTCAGAAGGCCTACATTTTATCAACTGAAAGAAAACAATACAATAAGGTTTCATACTTATTGAAGCTTTTAAACATAACGTTAAACCTAAATTAAGGTAGAAAACTTTCGTGAAAAGTGGGAAATATTCCTAGATGATACCAAAAATGTCATTCAGCGTTCACGTTAAAGCCGCCTCAGGACTATTTACAGTTGAATGAATGTTGTATTGATAAATAAAAATTATAAAAAGAAAATGTACTTTTATCTGATGTCAGTTGACACGATCATAACCAAAATTATTCAGACAAAGGTTTTTTTACTAAAAAGAAAATTTTGCTGAATTCCAAAATAAATTTTCATGAGTAGTCATCAAATGACTTCCAAATAATTTATCATTATTTTTTCCTTACAAAAAATATCTTTTTATTTATTCATTTATTTATTTTACTTCTCTCGTTGCTGGTACGAAATTTCTTTCCTGGTTTGATTACGTTTATGAACTTACTATTTACTCAAGCATCAAATTACTGTTATATTATGATGGGAACAGAATTTTTATTCTCATTTTATGTAGATGCAATATTACTCAACACAGCTTGAACTTTATTAAAACATAAATCCGAAACAGTTTGCATGTGTGGTTAACAGAAATACCCTTAATATATTTTAAATTTTATTTCTTCTCAACATAAAACTTATAACTTTTTAATTAAAATTATGGAAATTAAAAATGAATTCAAATATCTGTTTTAAGCAACAGATAGTACAAGACGACACGGGACTTAATTCTTAAATATTTTATTAAAAATGTCTATTAATAGAAATGGATGATTCAAATTGTTTAATAAAATATAAGGATCCCCCAAAACGAGATTACACTTAATTTTAAAATAAATGAAATAAATGACATAATTAAAATGAAATTTTTATTGCACTTTTTTCAGACAATATTTTGAACATCGATACATATATTAGATCAAAATTATATAGTCAGTATTCAAAAATAATGAAAGTATGACTAATATGCTAATACGCATAGTACATTTTTAAAAAAAGGAGGACGAATTTTGTGGTCTCAGATAGCTTACATTAATTACCTGCATAAATTATAGAAAATAGTACAGTTTTATGTTGAGAAGAAATAAAATTAAAAGAAAGTTACTTTTCACTGATGTAATAACCTTTATCGCCGTGATCTCGATCACACAAAATATTTACATTTAGCAAGGTCGCAAGGCTCTCCAGGTGAGTTGACGCATCTGGGGGTGGAGGGTCAAATTTTGGGAGTCTTCTGCTTTGTCCCTTTTTTTACTATGTTTTTAACATTTATATACTATGCTATTATAGCAATGTATTTTACAATAAATTTATAAATTTTGTCATACGGAAAGAAATTACAAATTTTAGTAAAATTCAATATGGGCTTTTAAGAGAAATCTATGTGCAATTTACTATTTTTTATAATTAAAAATATATAATTTTAAATACCCTGAAAATTTTAAAAAATATCCTTCAAATATAATTTTTAACAGTGTATATTTGTAACCAAATATTGATTCTTTCCATTTAACGGCTTCCTTCGTTACATATCATTCAGAGCCATCAAAGAAGAAACTGGTTGTAAAAATCAGATCACGTCGATAAACCAGAGAGAATGACAAATAAAGAGCGTACTCATTATCCAAAAGAATACACACACACAGGCAAAATGCTCAGAAACCCAGAGTAAAGGCCAACCACTTGTTTCCTGCAACCATAAAAGTTGAGCCGGTAGACTACTCTCGGAAATTGCACTCGAAATCGATGAAGGCGCTAATAATAATGGAAACAATTCGCCAGGCCCCACAACAGTGTGTCGACCTCAAAATTACTGGGCTCTAAGGCTGGAATTGATTCTGCGAAAATCAAATGAAACATGTGTGGCTTCCCTGAGATTGTTTCAAAGGGGAAATTTTCTAATTATTTATGGTAAAATTAATCATTTCACTAGCGCCCGAGGGATTTTTAAGGCATCAGTGAAAATACTGAATCAAATTATCTCGCTTTTCAATGTATAGCGAATCGCAGATTTCAATTTTAAAACAATATTCTACCTGTAAAGTAACTTCCAAGGCCAGAAGTTAAAATGAGTTCACCTTCAGATGAGGTTAGACACTTTCGCGCATTTAGTTCTAAAATTTTGATTTCTCAGAGAACTGTTTCCAAAGCTATTGTTGAAGTAATTTTCTTTGCAGTTAAAATAAGGAAATCAAGTGACAACTAAACTGCTTTCAATTTTAAAGAGAACAAATCATTTAATATTAAAATTTCAATTCCTACCAAAGTACTAGTACACGAAAAATGGTAAAAATGTGACAAATATATTCTCATTCTTTTTCACTAAAATAGAACATAATGAAATAGGTATTGCTATATATTTCATATTCATATAAGTGTTGACAAAAATTTCAATTTCAAGCTCACTTTTCGAAATGAAATTAGTTTTAAGGCAACTGAAGATTCAAACATTGTTCACTTGCCAACTTTTGAAAAATTACAAAGTGTATAGTTAAATATTTACTTTAAAGAAATGCTATATATGAAAAAGTTCAGAGATAAGGAATCTTAATTCATATTTTTTCATATATAAAATTATTAAAATCAACTTGATATACTGAAATGTTACTTTGTAATTCTGAACAAAAAAGATCCAATTATTTTGGTGGAAACTAATTTGTTTTGTATTTTCATCGTTCAACAGTTACTTTTTGTACATAAGGGCTAATTTGACAAGGATATGTTATTCAAAAAGGACTTCTAGCCATTACAAATATTCACATTCGATTTGGGAATCCAGTCCATAATCAGCTGAATTGAGAGCCAGAATGCATGGTCCCATAAATTGATGCCCATGTGACAAACAAGACCGGAAATCAAAACTAGAAATTCGACCGTGATTTAGAGTTTAAAATGGAATCCGAACAACATAAATATCTATTCGTTTGGAATTGAACAAGCAAGCTGTTAAATTGATGTGACCTAAATGGTTTATTTGAGGAAAAAATTTATAAAGATAGGAAAAAAGATTTTTTATTATTATTTACTTATTCATCTATTTATTTGCTATAACTATTGTGGTTGGTTTTGTTTGGCTTACGATCTACGGTCATTTTTAGAGCACGAGGTATAATTGGACCGATACACAATTTAAATTGGGCCAATATGAACCACTATGAACATTAAACCTGAAGCTGGAATCTAACATACGAACATCTTGAACTAAAGACCGCTACGCTAACCATTCAGCTATCATCTCTGCAAACTATAATGATATTCACAAATACCGGCATCATTTTCTGAAAAATGACGTATTATTTAATCTTATAACCATGAATTTTAAATAATAAATTCACGAAATTAAATAACATTACATTCATTCATCCATCCAATCATTTCTTACAAATTTTCACAGCAGTAACTTTTTTAAATTGCAGAATAAAGAAAAAATTGTTAATATCTCTCAATATATATATATTAACTTATTCCTTTTTAAATTAAATATACCAATATAAAATAATTTTGCACTCATTCGACAAACTTTCAAAGTAAATATAAAGGGGTAAAACGACTAATAGTTTTCTTATTGACTTATTTAATCAAAATTAAATTCCCTCAAAATAATGAAAAATAATTCAGTACTTATATATATATATATTATATATATATATATATATATATATATATATATATATATATATATATATATATATATATATATAATGATACAATTCTTTTTAAACCATTGAGTTGTTTTTCATTTAACTGCTTAAAATGAAAAAAATACTCCCTAATGTAAAAAACTCGATTACTCTAGTTTATTAAATTCCTTTTTGGTTAATATTTTCAAATTATTCTTCAGTAATAAATCGAGCCAGCAGTCTGGTTACTATACGAGACATCTAGAATGAGACTGAGCTTTTTAAATTTACGGAATTTTTACCAGCTTTATTTTTTGTTAAGCATTAAGATAACACATTGACAGAAATTTTACACATTGACTTTCAACCCACACACTGCAAATACTCATAACAGACGCAGATCAAACAGCTCATCCTCTCTCTCTCTGGAGAACCTCTCATCATACTTAAGTTTTATTTCCTCATTCAACTTTATTTTCTAATAGCAGAAATAAGATATAATTTGAAGCGAAAAAAAAATTGTCAAACCAGCTTATTTTCTATTTGACAAGTGGAGTTTTCTAATCTCTAAGGCAACTCAACGATAGGAATTTGTAAAGCACTGATTTAACTAAAATAAGGGAAAGAAAAAATTCATTTGAGCTGGACGTTTGATCGACTTAATGCAGCCTGTTCGCGAGAAATACATTTTTATCAGACACTAAGAGTGGAAGTACATTTTCACAGAAGACTCGATTCAGCGAAAAAAAAAAGTATAATGCTGTTAAAAAATTAAATGAAAAATAAATGAATCAATGTCCTTTTCTAATGATAGACGAGCGTTTCATAAGATGTGCTATAGAAATTATATAAAAGGGAAACTTTTTACTTAAAAATGCTGCTAATCACGATAGAATAGAATACATTATAAATTTCAAAGATTATACAGAAAATGCAATAACAATTTGTAATCATTTCCAGAGGGTGAAAAAATATAAGGGTTATATAGTTAAATTTCTATTTATAGATGTTAAAAATATTATGAATGGTCGTGATAAATGGATTTAAATCCCTATTAAATTACATGGAAATAAAAATATCGACAATATCTTGACAGCTACCAAATACATTTCTCTGAAAAGAAATCACAAGAATTGCATATATTACACATATAAATGGTTAATCAAGAAAGTCTTGCTTCATTTGTCAGTTGTTGTTGTTACTGTGCTGTGCCAGCTAAGCTGGCAATATAGGGTGCGATGCTCCACTTTTCCAACTGAACCGAAATTTGATATGAAATCCGACTTCCTGAGTACACACATGCCGTAGATACCCATTTATAGAGTAGGCGCCTATTCACAACTCATTCAAACAAGGAAAGGACAAAGGCAGGAGAGAGAGAGAGAAATCATCCCATTCCCAAACCGGGATTTAAACCCAGAACCTCACTATATCCGCAGTCAATCACGCTGACCACTAGATAGGGTGGGCGGCTCATTTCTCAATGTTTGAAGTGATTTACAATAATAAAGAAATGTTTTTTATCAATGCAGTGAGATTTCAATATTTTTCGTTAATGTGATACTATATCTTACCTTGGGTTGGTTTGTCGCTCAAAGGTAATTTTTTGTCAATGAGGGATATTTAGACCAGGTCCTACAGTTGTTAAATGGATTCTGAACCACTAACATTCAAGTCAAAGGTAGGATTCGAACCCACCATCTGTCAAACCGAAAGACCAAAGACGTAAGAGATAGGAATTGAATTTTGTTCAACAGTTCGTGGATTAAACTGACAGTTTGGATAATAAAAGTTTTCAAAATTAAACAGTAACTTTAAAAATATTTTACTTCACCTTTAAAATAAGAGCTTAGCACAAGCAGAATAATTGAAAAAATTATGATAAATATATTCACAGTAAAAAATTAAATCACTAAAGTATGAAGTTACCAAGCATAGGTTTAACAAAGATTGATTTCATAATAGCTAAACGTTCATTTTTCGCACGCAAGGACAAATCGTTTTGAGACATATAGTTCAAAGTGGATTAAGAATCACTACATAACACCCAATCCCGAAGTAGGATTCGAACCAACAAATGTTGAATTAAAGATCGTTAAGCCAAACATTCGTCTGTCAGCTTGGCTGATGTAACCAATAATAATGTAAGTGCAAATTTGGCAATGAAAATCAATTTATCACAATATCCTAACAATTTTAATCATAGATGTATATTACCATAATTTCAAGAAATAATTAGGGAAAAAATTCTGTAAAATAGTAAGAAAAAGATAAGGTAATGCAGGAAAAAATTGAATGAACAGTAAAAATCTCAAACATTAATACCGAGAATAAATAAAAAATGTATTAATTTTGCAATAATACATAACATGAAAGTTGAAGTACAAATCTTAAAATCAAGATATCGAACTGTCAAATATTACAGTACTTTTATTTATATTTATATATTTTTTTTACAAATATTACAGTACTAGTACACACATGGGACCTAAAATAATGAGAAAATTGTTCTGAGAGAAAATGAATTTTTAAAATAAAACTTCCCGAAAAAATTAGTATTTCTTAGATATATTACGAGATGGAACACTGAAAGATATATATTAATATTTTACTTTTCTAAAGGGAAAAAAATATTCTAAACAAAATTTACCACTAAATTTGCCTTTTTTATTGCATTGTAAAACTGAAAGCACTATCTTAGACAACTGATTTATCTCAATCCTTTCAATTTTAAATTATTTAAGCATTAGAATTTCAGAATTACGCTTTTAAAATTAAATGAACAGTTTCTTTTTTTTCTTTTTTTATTTATTTGTTAAAAACACTGAAGAAATTTATTTGCTAATAAACAAAACTATTTTAACTCCAACCTGAACTATTGCAAAATAATTGAATATCCAAATAGTAACTTCACAATTTAAGCTCTAAGATAGTTTAAAGATTTTTCATAGAAATATAAAGAATTTTTCCTTTTTACTTCTCAGAACAATTAGTGTCGAATTTGTAATATTTAAAGGAGTAAAGAATGGCAAATGGATTGCAAAAATTTAAAACTGCCTTTAATTATACATCCAAAATATAAAAAAGATAGTTTAAGTATATCTAAATAGTTGAGATACAAGGAAGAAAATTGCAAAATAGGGGCAATTATATAAATTTTGGGAAAATGCACAAAAATAAAATTCGGAAGAAATGTTTTTTCAATTTTAGAAGATTGGATACACACTTAAAAAACAAAATTTAAGAGCAAATCAGAGAGATTGGCAAGCTTGAAACAATCTTAAGACATGGTCGCCAAATATATCATACGAAAGAGAAAGTGTGCCATCAGGAAATCAAAAATAAATCTTCCAAGTTGACCAAGCATGTCGCAAACATCCAGCAAAAAATTGCGTACAAATTAAAGAGATAGTTTATATGAAGATACTTACACAAGAGTAACGGCAAGATTGTCAAATCAGCAAGCAACAAAAGATTAAATTTTCAAATGAAGTAGAGACAAACAAATTAATGAGAAAAGTGATTTTCATCAGTGAATTGAAATTCAACACTTTTAGGAATTATAGGCTAGGCTTGATTTTCTTAACACCCAGTGTTCATTTTAAGCCCACGTGGATTATACTTAGACCAAAACTCACAATTTCAAGTCAGAACAATCACATCTAAGGCCGAGTCCACAAGAAACAACTAAGCCCGAGGTGGAAGCCAAACTCAAGAAACGTTAAATCAAAGGTCAGAACGCTAACTATTCGACCATCAGCTCAGCATATAGGAATTACCGGTAAACATAGCAGCATTCAAAATTTGGTTTTTTTGTCATTTTATGGTCACAGTTTGAACAGCGCTAATTCAACCGAGACCAACAGTTTTAAGTGGAATTCCAAGCTACTGCGAACATGCACGTCTGAGGTACCAATCGAACCAGCGAAATGTTGTATTAAAGATCAGATGTATTGAAGGTTTAAAAAAAAAAAAACATACAACTGCCAACTTAGTAGCATCACTTGTGAAATAATTAACATGAAAAATTACTTATCAATATTTTTTTTTATCTGCGGCAAATCTCATACTGAAATAAAGTAATTTGCTTAAATATGTAAGTCATTTTACGGTTTTAAATTAAATGACTGTCATGCAATTTAGAAGTATGAAAGCACTGAAACAAAAACAAATATTATGGCAAAAAAGTTAGGCATACATATTACAGAGAACAATTTTTTAGTCTTAATTAATAAGATTATAGATATATATGCATGCAGAGATATTCGATAAAATGTGGTTGGTTGGTTTGTCACTGAGGCTTAAAGTGGATACCGAACCCCTACAAACATCCATCCCGAAGGTGGGATTCGAACCCACAAACTGTTGAACCGAAGGCAAGAGCTCTAACCATTCGGCTGCCAGCTCGGTTCAATAAATGTGGAAGCAAGCGATGAGTTAAGAAAGGTTTTACTTTTCATTTGTGGACAATAATCTTAAAATCCTAATCGTATGGCTCCTCCTCCTCTCCTCTTCTCTAAAAATTTGTTATATATATAATTAAAAAAAAACCTACTCTATTATTTGTGGACATTTTCACACATACCGTGATATATTTATGTCGTACGAGTATATCGGTGGTACATTTTATATATATTCAGAAATACACAAAAGGATACTTTTAAAATTTAATTGCATTTAACTATTAAAAGAAATCGTTTTAATGAGAAAATATTTTAAAAGAGAATTAAAAAATATGGGATATATATGTTGAAGCGAAATTGGAAAACTTCAATCGAAAAATTAATAGTAATCCATAATTAAGCTACTAAATTATTAACATACATCTATAAGAAACCGGAAGAAAAAAAACTTTATTCGATACAGAGAGTGTATCTATTTAATTATAATACTTTTATATTTAATTTCAATGAAATATTTAGAGATTAGTTGCGATTATAAAGAAAGTTTTTCTGAGGTCAAATTTGAGAATTTAAAACATTAAACTTGGTAAAATATAGATGATTTTTTTTATTATTATTTGTGTGTGGAAGGGACATTCTGCATAACTTTAATTAAATATGGGCTCTTTGTGATTATATAAACAGAAGTCACAAAAATTTACAAAAGTAAATATTTCGCAATATCACAATTTTTACTAATCAAAAATATGTTTAGTTCGTGTAATCAGAAATTTTAAAATTGTATATAAAATGAAAACAATGTTTTGTTGCTGATAGTTGATCAGTAATTTTCTAGGTGTTTTGCGGATAGTAAAATTTTATCGTAACTGAAATCGCAATAAAACCAGAGAGAAGTACGTTATAGGAATAGAACTAAGAGAAAGAATAATGTTTTTTAAGAATAAAAAAATACATGGAATTCTTTTAAAGGGCGCTTAGTATTTTCATTATGATTTCACTTTCTAAATCCAGTATGATACATAAAAAATAAATTATTTTGCGACACATTATAAACATGATACCGATTATCTAAGCCCTTATCCATATTTACTATTCTTTCCAAAATGGTTTATCCTGCATTATAGTTATTTTCATTAATATTTACAATAAAAATAAATCTAATATTATACTCTATATTTTGATTTGAAAAACAAATAATAGTAGTATCTCAGAAGCACAATACTATACTGTATTGAGTAACAAAATATTTAAAGAAATACTGAACATTTGTAGTTAAAATATCAATGTATTGAGTCAAATATAGGCTGAGGTTTTAAATAAATTTCAAACAGACAAAATAAGAAAAGGAGAAATTCAGCATTAACTTATTTTTTAACAAAAATCAAAAGAAATAATCTTTTGAGGGGTTTTTTCCCCCTCAAGTAAGCATATGAATTGCTTATCAACCGAAAATTCAAGTGGAAAAAATAGAACTGCTGAAAAATACGAAGTGATAACAATCTTTCCTTTTCATTTCGCTTCGTTCAGTTCTTAAAAATAAACTAGAGAACATTCTGAACAAAGCAGTTTAGTCTAGATATTTAAGAAAATCTCTCCCTGTTCTCGACAGTGCTCTTTGAAAGTTGAAACTGTAATTCTGAACACAATTCAATAAAACAAGATATGAAAGCATGCGGTTCTTTCTTATTTCCTAAATGACGATTCTTTTGAAATGGTATCATTGGAATGCGATGCAGCGAACCGCGCGAATAACTTCTAACTTATCTACAGATAATGAAATTCTAACCACATATTGGGAAAATTTTCCTTTGGCTGCAGGTTTTGTGAATGTAAAAATTAGAAAGTTGTAGTAAGTCCTGTCATGTTGTCTTTCTGCCCCATTACCTTCATTAAATTCAGTAATATAAATTACAATTCAATAACGTATTCATCAGTAGCTTGATGTGGTTTGTTTGTTCTCCGAGATCACTTTTGCACACGAAGGCTAATGCATATGTGATTTATATAGTTTAAAGTGGTTCCTAAACCACGATAAACTTTCTCCTCCGCACTAAAAGCCATGTAAGCACTCAAACAACTTCTAAGCTCAGCTTTTCTGGGGGTTAAAGTTAAACTATCGAGGGATCAATACCTACAATATCAACATCCATTTTCATAACCGAGCGCCCTGGGGTGCAAAGCATTTGTCCGGGTTAGGTGGTCAGCCTAATGCGAAACACCAGTACTTAGTTCCCAAGAAATCTTGGCATTCAGTTTTATCAACCTTTCATACCTTCAGTGGGTCGAAACGACCTTGCCCGGACCGAAAATCGAACATCCAACCTGTGCGTTAGAAATGTGGAACGCTACCACTACACCACGGGGCTTCAGTGATGAATTTAAGGCTTTCATAAATAAGGAAATAAAGAGAATAGAATAAATCTTCGAACTAAACATTTTTTTTTAATTCAAAACCAATTTGTAAAATATATATATATTAGATATATATATATATATATATATATATTAGATATATATATATATATATATATATTATATATATATATATTAGATATATATATATATATATATATATAGATAGATAGATATATATATGTATGTATATATATATATATATATATATATAATTTGAAACTAATATTTCGAACGAAGAATGTAAACATTCTGCCGATATTTAAATTTCTAATTATAATAATTATACTCAGAATATTCCAAATTAACAAATTTTCCAAAATTGATGCTTAAATAGTTGTTTAACGAACGTGTTCTCATTTCAAAAAGTGCAACTATTTATAAGCTAAAAGTTATTAAATAATGAATACCATTTAAAGTCAGAATCCTAGAGACCCCTTTTCAAATAGTTAAACATCAAATAAAAAAAGTTTGAATAAAATGGTTATAGCGCCAGAAATGACTTTCTTACTAAACGATAAAAAATTGAGAATATATAAATTGACAACAGAATTTATAAGGTACAATTCGATAGATACGCCCTTTAGAACCTTCGAGATAATTCCAGACAGTAACCCTATTTAAAAACATTTCGGATCACTTTATGGATTAGCAATCAAAATCGATTTTTGGTACCGAAGATACTTTTTCGCTCGCTGAAATGTAAGAAATAGATTGAGAAACTGATTCTAATACTTAATCCAAGGACGCCCAGTCAGCAGTCCGAAGGAAAGTGGTGCAGAGACAAATGAAGAGGAAAAAGCAGCTAACAAGAGCTTCTTCATGGCCGGGATGAATCTCTTCGTAAGTAATGAATGCTCAGCATCCAAGAACCCCGCCCACTTCTTACATGACGATCAATGCGATTGGATGATTTAAAAAAGCAAAGTTCAGAATTAGGGTGGATTCACATTTATACGAAGCGATGGAATGAGATTAAGCAACTACTGATAAAATACCTCAAAACTTGAAAGATAATCCTGTCACAATCTACACCATAGCTTTTCAATAGCATTTGATTGTACACACCGCGTTACATAAATGTGGTTTGACAATTATAGAAAGAATACGACTATGAAATACTGAAAAATGTTTATCCATAGAAGACAGTCAGCCAAGATTCTGTATTATTTTAACGCAAAAACAACAATGATTTTTCACTGTTTAAAGTATTTCATTACTCTGCGTTTAATTATCATAAAAACAAAATGTATTACTCGGTGATAATATACGAATACGATGCGACATGGTTGTTTCAGATTATTTTTATTTTATAAAAAGTGTTATCTTTGATTTATTTTTTAAGACAAAAATGATTGTTTTTATTATAAAGTAATAAAGTGCGTGAAAAAAATTACGCATTTCAATTTTCAATTTTGTAACAGAAAAAACATGGTTTCGTAGTGTATTTAACTTATTTAACAAAATGAAGCAAAAATACTTAGTGGTCAAAACTAAAATAAAATTTCCAACATGGCATACAAATTATAAAAATTAATAGGTTTCCTAAAATCCCGCCCACTTGAATAAATAGATGGATGAAGGGATAGATCAAAAAAAGTTTGAATGGGTGGATGAAAGGATTGATGGATGAATGAATGAATGTATGTTTGTTTGGATGGATGGATGTTATACACATAATTCGTAAAAAAAATCGCTCTAAAATGGGAGAAAAGTTTTGAAATTTTGTCCTTCAACTGAATACATGAAATTAGCGAAGTTTCATTCTTATATACACTGCTTTTAAAAAAGAATTAACCTGTCGTGGATAAAATTTACATTATCTTTTGTAGAAAATAGTTAATGGTATTGTTAAATATTTAATAAGAATGCAATAACGCTCAATATCTAAAAGTATGATAAATTAGGACAGACACATACTTAGGAGCTCACGATTATTTAGAAGCTAATCGAAAGAGAAATTCCCGGTACTTTCATATTTATAACACTTGGTTGATAAAAATAGAAGCAGCACTTGACATTTTCTCAAGTGTGTCTGCTTCTTAAAAACTAAGATAAATACACTTTAATTTTAACAAAACTGAGTATGTTCGAAAGAAAAATCCTAACAGTTTGAACAAACTGGAACGATGATTAAAAACTGTATATCCTTATACAGAGAGGTAATTTTAAAGATTCTTCATTCCTTAAAGAGAAACAAAATTCTACAAAATAACAATTAAATGTACCTAAATATTGTTCACTCCTAGCGCTGAAATAATCTATGCAAGAATAAAAGAAAAAAATTTTAAAATAATTGAATCTTGTAAAAGATTCCACACACACACACACACACAAAAAAAATTATATATATATATATATATATATATATATATATATATATATATATATATATATATATATATATATATATATATATATATATATATATATATATATATATATATATATATATATATATAATTCCGTCTTAAATAATCGCCTTGTTCTAATTCAAAATTTCAGGACTAGTTTTATTGATCTCTAATAAAACGTTTCATTATATAATAATTATTCTTTATATAAAAATAGCTTTTTTTTTTTTTAACTCGCTCAACACTTGTCATAATGTAGTCACAGAATGTTTAAATTGTTATTACAGCATTTCACGTAGCACTTTATATGAATTGCAAAAACTAGGTTGCAAAACTTATCAGTACAATTAAAATGAAACCATTAAATCTATGAGCTGAAAGTACATTGTTGTATTAACGCGACTCTAAATTTCCTTAATAACTTTTTAAAAACATTGGAATACAATAAAAACTATCTTTTTCTGTTAATACATTGCTTAAAGAGAGTTCAGTATTTTTATACACACATGTGATTCCAAAAATACGCGAATGCTTATACCGTGATGCATTTCCTCGGGGTTTGGTTTCTTTATTTCTCTGCAGTCACTATCTTCATAAAAAAAAAAAAGCCAACTCCACCAGGAGCAACAACTTCATGTACATTCATAATCATGACAAACATCCCCGTTCGAAGTAGGAATCGAAGAAATGTTGGAAAGAAAGTCAGAGCGCGAATCCTTCAGTCACTCGTATAGTAGATATTTCAAAAAACTTCATTTACAGCAAGGAAGACACAAACTTACTAACTTAACCTCATTTACTTATAGATTTTAGTTACTGGTACCATAATTTGGAAGACAGCATTAAATAAACTTTGACATCCCTCTTATTTAGTTCGTGTTACAACTAATTTCTTACCAGAGGTACTAAATTCAAATACGTCATCTTATGGAATTGAAAACAAGACACGCGCTTGCTATTGATTAGGAAGGTGAGATCAATATTTTTTAATAAAACCCTTTTAGACCTAGAAAGATCCCCGCTTTGATAAATCCTGTCTTCAGAATCGAGCCGATAGGTGATGAATGGTCAGAACTCCGACTTCTAATTCAACAATTCATGGAAGCAGAGCAATGTTTATAACGGTTCGAAATTCCTTTTAAACCACAATTCTCGGTCGAATTATCCTCAACTTAAAGTACAATTCAGGATATATAATAGTAAAATAAACAATGCTCCCTTTATACATATTAAAAATAGGAATAAAAAGAGATACTCATTTTTCAATACATAAAAGCGAAAATAAAAAGAATTTATGAACGATCTATAATGAAATATAAATTAATATAAAAAGATGAAAAATGACATTATGAAATTTATGAGATTAGATATAAAAATTCGTTATAGTTATCAGTTTAACATAAAAATTTCTTCTGGTTCTTAATATTCCGGAGATATTCAGAATTAACTGTTCATGTCTAATGACAAAAACTAATGATTTTAATTAATAAATGTTACACTTGAAACATCAAACAAAGCTAGTTTAATCAGCAATTTAATTTAACACATGTATCTCTCTCAGAAATTAAAAAAAAAACAGTAATTTGAAAAGTTTTCTGCTCTAAACAATGATGAAAAAGGAGTTGCCCAATTTAAAAAACATTTGCTATTTGAATATTTTCATTTTGTAAAAGACTTAATGCCTTGCTATCAATCATAAGATGGAAGAAATTATTGTGAAAAGGAAAATAAATTATTGAGTTATACCAGCCTCGGAGGGGGGGGGGAGGCCTAAACTTTAAAATTGTATTCCTTTCATAAAAACTGAAAATAATTTTTGAGCGTTTTTCATTGTAATTGCAAGTATTTATTACTGAAATATCTATGGCTCAGCTATCAGAACAAATACATTTTAGAGCTGCAAGTACCACGTAGCGGGATCCTAGTCATCCAATCGGTTTTAAGGTTCAACGGTCATTTTTTGCACACGAGGGCTAATTAGACCGGGACTTACGGTTTAAAGTGGATTCTGAACCACTACAAACATCCATGGCCAAGGTGGGATTCGAACCCACAAACTGTTGAACCGAATTCAAGAGCGCTAACCATTCGGCTGCCGACTGACATTATTCTAAAGAAACACATCAGATTTATCTTATTTGCTGAGAATAAAATCGTTCGGTGAAATTAATTTTACGCCACTAACCCTGTCTAATGGTCAGCGTGCCTGACTGCGGATGGGGATGTCCAGGGTTCAAATCCCGGTTCGAGTATGGATGCACTTTCTTTCTCTCTCTTTCTCTCCTGTCTTTCACCTTTCCTTGTATAAATGGGTTGTGAATTGCTGTTATAAGCGGGTACTTATGGAGAGTGTGTACTGAGAAAGTCGGTTTTCACATCATATTACGGTTCAGCTGGAAAAGTGGAACCGCGCACCCCCATATCACCAGCCTAGCTGACCCAAGACAACAACATCATCATCATCATATTACTTTCACACACGTGATCAGAAAGAGGTTGGTTGGTTGAGTTTTATGGAGCAAGGTCCGAAATTGGACATGCTGCGCGAAGTGATTAGAAAGAGATCACTCTTCAGAAGTTCTTCACATCCAGAGGATAATTCAAAAGTCTGGTTTCATTTGCTAGCCATTTACAATATATTCAAACGGGATGTATTATTTAAAGATTTCAAACTAATATCAACATTCCGGTCAAGCTGGGCTTAATGCTTTGCTTTACTACACTTTTTGCAAACAAGAAGGCTGTTTCGATCAAGGCCTACGTATTAAAGGATATTCCAAACATTACAACATCCATTCTGATCTTGGAATCAAACCCACGATCTGCTGAACTGAAGACTAGTGCTAAATTGACGTCTAGACTGTTAATCATTCTGCTATCAGCTTGGGATGGCTCGTTTGCCGTTTAACTATCCTGTTAAAGTGGATTCTGAACTTCTACAAACATCCATGCCTGAGGTGAGATTCGAGCCCACGAACTCTAAGGCCACAGCGCCAAACATTCGGCTAAAAGCTCAGTTATCAGCTTGGAAGCATAATTTAGAATTCCAAATCACAAGCACAAAGGCATCAATGCAAATTGTAGTAAAGGAATTTCAGTAAGAGCTGCAATTTCACGTTTAAGCATAAAATATTCTATCCATTCGAGTTCAATGAATGATCTCGGGATTAAATCTTGTAACTCAAACTAATAAAGAAGCAGAAAAACAGAGCCTCTTAAGTAGTTGAGAATGTATAAATCCGTAGTATATATATTCAAGATTAATAAATTAAACTGTAAGGATTAATTTTTTTCCCCTAATCGTAAAAATTACTCCATCATCAACAATCATTCAAACATACATAATTAGTCATGGAAATTAATAGTCACTGTTTCTTACTTTGACTTTTTGCTTAAGTTTTTAAATCACAAAAATTCCTGCAGCAAGTATTTAAATGTTTTCCTTTGCTTCATTTATTCTTGTTCTAATTTAATGGAATACAATTCTGCTATATTAAGTTGTACAATAGTAGAACCTTAACATATGTACAACAAAACGAATACAGTACATCTTGCATCTGTATTTGCAGAAAGAAAAAAATTAACATAAAACCCAATAAGAAAGCATTTTTATAGTTCGTAAATGCACATTAGAATAGAACGAAATTAATGTAAAAAATGAACCAATTTAAAGCAAAGTAAATATAAGGTATGTAGATGCCAAACTGATCTAAGCAGTGTGTGTGTGTGTGTGTGTGTGTGTTTTTTTTTTTTTATTTTTTTTTAGGATTTATTACTATTATAACTATTTTATTTCAGGGAATCCAACACACGACCAGCTAAATTGTAGGCCATGTGCCTTTGAGTATTCAAGCTAACACTACTAAGTAAATTAAGAAGTCTCTTGCGAAACAACACCAAACAAAATATTTCCTTTTCAAATACGTGAAAGAAAGTTTTTTTTTCTCAACACATAAATTTGTTTCTCATGTTCCTTCAAACATTTCTGTACATTGTTTTAAGTAAGTGTTTTAAAACATTTTTTTAAATGCTACAAAAAAAAATCATACAAGTTAAAAGATTTTTTTTTTTTTAAATCAACACATTGTTACCAGCATATTTCGACTACAGTATATTTTGTTAAATTCCTTTCTTAGTATTTTATTTCTAGAAAAAAAAAACAATTCAAGACAAAATGAAAAAATAATTCAGGCATTTTTATGCAAAAATGTGGAGAAAATAGATTTCACAATCAAGTATGTCGTAAAGTCATAATAAAAAAAATTCTCTTCCCTTAAAAGTAATGATAATGGAAAGAGGAGATTCCACATAATTCCGTTTACATGTTTAAAAATAAGTCTAAGCGATTACTCGAATGCAGTACTTAACACATTACTCTATCCAAAATTATAACCATTTCCGTAAGTTTTTCAAAAATAGTCCATAAAAGAGTGCTTCACACATTCTTTGGGGTGTTTCCAGGGTAAAACTATTCTTCCTTGATTAATTATACGATTCGAGAAATTTAAGTATATTTTAATGAAATCCTCAAAAAATTTTTTTTCTCCTAAGAATAATTGGAATCGCGATTCAAATTTTTTTTTTCGCAATTAAATGTTTCCGAATTAAGCAACAACTGCACGATCGGGGACCGAAAGAGAATGAAATATAAAAAATTTAAGCCCGCGAAATGAAAAAGCAAATGCGCGAGAAAAAAAAAATTCCCGATAAGAGGAAAATTCCCTCCAGTAAATGCAGAAAAGTGCTTATGAAGACAATCTACTCGAGTAGTCACGTTTTAGAATTCCCAGATTATCAATTTCGGAACACTTTCAAAGAAATTCCAAACATGAATTTTTGGCGATAACACAAAATAACTATTCGTTGTTTGAAGACTATAGAGCAATAATTTAATATTAAAGTTTGATAGCGAAGCAAAAGGCAAGGGAACTCCAGTATAATCTATCTCAACGAGATAGAAGTTAACATAAAATATCAAAGCAATATTTATCTCAAGAAATGGCACGCAAACTATTTTAAAATTTATTCATTTTCTTTTTAAAACTCCCAGTCACAGTTTTACTACACATATTAAAACTCATTTATCTATATTTTATTTTATTTAAATTAAAGACAATTTTCATACAAAAAGAAATTTGCAAGAATAATTCAAATTGAATTATATAAACTTAAGAATGTCTCGGTAGAAAATGTTAAAATTCACTATCTTTTTCACAAACATTAACTTCAATCCTATATTTACATAACTTGATACACTTGAAGAATATAATTATCACTCTAATTTATAAAATTATAATGCGAGAATATAGAGTGAAAAACTGCTCTTTAAAATTTAATAAGCATACAAGTTGCTATGAAATCCAGTCACAGAAATGCTTGACAAGACATTAACAGAGCAAATACTAAATTAATGCCAGAAAAATATATGATTGTTAAAAACGATTTGCCGTGTAAAGCAAAAGATCCAAAATTAGCAGACAGATTCGGCAATAGACGCCACTCTTCTGGCGAGGAAAAACAGTTTGAACAATTTATCACAGCAGGAGAAACTATTTGCAGTCGCCAGAAGCAGTTATGAAGAGAACTTCGCAAGCTGTAGGTCATATAATAGGTTTGGTTTAATGTTCCAAGTTATATTTTTGAGTACGAGGGCCAATTCGATCATGTGGTCTATAATTAAGAACACACTCCAAATCACTAAAAAGACCCATGATAGCAGATGAAGTCACTCTATAGCCTTAAGTTATCAAATTCGCGGGAGGGTTCATCACAGAGAACCCACTTTTAATTCATCAGCGACGATGACTAGAAAAAGAAAATCCTAGATGTTCTATAGATTTCGTAGAACCAGTGTAACATCATTTTAGGAAAACCAATACATCCGCGGGCTTTTTGCCAAAAATGTGCAAGATAGCCTGGGCCCTTTCCATATTAATAAGGATCCAATTAGTCGTCAGCAATTTCAATTTGTGAAGCCTAGTAAGTGTGATTTACAACAATATTAATTAAATTTCTAAAGGTTTCAGGTGACATCAAACAGGTCGCCGTCATTATTTAAATATAAACAATACTGCATTCAATTGTGACAATATGATCAGACCTTGCATGGGGAAAATCGAATTGGAATCTGAAGATTACTAATTAGAAATCAATTGTCTTTTACAACGTGAAATGGGACATACTAATTTTGTAAACCATCGCCTAAGATAAACCCTTTTTACTGGTTCGTATTAATGGCACTATGACGACATAAGGGTGTTGCATCAGCATGCTTCCCTGTACTTAGTTCTCAGTTGGACTCTACCAGTTAGAAGCTATAGATGCAGTCTTCGTAATTTTATTGCAAGAACCAAGCAGAAGACCCCCAATACTAGGCTTGCACTACCAGGGGTATCATTTCACTTGGAAAACATTGCGACCACGACCTATTCAATATGCCCCAGACGCCTTTAGCGAACACGACGGCTCTTCATTTAATCCGGGATTCGAACTCACTCCCTTACGAATAATGAGAACGACCCCCTAATAAACCAGGTCACTGCGACCAGACATAAGAATACGAGTGGCTAGCAAAAATGTGGGATTTTTTTGAGTTACTGAAAACCACTTAGCAGTAAAATTAAGCTTTGTTCACAATGGAGAGCAGAAATATTCTCAAAGCTCATAAAAATAAACTCACTTTTGTACCACTACATACGTCAATTTACATTTTTTAATCATTAAATTGTTTCCTAAAGATAACTGTGTAAAATTAGCATGGTTACTTTAACAATTTTAAATATTGACATAATAAAAGACACAAAGAATGGGAGTGAAACAATCTGGTTTTACAAAGGTAACCAAATGGAAACAGCCAACTAACCAATAGAAAGTTCCATAAACAACTGAATGCCTAGTACTGGCGAGTACTAGAATTTCACCAGTTCAAGCCTTCTTTATTATATTTCATATATGAAAAAGTATTACTTAATTCTAATAAAGAACAGCAACAGCGTAAAGAATTAATTTAATCTTAAAGATACACAAAAGTACAAATTTATAATACATATTTATGTACATATTTATGTACATATTAATGACTGACATAAACTATGTGACAACACCCTACTATATTAGCTGTGCAGCTTTAAAAAACACTCAGCATCAACAGTACTATATACATTAAATTTCAATGCACGAAAACACCCCCCGTGGGCATTTAATATATAGTAGGAAAGAAATTGTGATAAATAAAACTTATCAAGCTAATAGCAGCCAATATATTTTTGAATGGGCCAACCACGTTCATCTAATGTTTAATCTGTTATTAGATTTGAAAAAGCATGTTAAATATTCGTTACGATAAAAAAAAAATACTACTTCAGAATAGATTATATTTTAGTTTTATAAGAAGTGTGAAAATTATTATGAATATACAATAATTAAAAATTCCAAAAAGAAACCAATAATTTAATTAGTAGTTTAAGACCTTTTAACAAAAAAGAAAGTAATTCTTTACAGGCAGATGATAGCTATATTCCTTGCTATGTAGAATAAAAATTATTCATTCTTTCGATTACCACCACACTTCGCCTAATACAAAATTTTGGCAAGATTAAGAGAATAATCTTGTCAAATATTTGAATTGAGCGATGTGTTGTATTTGAAATGGACGAAATATAATGCTTTGCTCATAAAGTGCAAGGTTAGTATTAACTCATTTAGTATAACATATAACAATGTTAATTTAACACACACATTTGATTAATTTTATATTTTAAACTTTCCATAATTTTACGCTTAATTATTCATTTTCATACTACAATGAAGCACACGATTACAAGCGATTGGAAAACATTAATCAGTTTTGTATATTCACACTTACATATTACACTCAAGTATTATAATAAAAAATTAAAAACAATCTTTGAATTGATGTAAACCGTAAAATATATTTAAAGAAATCCATAAAACTACTGGTTGTTTAAAGAAGAGTGTGGATGTTAGCTCTGAACTTCAGCTCTCCAAAACAGCTTTTCAGTTACTCACAATAATTGACAAAAGAAAGTAAAAATATTTAAAGAAACAATCCAAGTTGAAAATTATAACGCTCAAGAGAGAAAAATAAAAAAGATAATGTTAAGATACAAACACAATTAAACAATAAAAAATCAAAAAATTACAGAAGTACTCATATTCTGGAAATTATTTTATCTATAATCCCTCCAAAACAGGTTGAGAACTAACCGTGAAAGCCAAATTACTCAAAAACAATTAAAAATTAATACTTTTATAATTGGATTTTTTTGTTTTATAACAGAGCACAGAAATTAACTCGGATGAATGCATCGTAAAAAAAAATTGCAGGCAACAAAATCCTGGAGCAGACAGCACTATGTTCGAGAGAGCAGAAAAATGTGAATCAATTCTAAGAAAAATGTATTGACACGAAAAAATTTACATCGCTCCCAAAACTTACAATTGAACAAAAAAAAAAAAGGATTTGAATGCAAACAAGTTTATTCGTTCAGTTCTATCAACATTCCAACATATTTCCGGATACGATGTCATAGCCAAACAAAAGTAATGGGATTTGGTTCTTTGAATTCTTCAAAACAATATTACTCCTTACCGATGAACCCCTTCAGGAAAATATATTGAAAAGGTAAATCAGAAATAAAAATAACTGATGCATTATTTTATGATAAAACCACTGATTGCAAGAACAAT
The DNA here is from genome assembly GCA_030067965.1 of Latrodectus elegans. NCBI lineage: Eukaryota > Metazoa > Arthropoda > Arachnida > Araneae > Theridiidae > Latrodectus > Latrodectus elegans. Next base: position 40,523,651 of record CM057809.1, read on the forward strand.
AGCAAAAAACTACTCACACTATTGTAATTTAATCCATAAATGCTTTTATACGAAACACAAATTTAAAGCTGGTCATTAAAAACTAATAAATTATATCTATATAATTCTATTAAAAAAGTTTTTATAATAACCAACTGCTTTTGAAGAATGTCTGAGAAAATATTATTTCATCTTTTAAACCCTTTTAAATTAATTAAATGATACAATAGCAAGAACATTTCCCTTTTATATATATATTATTTACATTGAGCTTTGTAAAATATATTATAAAATTCATAATACTTCAATACGTAAGAAAATACAAAAAAAAAATTTGCCAAGTATAATAGTAAGCACTTCTTTGAATGCAAGTGAAAAGAAACCATTACGCATTAGACATACATTAAGTAATTGAACCGATATTAGAAAATAAAACCATCACACCCAAGTCTAGACATAAAAATCTTGAATCGAAGTTATTCTTCCAGACGTAAGCCAGACGCAAAATACGACAAACAGAGATTTCTTCATTAAACGTAACTCAAAATATTTTTGCTATTAACACGTATTTAGTTTTTCTTTAAACTTTCTCGAAAACAATCATAAAAGAATCAATTTGCAAAATTATATTGATAATTATTCTTATTTTAACGTAATATTTAAATTACATAATAGCATCCAGAATTAACTTCTACCATTAAAAAAAATGTAATCATAGTTTACAATTAACTTTAGTGTTATCTTTAATGTCTTTGCATTTAAGAAATTTTCTAATGGTAAATCTAATCATAAAGCTTTAAATTCGCATATTTTTAAAGTGTTTCAATAAAAAAAATTCAAATTAAAAAAGTTTTTTAATGGACAATTTTTTTGCTGAATATAACAAAATAAGCATTAAATATATCTTAAAGCCCACAATACTGAAAATACACACAGATAATTTCATAGGATCGTTTCAAATAAAATGACGTTTATTAGGCTTCAATCGTGACTTGGATCCGGGAGTTTTGTATTCTTGAGCAGAAACTACTTATGAATCAATACAAGCGAAATTAATTTCGCTCGGCCCCGATCAATGCGTTCTCATCAATAGATATATTATTGCCATCACATTCATTCAATGCGACAAAAAAAAAATTCCCCCATTTTCAACTAAGCAACTTACAATTAACTTTGCATTTTTTCCCCCAAATTCTATTTCATACGTGCCAGTGACTCATGCATTAACATTAATGCCATATGTTGCAGTGGAAGGGATAAAAGGATTCATTTTCACAAACGAAGAGAGTCGTGGGAGAAAGGTTTGAAATGAAGTTCGAAATATCCTTTGAATGGTTGAAGTGTACTCATAACAAAAGGTAAAAAACTAAAACGAAAAATACCATTTAGATATTACAATCTTGATATGCGTTAATTATTTAAAATATTAAGCTTAATTAAGCACTGAATATGAAATAAGCATATGTAATGGTTGTATATAAGACCCCCTTGTGAAATTATTTACACTAGTAATAAAAAAAATTTAATCCCGGATCTCAATAAGATGTCATCAAAAATAAGGAGCAATAATTGTAGGTTCCATGTATTCTGTAAAAAAAAAATTGGAACATGCAAAAATATTTGGATATAGGTTGATATAAATATAATCTCGTAACATCTCGTTTTTAAGAGCTGATACAAAGGAATGTAACTGGCTCGCTTATTTGTGCATACAAAAAAACGTTTTTCATTTAAATCAATGTGAAATGTTTTCATGCTAAGCATACTGGCTTTTGAATAATTTGGTATAAGATAAGACTGATGTTTGTCCAAACTTAAATACAAATTTTCCTATTATTGGATTTAAATCAATACTTAATTAATGTTACTTAATTAATTTAACGTTTTCTTTTATAAACAAAATCATCGGAATATGTACATAATGCATTCAATTAAAGAAGAGCACCATAAAAAGAAACAATAATAAAGATATTAGTCCTATTTGGAAGAGTGACTAAAAATAAAGCAACTGGTTAGTGGCATTGAAGTGATTTACTGCACTAAAACATCCTTTTATAATTGTTATATTCGTGATAAAAATAAAACAAATAATAATAAATTCAATTTTAGAATGATAATACGTAACCTTTCCTTTATAAAAGGGTGCTAATTAATCAGAATGAATAAGGCCCGAAAATATAGTAAAATGCAATAATAGGAGAAAAAAAATATTTCACGTTTCGTATAAAAATTATACTGAAGATTGTGCTTCTACAAAAACACCCGAGAAACAAATGCTCTCTTGTACAGAACATTGACGAGACATAAGTTTTTAGAAATACATTAAACCAGAAAACAATGATGCGAAACGAATTACGTATTTTTTACCCTTGGATTATTTTAAGTTGAGGAACTTTTTATCCAGAGGAAAAGAAAATTTGATACTAATAGTCTTGAATCCCCTCATTTACAGTGAGATCCTCGAATAGTTGGGTAACAAAAAAGCAAGCGAGCAAAATGAAGTGAAATAATTAACTACCGCACAAGCTATAGATGTATTATAGGTAGATGTATAGGTAAAAGACGAACATTTCTGAGAGGGAAGAGGACGATACTGTGTAATCGATAGGTACGAGGAAATTTTGTCACTCAAAAAGTTCTCTTAATATCTCTTTCAAAGACAGCTTACCAGGACGTGATGAAATTCTCCAATTTCCTTAAAGGGGTGCAGTTTCTTTTTTCTTTTTTCCCCTCCTACTTCTTGCTCCTTCTTTCCAGAAAAAAGACCAAGGGAGGAAAAGCATGCCAGCTTACATCCCTTCCAAACAGCGCTTAACTTTTGTGCTTTTTCAAAGATTATTTTCTTCTTATTTGATGACATTTTTAAAATTTATAACATTGGTACTTATGTAAACAGAGACGAGACCTTTTTTGGCCTTTATAAATTTACAGTAGTCAACATAGAAATATAAAGCCATCGAATATGTTTTGAAATATGCAACAAAAAAAAAAGAATTTTCAAAGAAAGCTGCCCACTTCAGTATAAACACGCACGAATCGAAGAAAAAGTTGAATTGAATATATTTCTCACTAAAAATCAATCATAGTTGTAGAATAAACCAAAATAAATTTTCTAATCATAGAAATGGGCTTCACTTTATCCCAACCTAGTTTCGCGTTTTCCCTTAAGGGATTACATCTGAATATGAAATATTAGAACTTCTGATTACAAACATTTTTTTTCCGAGTATAAGTATTGTTAAAATGAAAAAATAAATTCGCATTCTTAAACTCAAAAATATTTGAATTTCAAAAATTATTTGCTTAAGATTTCTATTTCGAAGTTTGAATAATAAAAATATTGAGTGCTTATCTTTATAAGTTCAAATTTTTTTTAATTTATATGCATCAACAAAAGTAAAATAAATGGATAAAAAGGAAGTTTTCACAAACTGTTACTAGACTAATATATATATATATATATATATATATATATATATATATATATATATATATATATATATATATATATATATATATATATATAAATAAACTTTATCTAAAATATCCACTTTTCTAGCGAGAACTAATATCAAAATAACTTTAAATTAGAATGAATATTAAATAACTATTTTTAATGTAACATACCAATATCAAACGAGATGTTAAGGAAAGGAGGTCCAATATGTATTTTAGTCACACTTCCAAGAAGTCATTTAGCATTGAAAATAAAAGTGCTTTTGAAAATATATGACATTTATTAAGCGAATAAATAATGCATTTACTATAACCAAAACTTTAACTGAAAAACATGGAGCAACTTTTAATGGTCTTTTAAAGGTAATAAGAATTTCTATTCGAAAAAACTTAAACGCACCTCAAATTACTTTCAAAAATATAACTTCATTATGAGTAAAATTAAAAATAAGAGAAACATTTACAATATAACAATATTCTCACAAAATGGGAGATTACAGTATAAATCAATCGACGATATTGCAACTCAAACTTAAATTTCCAGCGGATACATGCACTAAATGGGTTCTTATATTCTGGACTAATTTAACAGAAAAACTAAATCCGAACTTTTTTTTTTAACATTAAATCAATTTTAGCAGAATGTACCTAGAAAGAGGATCCAACGTTCGTTTATTGCATGCAGCATTAAAAGGGGGGAGGGGAGTCAGGCATCAGCTAGTTGAGATCGATCCTTTAAGAATGGGAGGAATGGTCGGGGGGAGGGACTTATAACATGATTTTGTAGCTTGTGAAGGATTGGCTACACTCCAAGAAGTTAAGCCGTTTCAGCATCAGAATACATCACAAACTTGACAGGAAATTGGAGCATATTGCCAGGTCAAAGATTTCTTTTATACAGTTATTATTCAGATATTGCATGGAAAGCGCTACTCAACCCGATTACGATTAAAATGCAACTTCTTCACCACATTCCGGAGAGTCGAAGAAGAGTGAAATTAAATATATAAAAGGCAAACTCTTCACAAACAGAGAATAAGTAAAAAAAAAATACTTCTAAAACAACTTTTATATAAAAAATATTTTCTTACTGTTAATAAGTGTAAAGTCAATATTAAAAATATCGATATTTTCCTCTTTCTGATATTTGAATACATTCAATTAAAATGCTAAAATAAAATAACCCGAATATTATATCAAAGAGAATACTTGAACAAACTGAACGATAAATGCACATTTTTTAATACTAAATCGGTGTTAGCTATGTTCAAGCATTTATTTAAAAACATAATTAAGATTTTTAAGGAAAAAAAATTTAACGCACCACTATGCATATTTTCAATTATATATAACCTAATAAAGGTTAATGAAAACAAAAGGAGTCCATAGTGGCACGTCATTCTTTCAAATATAAAAAAGTTCTGTTTTTTTTCATAATCAACATAAGATACAATCTCAACAATATAGAGACTATTATTTATCACTATAAATCAAAATTAATATAAACGGTAAATAATTTAAGAGGGTAACAAATGGGTTAGTAATTCCACGACTTTCATTTATTAGAATTCTTGTCAAAACATTAGAGATTAGATCCTTCAGCAAATAACTTAAACTTCTAAAACACATCCTTACTGAAACGTATAAGTAAACAATCCAAATATTAACTAGCATGCACTTAAAACAGAATTAGAACGCTACGTTACTTATTAAAAATGCACAACCTGATCCAGAAAAATTGATATATCTTATACAAACCCATATGACGAATTGGTTTTATGGTGAAATATTTCTGTGCTTGATTTGCAACATCATTATGCAATAATAGGATATATTTAGCTTAAATAAGTGGCTGACAACAGCGATGGTTCAACATACTACGCTTGTCATTTTCCAATACTTAAGGACCTAAGTGATACTTTTAGTAAAAAATAAAGAAATAATAAAAAACTCTGCGACATAATATTTATATTATTAGCTATGTATTTTTATTGTGATAGAAAAATCAGCATATTTATGGAAAAATTTAAAAAAAAAAAAAAAAAACACAGTCCTTAAATATGAACAGAAGTATAATTAGAAACATTCTTTAAATCGAACACGTTCAGTATTTTATAAAATTTTATTATGTGACTTTTTTCGATAAAACTTGTACTGTTCCTTTTCCTATATATATATACATAGAGAGAGAAAGAGAGTATTAGATGTACACAGAATTTTCCTGTACATCTAATATTTATTATGAAATCTAAAACATTGTCAGGTTCTTTATATATATATATATATATATATATATATATATATATATATATATATATATATATATATATATAGGAAAATTCTGTTCGATTTTGGAACAAAGCAAAATACAAATTTTTGTAACGTCAATAGACTTTATTAAATAATATAATTACCACTATTATTAATGACTTCTTGCCAGCGTAAGGGCAATTTGTATGCCCCATTTTTGAAAAACGCTTCATCTTTCCATGCGAAAAATTGAAAGAAAGCTCGAATAATATCTTCATTTTTTAAATTTTGCCTTTCAAAGAACTCTTTAAGGACAAAAACAAGTGATAGTTGGAGGGTGATAAGACCGGAGAATATGGTGCATTGGACAGAATTTCCCAGCCCAGTTCTGCAATTTTTTGACGAACTTTCTTCTTTGCCTCTTTCTTGGAACATCGCCGGCCTTTTTTCTTGGATTTTCGCCTTTAAATTATCCTGTTGTTAACAATACTTTCCGAACTGAGCTTTTTCGTACATTTTTAATGCTCATAATGTATTGGTCCTCAAATGTACGATCATATATATATTATGTACATAACAATCTCTTATTAAGAGTCAAATTCGTTTTAGAGTTGGAAGGGCTAAGTTTTCCGCACAATTTACATTTTTCCTTTATGTGTTTTCGTAGGTAATCCAATTTTCATCCTATTATCCGATTCAATAACGGCTCAATTTTGTTCCAAACAAGCAGAAATAAACATATGATGAATCGATCATCAAAATTATTCTGACTTAATTTATGTGGTACCCATTTTGAATATTTCCACATCAATCCTATCTTCCGACTACGGTCCGAAATAGTTTGCTGAGCTGAATTATGTTGTCTGTGATCTCCGTTGCTGTCCGAAAAAGATCTTGTTCCAACATGGTTTTAACAGCATCGTCATTGATCAAAGGACAGAACTTTCCGGTAGACCTAATAGATTTATTTCCATAAAGCTATTTTAAAAAAAGCACGAGTAAATTTTTATCAAATAGTTCTCTCTCTCCCTAACTATATTTGTATTAAATCAGATTAAACAAAAACTAACTTTTTGAACAAATATATTTGTATTTCAAACAGATTTCAAAAAAATAATTCTGAAATGAACCATTTTTATCACAAGAGAAATTTTTGAAATATTTTAATGCATTTACCTTTTAAATTGTTTGAACTTATATAACTCACCCTTTTAAAATTTTACCTTGTCTACAAGAATAAAAGCACAATTTTTTTCAAGTTTCTTCCAAATCATTAAAAAGATATACACATTATACTAAATAACTACTTTTTTTTAGAAGATATAAATAAGCATGCAATACCAAAAAGAGTTTTGCTTTTTTTTTTTTAATTTTTTTGCACTTTAAAAATTTATACTCACGATAACGAATGAAATGTTTCTCTTCATAATAACATCATTAAAATGATAACTCACCTAAAAAAAACAAAAGAAAATATTCACAATTTTTATTAACAAGTACATTAGTATATATATTATATGCATATACATGCAAACACATTTTGCTTGTCGCTCTGCGGCCGCCACTTTTTATACACAAAGACACAATTTAGCTGCATTTGACAGAAAAATATGTTATAACCTGACATATAAGAAATTCTATTGCAAATGTCATGCAGACACTAGAATCATAATTTATAACTGTATCCCTCTTTTACAATTATACATTTACACCATCCTAAAGCAACACAATATGCTTTTTAATACACATTTTAAGACAGTTGCAGATGAATTAACACTCAATTATCACTTTTTACACATGAAGTCCAACTCGATGAGAATCAAAGAGCTGTTGCATCACTACTTTTTGAAAGGTAATAAAAGTTGTCTCTTCTTTCAATGAACTGGTATTATTTGCAATGATTATTTATTTATAAAATAAAAACGCCATTGTAATCTATGGATTTAAATAGCATTAGAACTGCATGATAAATTGAAACTTTATAGTATAATGCTGTAAAAGCTTATTTACTAATTAAATATGAAAACTGCGCGTAGCAAAACAATAATTATAACAGATCTGCCTAAGCTTTAGGATACAGAAGTATTTGTATTCCTTGACAAAAAATGAGAGAATGCATCGAAAATTTAAAACAAATTCTGAAATACTTAGCCTTATATTTTAGTGACGTAATTTACTTATAAAATTATAAAAATATAATTTGAAATTTTCTCGACTGCTTAAATACTTTTTAAACATATTAGTTGTATCTAATCGCTACAATAATTTTTATATGTTTTAATTAACAACAATGTTGTCAGTGATGGTGTCACATTGGCTGGTATGATTTGCTTTAAACTTAACCCCCACTTTTTGCAAGACGGTTGATTTGCCTAGAATTTACAATTAAAAATGTTTCCGAAACACGATAAACATCCATACCCAAAGTAGGAACCAGACCCGTGAACTGTGCGCACGAACCAGTCAGCCCGTAAAAAAATGAAGGTATTAAACTCAAGATCTGTTGAGCTGAATGTCAGAGTTAAAAATCATGTCGCAAGAAGTTTTCGATCAAGAAAGATTTAAAAAGACACATAAAATCACCAATGCTAAAAAAACCCCGAATCAATAATATCAAATTTTCCATTCAATATTAATCTCAGTATTGTAAGAAAAAGAATTTTTTACTCCACTTTTTCTTCTCGCTTCCAAATCTTGCAATCAATGTGTATCGAAAATGAAATGAAAATTTTTCGCCTCATGTTTTTGAAAATTTAAATAAGACATAAAAAAAAGGAAAAACAGAGTAAGCCACTAAATAAATTAGCCAATAGAGAAGTCAGTGTATAAAAGATCTTGTAGTAAAATACTCTATAGCAGTATCCTTAGCATAGTGACATTTTGAAAATGTCGATAATACTCAAAAAATATTGTAAATGAACAGATTTTACAGAAATTTAACTTTTTTTTTTAACGTGTTATCAAATATAGTCTGTCAAAAAAGTATTGGGACACAATATAAGTTCATAAAATTTTATCACAATATATAACTTAAATACACAAATGAAACAAATAAAAAAAGACGTATATGACATTTTGTTAAATGCAAATCACAGTGACTGAAACAAAACTCAAATATTAATGTAAATATTGTTATAATTTTAAGAAAAAAAGTCAAGACAAATAATGAGCTCAAAAAAGTATTGGGACACTGCCCAATAAATAAAAAAACAGCCAAAAAATTTATAGTTAATATCTTGTTGGACCACCTTTGTACTTTATGAACTCTAACAGTCGATTTGGCATGGATTTGACCAGTTTTGCACAAAACTACCCGTCTATTTTGGCCCACTCTTCAACCAGATGTTTTCTTAACTCTTGCTTTTTAGAAATATGGGGTTCATTGAGTTTTTGCTGCAAATAATCCCATACATGTTCTATGGGATTAAGGTCTGGACTCTGTACAAGAGTTTCAATCACGCCAGGACAGTGGTAAAGGGCCCATAACTTGCAAATGTGAGCAGTATGTTTTTGGTCGTTATCCTGGTAAAAATTAAAATGACTTGCTATTCTCAACTTTCTCGCACTTTGCTTTAAATTTCGCTTGAGAATGTCAAGATAGACATATTTATTTATTATACCATCTATGAAATCTAAGTTTCCAACACCAGAGCTTGCCATGCAGCCCCAGACAAATTGGTTGCGGCCTCCATACTGATATGCACAATGTTTGACAAGTTTGACATGCAATTCCGTGTTAGGTGTCCGCCAGACTTTTTGCTTCCCATCTGATCCGAAAATGTTTTATTTGCTTTCGTCTACGAAAATTAAGTTTTCCAAAATTCTGGTAGCTGCTTTACATACATTTTAGCAAGTGCCAGTCTATCCTGTCGGTTTGCTTTGGAAATGTAGGGCTTTCTTTGAGGTACTCTACCATGATACCTATGTTTTCTTAAAACATTTGACAGTCTCAGGATTTACAGATTTCCCGAGCATATTTTTACATCTCAGAGTCATTTTTACTGCGCTGGTTCTTGGATTAATGAGAACTTGTCTCACAATCCGCCTTCTTCACGTTCAGTAAATATCCTAGGACGCCCTGATTTTTTTTTCCAACGCTATTTGCTTTCGTGAACCTGTGAATAATGTTAAAAACAGTAGACTTACTCACTAGCTCCAAGATTTGTCCTATACAGCGAATTGATTTGCCATTTTTCCAATGGCTTATTACCAGATTTCGCACATCCATTGAAATCTTTGTTTTTCGCCATTGCTCTACATGTAACCGATTTTATTGACAACTTAAGTTGAAAAATATTGTCTAAAAAAGTTGTAGCAAATTAAATGTTATTTTGTATGACATATTTATTGTTTTACTTGCTCATTTCAAAAGTGTCCCAATACTTTTTTGACTGACTGTATGTGACTCTTGAAAATGCTGAGGAACGATTAAACAATTTAATCTTAATTTGGCATTGATTTTAGATAGAAACATCAAACTCCACATAAAAAATAATAAAATTAGACATCTTTCGAACAAAAGGGGATCAGTGGATCAAGTCAATTTTTAATCCCAACGCGAAAGGCACATCTGCGACATTTGAAATTTTAATCCCACTTGTAGATTTTTCTGAAGGCATATTTTAAGTTTTGTTTTAAAACTTTAAACTAGTTTCTGCATAAACTAGTAAAATTAACTAGTTTCTCTACTTTTTTTACAAAGCATCTGCAAGTGACATTACTAAATTGTATTTCTTGAAACCAAATCATGAATATTTTTAATGAATAACAATCATAAAACCGATTTTAGCATTCTCAAATTGGCGATTCCTAAAAACGGCATTTAAAATGGAATTTGATAGGGAAAAAATGAAATTGAAAGCAAATTTTTATAAAGCTAAAATTTTAGCTCTTACAGTGATATAATATGTAAAAGAATTTTGTTTAATGATATTCATGAAATAAAATCAAAATATTTTTAGTCGTATTGAATTATAAGATTTTACAAGATTTGGAAACTTTCGAATGAAATATGTAGCATGCATAATTTAAAATAAGTTGTACTGTAAGAATGGAAACTTAAGAGAAAACTCAGAAGCCCTAATCATACAGAAATTATTTTCTTTAATTTATAAAATTACTCTGTTTTACAAAAGTTTACTTGTTAAAACAAATTGCTTGACACTAATAAGGTATGAAATTCTATAAGAAAAATTATATAACTCTACAAACATATAACAAGCTGTAGAAAAATGTTTACAAAACTAGAAGCTTACTATGATTATCTACTTCGTACGAAAGAAATCTGCCATAGCTTAATAAAAAGTAATTGAAATTTACTAGCAAGTTTCTTTTAGTAAAATAAAATAAGTAAGCGTGTTGAATGACTCACAACAATAAATGTCATGTTCTGACAACATTGCTTTAAAGAATAGAGCACGATGTCTTAACTTTTTTGGTCGGTCGACCGATGTTTTTTTAACAAATCAACTTCCTTAAATGTTAAATATATAACTAATACATAACTATCATTCTCACTATATAATTTAAAATAATATATGTAATTACTATAATTATTTTTAATTAAGTAAATTGAAAAACAAACAGAAAATTAAAGCTAAGCTCGCAGCTGAATGGTTAGCACTCTGGCTTTCGATTTAAGAATTCTCATGGGTTCGATTTATCAGGAATGTGAACGTTTGTAGAGCTTCAAAATTGTTTTTTCAAAATACGAGTCTCAATCGACCTACCCCTTATGCGAGAAAAAAGACCATAAAGTGGCAATTAACCACAGCATAAAATATTATTTAAAAGCTGCAAACTCAAAACTTAGTTTTGGTTTGGTTACCTCTCAGTGGTCACTGTTTACACACAAGAGCTAATTGTACTAGAATCTACAATTTAAAGTGGAATCCGAACCAATACAAATATCTATGCACATGGTGGGAATCGAATCCACGAACTATTGTGAGCCAAAGGATAGAGCGCTAACCATTAAGCTACCAGCTCCTGAAATCAAAGCACAGAAAAACGAAAAAAATATTATTAAAATAATAATCCATAGTTTTTGCATATTTGCCACATAATGGAAGATTTCTCATTCAATCAACTTTTCAGCCGTAGGATCCTAATTTATTGTCAAGATCAAATTGACTATTTTAAGGGAAAGAAACCAACCGAATACCCAAATTCTTTAACTTAATTTTCATTAATTTTATGGATGAAAAAGTCCGTTTTTCCTATATATTTTGTAATAAAAACATCAATTGTTTTCTCGCATAAAGATGGATATTCTTCATTTCGATACAAATTTATCAATAAAGATTGTTAGAAACTAATCTTTTGAAAACAAAATATCCGAAAAAAAAATAAATAAAAGACTTCTCTTGCTTATATTTTAATTTAGTACTGTTAGGAGCTTTGAGAGAGAGAAAAAGTTTATCATTTCCAAAAATTTTTCTGTATATTTTTTAAGGCAGCTGATCTTGATATCTTGTTTAAATATTACAAATGTACCACAACAATTGTTTCATTTTATTAAATTTACACATCTACGAACTAACAAAATAATAAATTCTCCCCAACTTATTAATTGACATCCACAGATCTGACCAATCAATTGTCAGATTTGAGTCAATCAATGAAAGCAACCTTGAAGAATACCAAGTTGGTGGGTTGGGTTTTCTGACGCAATGTACAAAAAAGACAAGTTGCGCAATCAAGGACTACCAAATACAATACCTAAAAAACAAAAGAACTAGACATGCATTCTAATTCTTGAATAGTCATATAACTTGCATGGTTATATGATTTTAGTAGTATGTAAGTGAAAGAATCTCACACCCAGAATCTGGTCACTTATTAATATGGTAGCGCAGCAGTTCGAGCAGAAATCTACTTTTTACTGTGTTATTTCGAACGTACTGAACGTAGATTCTATATCTACAAAATACACATAATCCTTATCAGTAACACTTAAATATCAGAATTTTTATCGGTATTTAACTCAACTAGAAAATCTATACTTTAAGTATTGTCATTTGATAAAGCATTTTTGTAACTGAAATTTAATTTCTGAAACGAAACTTTAAAAACGATAGTAACCATATGGTAAATTGAAAAACACCTACAGCCAGAATGACCCCCACATATTAATCGAATCAGCTGAGTTGAGAATCCTCAAATTTTATTCATACATTATTCATCTACCCCAATAGAAGTTATCAGCATTATTCTTGGGACCTTGAGCATTTCATCAATTTTGGCCACGAGCCCAGAGCATCGGGAACATTCTGCAGTTACACACTTCGAATCCATCATCCGGTAATTCAGGCAAGAAAACAGAACACATTTGTACTCTTAACCTTTCAATTCGGTATTTTTAAAAGTTATACGAAAAAGAAATCAAAATTTAATGGCAGATATATTCTTTCCCAACTCTCCCTGCAGAAAATTCCTCAGCAAATACTTTCTTGTTATAGAAACATTGAATGAAAAATAGCATCTCGATCTAAATTGAACATTTGTAATTATATTTTTTTATAAAATTATATATTATATTACATATATAAAGCTGAGAAATAAGTGTGTTCCCTGTTAATAAATGTAAAATTATATACAGCAAGGTCTAAGATAGTTATGTAATTGATTTTGATTAAAACTGATTAAAGTGGCTTCAATTAATTTATCTATACAAAATAGACTGATGTTGAACTGGGAAGAGAATGATATGGCTGTAAATAAATAAGTGACCAAGATTGAAGATATTTAAAAGTTAACTCCACACGATAAAGATCCCGAAAAAAACAATTAATATTTTTTTGCAAAAATATATGGTTACATGAAAAGATTGCGAAATAAATTGTTAATGAACAGAAAATACTTTACACTCAAGCAAATTTTAATTCATAAATTCAATTTTAAGATATTAAGATAGTAATTAATAGATGTAATTTGTATAATTAACAGACTCGGAAAAAAAAAGTAACACTTAAAATATCTTGTTTAAGCTCTGCAAATATACTCAACATGCCAAAAAAGGAAATAATCTCAAATTCTTGAAAAATTTCCAGAAAATATAATTAAGATAAAAAAAATAATTTGTCCAGTTTCAAAGCGTGAATGTGTTACTCATTCAATCATACTTATAAAACACTGAAAGATAAAATCGTGCAGGTAGACTTTACTTAATCTCTCTCTTCAATCTTATCTATTAAAAAAGAAATTTTTTGTTAATAAATACTAAAAATAATATATAGCAAGATAAAATATAAGCTCCTATTCCGCAGTCTGCTTTCTTTCGTATGAGTTAATGTTAATTTCTTTTAGCAAGTTTAATTATAAAAAAAATACCGAGAATTATTAAAACTATCTTCAAATATTATCAAATAATCCTATTTTATATTTATTATGTACTCTATAAGCAAATAATTATCTAAAGAGAGTTTAAAAACCACAACTTCAAATCAATGAGGGATTTTTTAAAACTAAATTCACATTAATTAGAGAAAATACAGATAAAGTCCAACGTTTCTTTGAAAAGTAATATTTGTAGAAATACTGTATTTTATCTGTATTTCCAAATTGAGGAATTTGTTATTAATGAATTCCTCGTTGATTTGAAATCGAAACCTTTAAATTCTGATCAATTGCTATGTATTCCGTATTCTATTATATCTCCACTTCCAGTGAATTTTAAACACTAAAACATTTTTTCACTTCCATCTTTAAGATAAAAAAATTCATTTAAGAGTACAAAATGTTTAAAAATATTTATTTTCAGAGTATACATTTTTCTACTCATTTCGTAGCTGTATCATTCATTTTCACCACGAACTTAGAGCAAGACTCAGAAATAAAATTAGTTTCTCAATAATTTCAGACTCTGGGTTACAAAAATATAAGTTTTGCCTCTGCAAAAAGTGTTCCTTTAAGTAAACAGTAACGCATTTTTCATTTAATTTTTGCATAAATTGAAATTATAAAAAAAAATTACAAAGTTCACTTTATAAAAAATTTAAATATTTACGTCGTACTAAATTTGCCCAATGACTTATGTGGAGAAAACATAAAATGCATCCAAAAACTGTCTCTAATTCTTCCCACTATCCAAACTTTTCTACAAAAGATTTTTAAAAAGAAATGAGAAAAATTCAATATATTTATTACAACAATTTATACATAATAATCTAATTAAAATAACCTGCAATCAATTATATGTTCCGAAAAAAATCAAAATAAATACATAACTTTGAATCATTAGTTACACTAATTTAATACATAAGTTAATATGTTAAGAAAACTGTTTAAAAGAATGATTTTATTTTAATCGAAAAAAGACTTGCGCTTGAACGATAAATAAATCAGTAAAATAAAACATAAATTCAACCCCACCACCGACACCAAGAAATTACCGCAGGTTTAAAAAATAGTAAATCCATGTGAAACCAAAAAATAGAATGTGAAAGTATCATAAAAATGAATTAGGAAACAAGCCAGATGATGTCTGCACTTTGAAAAGCAGTCGAAATTTGTTCAAACAAGTTTTATTTTAAAATGAAAATAAAACTACACTGGTGTGTAAAAATTAAGGATGAAATGGAAAAATTGGCATAACAACGAAACAAACAGATTGGACCAAAAGACTAATCAGAAGATCGACTACGGTCAGGTACGCAAGGGGATACTCAAAATAGGCAACATGACGTAAAGGGGGGAATGTAGGAGGGGTATAAAGCAGGCTGGCGGTGTACGCTCATCGTTTCTGTGAAAACTATTGCACGGCGTATATCAGTTTAAACGACATAGAACTGCTTAATCAGTGTGAAATAATGAACATCCAATCTCGTAGATGACCTTAAGCGAGGTCGAATCATTGGGAAGATTGAGGAAGGTCGATATGTGACAAGTGTGACTGCAGAGTTTGGAATCGCTCACAGCATCGTTTTACGAACCTGGAGAGCATTCCATCCTACAGGAACAGCTGTCCAAAGGCTCAGCAATGGTCGTCCACGAACAACCACGGCAGTCGACGACCGGTGTATGTTTCTACAGGCAAGAAGGAACAGACGGCTGGAGAAATCGCGAGACACTTCCTACAGACGACTGGACGACCGATATCACGGTTTACAATCGCCAGGAGGGTGCACAATGGTGGCCTATTCGCACGACGACCTGTTCGTTGTGTACAATTAACGTCTGCCCACCAGAGAAGGCCCTTTGTGTGGTGCTGGGGACACCAGATCTGGACGGATCAGCAATGGGGTCGAGTACTCTCTACGGACGAGACCAGATTTAGTCTGACTATCGATTCTGGGCGCATACACATCTGGAGAGAGCGGGAACACTTCCAACATCGTCGAAAGGGACCGGTTTCGAGGTCACGGTATTCTCGTTTGGGAAGGCATCATGCTAGGTACCCGTACTGACCTTCATGTCATCCAAGGAGGTTCAGTCACCGAATCCCGTTATTATAATGATATTCTCCTTCCTTATGTGCGTCTTTTTAAAGGTGCTATGGGTCCCCAGTTCCTCTTTATGGACGACAATGCTCCACCTCATCGCACAGAGGCTGTCGAAGAGCTGTTGAAAAGTGAGAATATTGAACGCATGGATTGGCCATCAAGGTCCTCGGATCTAAATCCAATCGAACACATATGGGACTTTCTAGGGAGACGCTTGAAGGCACGTCACCAACCGGCAGTAACGATTCCGTAGCTGCGATTATCGCTACAAGAAAAATGGGCAGCAATACCTCAATAGCTTATTGACAACCTCATACTCAGTATGGTCAAACCATGTCAATTCTGCACAGCAGTCAGGGGAGATCATATCCCCTACTAAAAGCTGGATGTTTCTTGCAAGAGAGCTGTCACATGGATATTTCGGCGGTCTCTGTCATTCTGCCCCATGCTCATTTTTCAATAAAGTTCCTTTTTAATCATTTGGAATTTATTTTTGGACAGTTTTTTTTTTTTTCATATTTTTACATCTAAAGGATGTATTATTACGATTTTTATTGATTTGGAACACTGATGAGCGACGCTGCACTAGAAAAACCGTTTCGTGCTTAATTTTTGCACACCAGTGTATAAAATGTCAGTTAATCCAGAGAGATACAAGGCACATAATTTTAATTATGAAACTGATAATCGATTCAGTTAACCGAATATCATACTGTTAACAATAAAGGAACAAATATGTCATCCGCAAAATTGGAATCCCAGATAACGGGAGGTATTCCATACTCGAAACTATGACGATTTAAAAAATAGTTAAAAATCTAAGAAAGTGGAGGGAAAAAGCTCCATAATATGATTTAAAAAAAAAAAAAAAAGAGAGAGAATTTTAGGTTAAATATAATGCATTAGAAATTAAGAAATCAAATATGATCTCGCTTAGAGATTTAGAATTGAAAAGTGATCAATTTTTCGCGTGCTGAATGCTCGCCTCATAGAATGTGGCTGTTTTAAGGAGTAGCTGTACCAGCATGCTTCCCTGTACCTAGCCCTGAGTTGGTCTCTACCAGTTAGATAGAAGCAGCCGGGTGTAGTCTTCATGATTTTAAAGCAGGAACTAAGCAGAAGACCCCCAATACTTGGCATGCCAACACCAGAGGTATCATTTCACTTGGAGGACGTTGCGACCATGCCCAGTTTTAACGAACGTGCCCCAACCTCTATTAGTGAACACGACGTACCTTCGGTTAATTCAGGATTCGAACTTACTACCTTCCGAATAAAGAGAATACCCTAACCAACCACACCCAATTTCCTGAGATGTGCAGCAAACAATAGAAGTAGTAAATGAATGCAAATGAAAATAAACAAAGAAATAGTCGAAAAATGAACACTAGTCAAAGCGTAATGCAAAAATTACCATATTCAAGGGAAACTAAATCCGAATTCAGGAGCAATTAAAATCTGGATACACATAAAGCCCTAACAAAAACCATATTAACAGAATGCAGATGCCTAATTGAAGAGCAATTGGCAGATTTATAATACATATAAATTATGCATGCTAAAAGCAAATTTTTATAAAAATGAAACTGGATTATTAGAAGACTGAAAATCATGATAAAAAGAAAACTTATTCGCAATTTTTAAAATTTAAAAAAAAAAAATTAAACAAGTTTTTGTCATGATGGTGAAGAAAATAGTAAAAAAATTTGAATATGAATCATTATTGAAATTTATCTTAAAAAAGGAGAAACTGCGAAATATGCACGAGGTAAAAATTCCCAAATTAATAATTCAACTTAAAAAAAAAAACAGCTAGGTCAGCCTGAAAATTGCTACAGAAGTATTTAAACGAGCTATACAACAATGTAACAAAAAGCAAAAATGGTAACCAATGTAAGGATCAAGAAAAATCGAAAACTACGATCCTACTTCGATAACAGAAAAATAAAAGGTTAATGTCACTAATAGGAAAAAAATTTAAAAAGCAACGTAAATATATATTTTATAAAAATAAAAAGAATTTCTTGGAGAGCTATTACATTAAGATATTCATTGTAAATTTTAAAAAATTAGTAAAATGTGATAGCAGTTATAACTGCTACTAAAAGTTGGTAGTATAAAACTACGTGTGAATACTGGTTTATATTTATACTTAATTATAATAAATGTCAAGAAACTTCAGCATACTGGGTAGAAAAAATACATAGACATTTTAATTTATCTATAACCGCACATATTAAAATTAATAAAATAATGACTCTAACCACATTCATTTAATTCCTATAGAATCCCATAATGAAACTTTAATATTAGGGAACAGAAATTAGAGTTTAATAAGAACAAAATTTACAAAAGGCTTTCAAATATCTAACTTAAAAAAAATAAGTATTAGCAGCTCGAAAAGCAATGTTAACAACTTTTAAATTAAATGCAGTAACAGGTTAATCAAATAGAAGCTCAAAAAATCGCAGCTTTAATTAAATCAATCACAACTAAATTTAACATCCTCTCAATTAGTAGTTGCGGATTCTTGCACCTGAGAAATTTAACTCTTGATTTAGTAGTCAGAAAAAAAAGATTTGCGACTTTGATAGCGAGTTTTGTTCTTATTGTTTTCTTTATTAGTACATCCGCGTACACTGCTATTTCAACTTTATATCCTTATAAAAGGAATTTGTGCAATTATCCTTTTCTTAGATAAATGTAAGGGCATTCAAGATTTCTTTTAAGAAACAACTTATTTGATAAAAAGGCTGAGAAAAAGGTTTAAAAAACTTTTTTTTATTTATATTAAAAATAAAACTTCTTGTATTCATAAATAAGTTAGAAAAAAATAACTAAGATAAATCACTTCTCACAATCTACAAATAACTGCTAATATTTGAATTACCAAATGTAAGATTCAATTTCCATTTAGCATATTAAACAGCTCTTCAACTAAGATTCGATTTTTAGCTAAGCTAACAAATAGAAATTTCACAATTTATCAGCAACTTGTAGAAAATATTAAATGAAAACAACATTTTAATACCCTTTAACTTTTTTATACTCTGTGCTATACATTTTTATTCTTGGAATTAATAATTCGCATCACATAAGTGGATGAAAATAATACATTCTTTAAAAAAAAAATCACATCAGAGAAAATGGTACTCCGTATCTTCCAATTTATCACCAATACTGCGACTTTGGTACAATTCTTTCGATAATTTATTTGGGAAAATTAATTATACTTACTTTATTTATAAGATAATCTTGGCACAAGAACTCCCAACATCTGTCGAGGAGAGAAATTTGCCGTTGATCTATAACGGCAAAATTGAGATCATAAACACTGCCGGAAAACGAAGCATCAAATAACGAGAAATACAGTAGAGAGCGAATCAAAGCTATGGAACTAAAATATGTGTTTCTTCGTTATTAATTTCAGGCGGAATAACCAGAAATGAGATCTTTACAATTACGAGAATACGCAAGCACAGTAAAATATTCAAGGCATTCGAAATAAAACAATATGATGCAGAAAACATTCCGACACAAATCACTAAATGAGAAAAATGACAGGGCCGTTTGTCGATTTACGACGACTATTTGCAGATAACGGCTTATTCGATCAGGATCTATAATTCAAAATGGACACCAAGAACATCTCAACCGAGGAAGGAGTCGAACATACAAGCTGAGCAATTGTAACCATTCTAAGAATTAAATAGCGCTAATCATTTAACTACCAGTTTAAAGAAAGCAAACGAACAAATGGGAAAAATAATTTTGAAATTAAATGAAAAGCTAATTTAATTCTACAGTTATTTTTTTAATAGAAGACATAGTCAGACTGGACCTTCCTTTACAAATTCAAAAGCAATTTCGAACTATGCTATAAACATTCAAGAACCAAGTGGGAATTGAACCCACGGACTGTTGAACCAAAAAGAAATACAAGAAAATATGTTATAAAAATTACTGAGTTAACATTAAACTATAATATTTGGAAAAGGTTTTTTAAAATAATGGGGTAATTATATATGAATGATATAAAATCTTAAACTGCGACAACTAAATCTAGTAAGTAATATAATTTGCTTTCTATAATTATTAGTGATTACGGAATAAATATTAATAAAGGACCCTTAAAATATATAAACGCATTACTTTAGATAATGAGAATATAATTGCGATTTTTCAATAGTATTTTGTAAAGACTGACGGAATTAATTGAAACTGCCTCGAAAAATTAATATTCCAGTGCTATTAGCTACGGCTTTTGAAATTTGTATTACTCTATTAAAGTTCAAAGTTATTGACTATAAAAATCACATTTAGGAGAGAAAAATTCCAATCTTTCGAAATAAACTCACATTAGGAACTAGCAAGTTTCGCACACAAGTTAGAAGGCTGCCGTGTGACATTTAGCAAATATTTAGGAATTACGAAACATTGTTCACTAGATAGGCGTATTTTCACATAATTGATAAGCTTTCTTTCTGCGTTACACAATTAGTAATGAGTGAAATTTGCTAATTTGGAAATGCAGACAGTCAAAACAAAGTAGATTCCTTTAGTAAATTGTTTTAAACTATTAGTTTTGATATGTGTGTACCGCTCTCCAATTTAAAATTTTCTATTAAATGACATAAAGGATTAATAATTAGCATGATTCTATATATAATTCGTTATCATAAAAAAATTATATGCGTATTTCCGGTAACTACACTAAGTTTCGAAATCATTAGTCGTTTTCTCACTTTGCAAAATAAAATTTTGGAGAAGAAAACTTCATTAGGAATGTAGAGCAAAAACTTACTATAGTAGTACATTGTATAGCAGTACAATGTAGTAAAAAATATTCTTCTAAAGACAAAATATAATTTAATAACTATTTTTAATTGTTATCTATATAATTTATTTACAGTATTACTATAAAAAGTAATTTTTTTTTAATAATAGTTGTTCAATAAACTCAGTGAGGAGTTAGTTCCCTAACAAGATTTCGCATTTGGCAAATAAACACAAGATTAATTCAATTGTGTTGAGTCTCTCGATTTCAGGAAATAAACATTGAATTACAAAAATATCAAAGTTAATATGAAAAAATTAATTTCTTCCACAATAAACAAAAACAAAACACTTTTCATTCTACTCTCTAAATGACAAAAACTATTTTTCAAAAAATTCCTAAATTTGCTACAAAAAACATCTTCTGCGCTAAACTTTTTAATTGGAAAAGAATTAGTTTTGAGTCTTAAACTTTTACAAAACATGCCTACAAGGCAATAATTTTCAACACTATTCTTTTCAAAAAACTAAAAAAAGAATTTTTATAAGAAGATTAATATGCAGAAACTTTTCTTTCAGACTTTATTGCAATAAAAAATACGGTTAACAATTATTTGCATATTATTGTTTTCATAAAAAGTTTAGCAAAATTAATAACAAATGTTGAATATAAAAAAAGGGGCACATAATACGAACTGTTAAAAATTTCATGCACAAACTTTGATGTCAATTTTCTCAAAAAAACTTTTTCTGAGTTATGGCACATGATTGTAATTCACAACATAAACATAATAAATCAATGTATGTTTCATACATGTTTGTCAGTCAAAATTATTAACCGAAATCGTTTTCTTTACTTGTCGTTCTAAAGGTATATTTTTAATCGAGGGACAACAGTTTGAAAAGTCCATTTCGTAGCACTACAAAATATCCATGACAATACGGGAAAACTCAATCTACGATTTTCTTTTTTCTTTTTTCTTTTTTTTTTTTAATTGAATGCAAGATATGTTGAATTGAAAGCCAGCTAAGGCCAGTTGCTAATTCAGCATTAATCGATAAAGAAATTAAATCTTTATACAATATGATCTAACTATAACGCTGGTTTATATTTACAATTTTTAAATGATTTTCTAAAATATTTATAAAAATGAATCAAAAAATAAACAAAATAATCAGTTACAACAAACAATGTTTTCTTGCAATTATTTCTGTAGTAATAAATAATGAAAAAACCTTGTAAAATATAAACATTGGTAAATAGAGTTCAAAATAATTTCACTTATAATAAAACAAACTAGGGGAACATAGCAACAATTAATATTTAAAATCAAATACATCTGAAATCAAAAAGATATGTACATATTCGCATGCAATTCTAAATAAAGTCAAATTTATATTATGAAAAATAAATGAAACAATACAAAAACTACTGATTATTTTTGTTTAAAAAAACATATTAGCATGAAAATATACAATCTTAATAAACATTTAGATTTGAAAACATTTCTAAAGATTCAACAAAAGCAACTTACAAATAATATAATCATAATTTTAAATAAATGGAATTTGCCAGTATGCTAATTTTATTTATT
Source organism: Latrodectus elegans (assembly GCA_030067965.1). Lineage (NCBI taxonomy): Eukaryota > Metazoa > Arthropoda > Arachnida > Araneae > Theridiidae > Latrodectus > Latrodectus elegans. Next base: position 40,546,149 of record CM057809.1, read on the forward strand.
TATTTAAAGCCTACTAATCTCATTAAGTAACATAAAAAGCTAAATTCACCATCTAAAATATAAAAAATATTCAGTAAAACGTTATTTTCGTCGCACACACACACGACTTAACTTTAAAATGACTTAAGAAACTAGATTTTTCAAACATATCTTCTCAAGTCAAAAGATGCATATAAATATAGCTAATGATATAAAATATAGTTAAGGCTAATATAATAGCAAAAACATACCAGTGTCGTCTGCATGAAACAGGATTAAGTCTAGAAAATCTGCAGAGAAACCATTACAAAGGGGGGAAAAAAAAGCTCGAATCAGTCAAAACAATTTTTGCAATTAGGCAGCTGAAAACTGAGTACAGCTTTATTTTTCTAACAAAGAAAAATTTAATGGCATTGTGAAAGGAATCAATATGTAAACGATAAAACAGGATAATATAATGTTGTGTTTTATCAACATTATAAAAATAAACATTATCTCCTTATTGTGAAAAATAATATATATATAGCGCTATCCAACAAGTTAAACAACTTATGTTACTAGAAGTTTCAATAAGCGCTTAAAATGCGTATTATCATAAAAGGCACATATGCTATTATATTAGAAACTTCCGAGAAATTAACGCGAAGTCAATTTTTCAAGCCTATAAAGCTCATCCTCATAAAATTGAAGTAATAATTATAGTTACTTTATATCGCTCTATCATCTTTCTGCAGTCGTGTACTCTTAGATTTTATTATTTTTTAGGTAAAGTAGTAAAGGATTCTTGGTATATCCTCGCTAACTTAGACTGGCAGTCATCCAGATTTAAATGTTATACCTAATATATGGTTCTGAATTAGGCTACGAGATAAATTATTCAAAACCTAAAGCTAACAGGGTTAATGAATAAATACTGTATATAGAATAATAAAAACGAGAAAATTATGAAGACACAATTACATGTTTTAATACCGAAATTCGATACAAAGAGTTCTTTTAAAAAAAATCATTGCCAAATAGATTTTATATCAATCAAATGTAACTTAACTGAGTTATGCTGTGCATAACTGTGTATTATTTGTTTTTATTTAATATAGAAATTACTTTTGAATTTTATCATATATTCAACGATCAGGTGACTGTGGTATACTTATTTAAGTTCAGTAGTTTGTAAATAAAATACTGTTAAACGTACTAAATTGTTTTCAGTATACCATTAATCCTTACCATCTGTTATAAGACAAAAATTTTATTGAAATCTCATTTAAGTTTTAAAATATTTCTGATAGTTTCTCAGAAAAAAAAGTTTGTTTTTTCGGTCAAATGTTTTTATTGGAGACTGGAACCAGGTATAAAGTATACAAATAAAAAAAGAATTTTTATTTTGATCATATTTTTCCATTAGAAAAATATTTAAACAATTTAACACCAAATTTCAAACTTTTACGCTTGTAATACAAAAATCATTTTTTTAAAAAAATTTGGTATCTTCAAGTTATTCTTAACTTTCAGATGTACTAAACTGAAACTTAAATTTCAGAAAATGCTTAATATAATCAGAATTCTTTCTAAATATTATTACATTTTACATCATAGAAAATTAGTCACTGTACGTCGCTTTTGCACAAAAGAAGGCTGATTTGACTGTGAGGAACGTAAGTTAAAATGGATTCTGTACCACTGTAAACATCTATGCCTGAAGTGAGAATAAATCCTCCGAATTGTTGAAGAAAGGATTAAAGTATTAAGCATTCATCAGCCGGTTTAAATAATACTAGTACAAATAAAAGTACAATTTGACAACACATAATAATACGTACAGCACATCATACATGCAAAAAAAAGAAAAAAAATTGCTTCTAAAATTACCATTGAATCTCACACATAAGCAGATCCTTATAGTCAACCTTTAATTTCTACTCGCAATTATAATACTAAAAACAGTTTTCCAAACAATGATAATAATTATCTCATCCAATATATAATCAGTTTAAAAGTTATTTCACTTAAAGAAAAGAAGAAACCTTTGTCGCATTTTAAATGAAAAGCTGCATTAAGTAGGAACATTTTAATCTCTTTCTCCAGTCAATTGATTTAAATTCATTTTCGCGAGTATTTCAATAACTATATCGTTTATGAAAATAGATACTTCAAAATGTATTAAGTCAATAAATGTGGCTCTCTCTTACTAAGCTATTCCCTATAATTTTGTAACGATTGCCAGATTTAACGATATATTTACAACTTAAAATTAGAGCAAGGCATTTAAAACGTTTGACTAAATGCTTGAAATAGTGTCACCAAACAATCAAAATCCTAAACAACATTAGCATCTGATCAGAGCAAAATATTTTATTGAAATTTAAATGAAAGTCTCAGATATTTCAATACGCTATTAGTTTCATCCTAGGCTATATCTATCACGAAAACTTTTTCAGAAGTTTTTTTTTATAAGTTCTTGAAAATACCATAAGAAATAAAATAGGAAGGCACCAAGAGAATTATACCTAAAATATATCCAGAACAAAATTAAAATACCTCTAACATCTTAATTAATCAAAAGCCCGCCTAATTTCCTTATATTTTATTCTACATTCCGCCATAAACATTTACAAAATGTAACCAACATCACTCTCATTTATATATATATATATATATATATATATATATATATATTAGCATAGTAAAACTCATAATTACACAATTATAAAATCCCTTGGTAATATTAATTTAAATGATTTCATTTTAGTTTGTCAAAAAAAAAATCAAAGATGAGTAAAAAATAATGTTTATTAATTTTTTAAAACAAAAACTACATGAATGCGTAACATTTTAACCATTTTCTCCCGATATAAATTATATGGTATAATAATCGTATGGGTATTCTAAAAACTTTTCATGAATAACAAATTACTTTTCCTTTCCATTTATAAATATAAACAAAAACAAAATAGCTTCGTCTCTCACCAACAGTCGCGCAAAATTCTACATAAATCTTTCACCTAAAAAGAAGTTCATGATTTCGGTTGTATCGGTAATATATTTATAAAAATATCAATTGTAGAACATGTGGACATAGATAGCAGATTATTATTCTACAAATATACCAAATATAAAAACATTCATAAAAGCCCGAGTCATAAAATAGCTCCTTTTGCACAATATCAATGAAAAATGCACAATTCATACATAACATGATTTATCAATAAAAAACTGCACTAAAAATTAACAGATGCGTAAAATTACGGCAAAGAAAGTGCTCTTAAATATTTATCAGTGGAGATAATCAAAAAATCAGCAAATATATTTAGGAAAAACAAAGTTACAGAATTATAGTACAAAAAATGAAAATAACTAACAATCGAGTATAGATCAGAAAAAAGAGTCAAAACGAAATTTCTTCTGTAATTTTAATATCAGCAGATACACGAGATTGACACTTTAATCAGATTCCCTAAGTCATTTCAATCCATCAGATAGGAAGTTTTGCGGAGATTTCAGAACCGCACGCACACACACAACCTTAAATCCAATATATCTTCCCCACCTCACTATATTTTTACCTAACATCAAACAAAAAAATAATTACGGGAGGATACATATTGATATTGGCCTGAAAGCAAACATTTATTGAGCAACAAATCTGCATTAATTACTTCAGAAGCAAAATGAAGCAATTTTTAGGTAAAAATTGAAGATCACCTTATCCCAATCATATTTCCCCAATTTTATATTGTTTAAGAATTGATAATTTTTATCGTGTCACAAAAATTATTAAAATAAAAATTATTTCGAACATTACGAAAAACACAGTTACGACTTCGACGGAAGAAAGGGAATAAGTTTACAAAACGTTGAAAAAAATTTCTATACATCTAATATCACTGAAACAGGTATGAAAATTTAGAAAAAAACAATTCTCAAATTTAAAAGATGATTAAATGATGCGAGTGTAAGAGAAAAATATAAAAAAGTCTATACATATTAGAGTTTTCACAATTATCCATTATTTTCTTAAATCTTACAAAGACTATTTCATCACTAACATTTAATAAAAATAAAAATCGCGTTTTCACCAATTCAGATGAATTTTTTCCAAGTTTTTTTTTTTTCTTTATTATTTTTTTCTTTAAAGTATTTTGATATTGTTAACAATATTTCAAGGTATGCTGTTTCAGGCAAAGTGACTAATATTTTAAATGTTTTTGAATGATATAGAAAATAAGTTTTACTGTTATAAAGCTTCTATTGCAATTGTTCTTGTCGCACACACCACATTATCTTCTTTTTCTTTAGCCGTAGTCAAAATGCTAAGACAAATATTAGATATTAATCTTTCAGTATTTCTAATTTATTTTTCTCGATAGATATGAGCTGATTCTTTGTTAATATTACATATTAATACAGAATTAACCGTTATATAGTTAAAATATTTTAATTTCCTCCTCAACTCGTTGCTTCAAAACAGATACTGATTTCAGAAATACAGAATTCAAAACAGCTTGAATCGTTTTAAATTCTTTAACAATATCTTCATTCCGATAAACAGAAGCAGCGAAGTTATCTGGTCTAGACTATAAAATCCTTTATATAAGAACATTATTTTCGATGTAAAAAAATATATTTTCTCGAAAGTGATAACAAAAATGGGTCTATTTAATGAATTTAAGGGAATGAAGATCCCAGCAGACAAATCCTTATCATGTCAATTTCGGAATGACATTTAGAGCATGAATCAAACGATGAAGCAACACCACATTATCATCTGATTCAAGTCTCTCTATCCAAAAAGTAGATTTTTTTTAAAAAAAAAAACTTCTTTCCTAGACCAAGGACAATTATAAAATGCGTCCATCAAAATAATCTCTTTTTAGGAATATTCAAGGAAGAATATTTCAACGCAATTACGAACAATTAAACGAATTCTCGATTAAACAATATTCAAACGCAATTACGAACATCTTTAATTCGACAGGTGCCTGAAATAACCAAATTTGAAGACTGAGAAGTGCTATAGTGCCAATGGGAATCTCTTATTTTGGCTTGAACATTGTTAAATGTTCAAGAAATGGAGGACGCACTATGACATCCTTAGTCTCATATGTATATTAAATCCAATCCTCAGAACCGTAGTGTTTTTTTTAATTGCGTTTATTTATTGGGCTGTACGGAAAGTAATTTCAATTTTCCTGTATGGATCAGCTTTTTCCTAGTAAAAATCAACCACTTCATGACTTGAATCGTGCTACTACCAGAAAGATGGTAAAATGGTAAAAGCTATTGGACTAGAATAGACAATGTGCAATGCAATACCATATTTATTTGCTGCACGTTTTCCATTTTCATGAAAAACGAAATGACTTTCCGAACAACCCAATATAATTTCTGCGTTAAAGTTACAGGCATAATCACAGAAAATTATTTTTAACCAATATATATTTAAAATCTTTTTACAGTTCATGCTAGTAAATTCAACCCGAGAGGAAAGTAAGGACAAATAAAATTAATAAATATTTATTAACTTACAAATTATATCCATAGACTTGTTTCGGCAACGAAACACATCCGTGGTTTCATCTGCTACAGTAAAAAATTTCACTAATATTACATTTTTAATAAATTTTTTTATATTGGAAATATATACAAAGCAGTATCAATAAATGATTTTAAATGCTTGTTCAGTACATCAACTTCTGCATTCATGTGAAATTCAATCAATTGACGGAAATTTCCATCGTAGCGATAAAAAGTTTGTTTTCTCATCTGTGTCGTCAATTTGACCATAATCGCAATGACCTCTTAGAGGAAATATATTTCTACCACAGAAAATTTTTATTATAAGACTAACGCTTTTTATTTTCTTTTGATTGTCAAACGCCGACAGTATCGATAAGCTCTATTGCGATTGTTCATACTTTTGCACAATGTTGCTTAAATTATCATCAAAGAATGTTCATGAAGTTTTCTTGTAAAAGTGCGCCTGAAATGAAAAAGCTGATGAATAAAATGTCCTACTGGTTCAGTGCTTGATTTGTTGGGACACTCATTAGAAAAATATTTCAAGATAAAATGTTTTCTTCAATTTTGGAATAAATGAGCCACGTGTCAGTAGGATTTTTAACAATAAATTGGATTGAAATTTCCTTTCCACTTTTTTTATTACCAAATAGAAGCAGTATTTTACGAAGTTTCTAAAATTGTTCAAAAATTCCTTTTTTTCTTCTGTCATCAATTAGCGTTTGATTGACGTAAGTTGATGTATAACTTTCAGATACCCAATTACGTCAGTTTGGGTATCTTCAGAACAATGAGATTTCTTAGCTCTGTATTTTGATTTAGTTTTCGATTTTCACCTTCTTATCAGTTATTTGCGATTCAAATTTAAGTAGCTTTTAGCATGAATTAAAATAATTTAAAACAGATGAACTTTTTCTTCTCAATCGTCATCGAATGCGCGTAATATCAAAACATTTTAGCAAATTTAAAGTTATAAAATTACGCTCAAATTCCATGATTGTTATTTGTTCATTAAGACAAAACACTCGTCAGTTGTTGTCGACTCAAATCTTCCCAAATATGATACGTTAAACAGTTTATGATACTATACGTGATACGTAAACAGATTAGCATAAAGATCTAACTTAAAGGCCGATAAATCACCGTTTGAAAGAACAAAATATCTCATGCAATTATTTTCCAGGAAATTGTTAGTGATAGGCGTGGGATAATCCTTTAAAATAGATACGCACTATATCTCTTGATGCCAAAACTGTTTTGTCACTCAACAATCACTTTTTATTTAAGGTGAGAATCGAACTTACATATTATGGAACCGAAGGCAGCAAACGTAGGCCCAAGGCTCTAACGCAGACAACAAATTTGCTATGTTTTTCTCGGTAACTGATTTAGATAAAAATGGTTCTCTTCACGATAAAAAAAATTAACCATAATGAAAACACTTTTAAATTTATAAAAATAAAAAAAACATTGATATATTACATTTTTAAAGAAAATCCTGGGGAGGGGTACATATGTCCCTTTTCAACCCCACTTAGAATACGCTAAAACAGCACCCACTCACTCGACATTTCCTAATGACGCAATCTATTTGCAATTCCTCACAGACTGGATATTGATTAGAATGTACATATTCGCTCATCTGGATTTTTTTCACTTAAGCAGAAACAATTAGATTTAAATTCGAATTAAATATCAGCATACGTAGGAATTAAAAACACTTTTAGAAACAAAAATTCAGAAAGTACACAAATATTTTACCTGAACATATAAATATTCTAAATCGATTATGTAGAAGTAAATTTGCTTTAAAAAATGTAGATATTGATTAAATAGTTCATAAGTAAATTTAAGAGAAATATAATTCATTGCTTTCTTTAGTTTCAATATTTCAATTCATTAAATCATAATTTCGGATTCAAAATTTATTTTTTTAATGTTATGAGACGCTTTTTATGAATTAAACTAAAATTTAATTTTTGGTGCTTGCTATTTTAAGGCAATTTTTAATTTAAAAAATAAAATAAAACAAACAAAAGATTGCAGCATTCACTAGATAATTTTTTTAGCCAGTTCCCTTTAAATAAAAAAAAAATCGCCTTTGTTCAAATGAACATTTGTCGAGAAAGCAAGAATGATATGTTTTAACAAAGGGAAAAAGAGTGCACACACAAAGCTAATGCCTTATTACCAAACGTACGGCAATATCTTGAAAAGAAAAGGACCAGAATGCAATGTTATTTAAATGACATCAATTATTAAGTTCATCGCTTTACAAAAAGCACGCGTTTCTTTATGAAGGAATAAAAAAATATATATATAAAAACGTAACTGTAACACAGTGCATTTACTAGACACTGAAGCGTGCATCGACGATTGCAAAAAAATGTGTAGGAAATGGAAACAAAAAGGAAGACGCAGACCACTAAGCGGATGTTCATTATAAAGCAATTATAGGCCCGTGAAGGGTACGATAATTCGATCAAATCCCGCCGTTACCACACTGAACCTTTACCTACAACAAACCGGATTCTAAAAAAAATACAACTCACAGCCGACAAAGATGCTAAAAAAAAAAAAATCTGAGATATAATGCTCAAAATATATTGAAATAAGCCCCAGAAATGCAAATGAAACCTTTTGAGAGTAAATCAACTCAAAAAAGCGATTTGAAAGAAAACGCATTGCACTTTAGAAATTGCGTAACATCCGCGAGAACCCAGTTATTACAACAGAATTTATTTCAGCAAATCTTGAAGTGCAGAAGTGTACCTAGAAACACAGTAAGGTCTTTCCTAGAAAATTTACTTTGGATTTTTAAAATAATTAATGTTAGGAAGAGGACTTAACTGCTCAATTTAAGAGATAAAAAGTGCATTTTAATGTATTACAATATGAATAGAATTACATTAAATTGTGATTCAATATTAAAATTTAATATTTATGTTTTTAATAGTCATTGAACGATTTTTTTAACAAAATACCATTTAGTAAAAAAAAATCGTCTGAAAAGTCAAATCGAATACTATTTTTGTCATACTGCAAATGAAGCACTGTAAGTTGTGCATAAATGTTTTTCCAAACGACTCACTTATTCAATTTTTCAATATACAAGCATACATTAAAGCAAATTAAATATAAAACTATAATTTGTACTGAAATACTTGATTATTAAACTGCAAATATTACTTTTATCTAGATGGTTTCTAAAACATTAACATTTTTACGAACATTACAGTGAAACAATGCGTCATTTTAAGAAAACTTGAATGCTTCTGGTATAAACTGGAAAGAGATTTTATTTAATAAATTAAAAACTGTACAGAATTACTTTCTTGCGTCCCTTCCGTGCAATGTAAAAGGAAATGAAAACGACAAAGATGCAATAAGACTTTTGTTATGTGAACCAGATATCTACTAGGCTGTCATGACCGATGTTCGCCAAAAGCAAAATATATATAAAAATAAATAAAAAGCGGAAAAATCCCAAGCACTTGCAGCGATAAAGCGGCTGCTCTCACACATTCAACAAAAACGTTTCCATTTCGAAAAAATAAGTCTCATTACTAAATCCAAAAGAGCGATATGTATGTTAAATGCTTTGTTTTATCAATATTTTTAACTTTAAAAACACATTTTACAGATATTGTTCCCATAAATAATCATTAAAATGTCAAATTTTATAGTCAAAAGTATTTCGTTTCAATAAAAAATTTTGTTCCAAATTAATTCATAATACAGAAAACCCTACGCTGATAGAAACAACTCCAAAAAAGAGGACTTAGTAAGTTTCTAAAATACAGTTTAAGAGCAAATGCACAATTTTCAAGTTTTAGACCCACCATTTTTTTCTTTCTTTTTGCCTTCAATTCGAAAGCTGTCAGGAAGTTATTTCCGGCACTCAACGATATTCGTAAACATGATAAAGTGAATCAACGTATCGACTGGGAGGCAAAACGTAAGATTCTTTACAGCCGCATCCACGGAAAGTAGAGCAATATGCCGAAGGGTTTCTCCATAAAGATTGTCAAACATAGAAAATTCACTTTTCAAACAGCGAATATCTGTTAATGGCGACGAACGTGGAAATTTATCAAATATTACAACTTTGACGAAAATCAGAATACCCATAAATAAATCCAAAACCTTTCTAAATTGATTCCGTAATTGTAGATTTATTGACGGTCGGCAGGTACATGAAGGAAAAAATGCGATCAAAACACGCAAACTTTTTGAAACTGATTTATTCTTTGACATCTACACATGTATATGTACGTATTAACGAATCTTATGCAACGGAAGTTACTATTGTGAAATACTTTTATTCTCTCAATTTCCAAACCAATGTATTTTTTAAATAAAAAAATAACCTTTTAATTTTTTAAATTAAAAGAAAGATAATAAAAATTAACCTATGAAATATAAAATTACAAATTAACTAATAATATTACTCCGTTACTATTCAAGAGAAATTCCGGTAAAAAAAATATGCAATTCATTCATTCATTCATTCATTCATTTTGTTTTGCAAAAAAAATATCAAGATTAAAATATCAGAAGTACTAATGATAAATGCTGTGATTTAACAGATATAAGAATAGAAACATTCATTTCGATTCATAGTACTTTCTAATTTTAAGAAAAATATATGCAAGTATATTATTACAAAGAAACTAAAGTAATTATTCTGCCACAGCATTCAAACCGAGCACAAAATATAGTGATATTAATTAAGAGTATTTGATAGAAAACAAATTTTTTTCAATGTGTACTTGGCAAAATTAGGGAAATTTACAACTGCGTCTTTAGACAATATAAATCCTTGACCTGACCTTGGAAATGCATTCCATTCTTATCGATGTTAAAAAAAACGCATTTGTATAGGATATTTAATTCTTCATCGATGATTTTTCAAAATCATTTAAAAATAGAATTTTCGTTGTTTCCCTTAAACTAAAATCATAAAAGTATAATTAAAGAAATTTTAATACTATGAAATTCTTTGTAATATTTCAGTCAAAATATTAACACATCCAAAATTCAAATAATCCAATATTTTGTTCTTTATTATTATCAAAAGCTTGCTATTGGACTATCAGAGAATATATCTACCATTTTAAAAGTTTGAATGATATACGTTTATTTACTCAACACAATACCATTATTTAATTTTCATGAATTACAGTAAGTTTATTGACTTGTAGTTCAATGGGGGGTATCATGAGGTCTAATTACACCAGAATCTACACCTTAAGTGGATGTCAAATCACCACCAATATCTACACCCTGGGATTCGTGATCCCACCTTGGGTGTAGAACTTTTGAACTGGAAGTCAGAGTTTATCATTCGGTTGCAATTTCAGCTCCCTGAATCCTGACAAATTCAAAATAAATCGCTAAATATTAAACGGTGGCAATTAAATTGATGAAGAAAACTAATAGGAATTAGTTTCATCAACACATGCATTTATCGAGAATAAAAAAAAAGCATGTAAAATACCAAGACGGAAAACTTTACTGCAAAACTCAGCTAAAATAGTCAATTTGCTTAGCAATAACCTTTAAAACATTTACCTAGAAAATAATGATATAGAGTTCTTGAAAGACTTGGAAGCAGGTCTTAAATGGATTTGACAGTCAAAGCATCTCTTCTAAAAGCATTTTGTACCAAGAGAAGCAAGTCAAAAGCAAATGAAAACATTCCAATGGCTAAACATACATTTATATGATTTTTAAATTTGGAGAGTAAAGTGGATTCCGAACCACTACAAATACCCAAGCCTATGGTAGGATGTGAACCCACGAAAAGTTCAATCGTAGACTAGAGCGCTAAGCATACAACTGACCGCTCAGGCGCGTCCAATTAGATTTTCTTGAACAAACGTAACTATTGGACGGCTGAGTGTTAAAGATTCTCTACGAGTAAGGCCATATTTTAAGCCACAACACTTTTGATTTGGAGATAATAGAAATACGTTATGCTTGAAAGAAATTCATACTGAAGAAACAGCATTTGTACTGAAGCACAGCGCAAACCATATTTTCATGTAGACGACGAATGACCACATATGTACGTATGTCCTTGATAATCTTGCACTTAAATAAGAGAAAACACAGATTATTAGATACACAAATGGGTAACACTTATTCAGGAAGCTCAAATAGCGCACCAGCAAACAATGGTGAATTTCATCAAAACTGAATCCCATCGAGCATGTCTGAGATTTTAGAGAAAAAGACGGGAGATTCTCAAACCTCTTCCTTAAGCCCCTTACCATACACACAAATAATGACTCTCACTTTTTATCCAGCAGGGTCACATAGCTGATTGCCTCAAGCATTGTTATAGAAAACTGCTTGCTGTTTTGGTTTCTGTTACTTGTCTCAGGTTGTCTAGCTAGGCTAGACAACCCCCATAAAACCAAAAATATCTAAAAAATGTGCTGGGTCCCGAAGGACATCGTCTTTTTTAAAATTTAGGCAGGTTAAGATATGTACAGGGGAGGCCATATTGACGGAACAACAAGGACAGTCTGGTAATGTCCTTTGCCCCTGATGAAAGGTGATTCCTCTCGTGTGTCCTAAGATAGCGGGAAATGGCAGTTTGACAAGATCTTGGTCTAAGATTGAAGGTCTCACTCGATCTTTTGGCGAAGTACAATGGATGGTTGGGAGGAATTTTCATAAGCTTATTGAATTCAGTTTTTGCCAGAGAATAACTCTCACTAGGATGTGAGCTCTCCTCCTGGGTTTACTTCATCCTATGACGCCAATTCTGGCCAAGAAATGTGCTCTTTCACTCCCCTTTACTAGAACGTGTGAAGGGATCTATTGGAAATGCACAGTATGTTCAGGTGACAGTCTCTCAAGAAGATTTAGTATGTCCAGGCTAGTTTGATCTCCATTTTGATTTGGTTTCTTAGTCACTCAACGGTTATTTTTGCACACAAGGAGTAATAAATTATACCAAGAATAATAGTTAAAAATATACTCCGAAGCACTACAAACATCCAATCCTGAGGTGGGAATCGAACTCACGAAGTGTTGAAATTGTCGAAAGTGAGCAAAACACTAGTCATTCGGGTATCAGCTCAGCTTGCTTACCAGGGATGATCATTCAGCATATTGAAGATATTCTTTTAATATAAAAAATTTAGCAAATCCAATTTATCCAAATATGTGTTAATTTTCAGAAAGCATCACGTATCTGCCAAGTGATTTCATTTCGCGTTATTTTGTAATTTATGCGTTGTACATAGAACCTCAACATGCTGAAACTCTGTACGTTATTCGTTAAGTCATCGCTCTTTTTAGGTTTTTCTATTTTAAGTGTTGAAAAATAGTGCACAAACATTGCAGGATTCATTTTAATCGTTCAAAATAGACAACCAAGAACAAAATCAGGCTATGAGTACCAAAATACAACTATGAATTATCTTTTTAACCGACAATATTTGGCAAATTATTAATGTTTAAAGTTTTGGAATTCAAACGTTAATTTGTTTACATATTTATAAAATAAAAATTCGACTTTCATTCAACATTTTTTTTTCCTCATTCCAGAACAGCAAATTCTTTGAACCTTATTTTCCGCCTTCTCTTCTCTTCGTTTCCATTTTTTATCATTCAGGTTTAACTACTTAATAAGAAAAACAAATCACAAAATTAAATACATTACTCTATTTATGTAATATTTAGGTAACCCAAACAAAAGCAAACACATCGTTGAGAGAAAATTTACAACAGACAGCGAATCATCGACTGTTATAGATAGTAATCAGGGAAGAAAATAGATGAATCGATTATGCAATTTATTCCAAAATGACATGCCATTTAAAACCGGCCATGAGAAAACTAGTTTTTGTTTTTACATTAAAATATTTTTTCAAAATATATATAAGTCATATGTTAAAATTACTTTATTGCATTCTCATTTCAATATAAAACTTAACTAACATGAGTTAAACTAGAAAATAGCAAATATTTATGTAGAAATCTAGATAAAATGAAGATGAATTAGTTTTTATGGGAGCCACAATTTTTCTTCCCATAGTAATTAAGACATCTTTTTGAAAAAGCTTTCCTGAAGTAAATGTTTTTTATGTGTAAATTATATTCACAAAATGTAAAGAATCCTTAAAAATTTAGAAATTAAAAACATTAAATGTATTGCAATTCCTTTGATAAAACTTCAAAAAATTTTTAACATATGCCACAGATTCATTTATTTACAGCAAAAACACGTAGAATAAACAGTGACAAATTTTTTATACATGTACATAAATAAATACACCATTAAAGTTCAAAGTGAAAAATCAATTCCTCAGTTCATTTTTCAAAAATTAAATACTTTGAAACTAAAAATCTTATGGATAAATTTTGAAGACAATACGACTGACATAAGCCGATTCATTCTTGAAACTACCAAATTTTAAGCTCAGTTTTGTTTGATATTAATTTCAACGATTTAACATTAAAAAAGCAAAAAGTTACGGGAACAAAAACAGGTTTAAAATAGGTTAGTTTATCGTTCAAGGGTCACTTTCTGCATATGAGGGTTAATTAGACTGCAACCTTATTTTAAAGTGGAATACTGAATCATTACAAACCTCCTAGTCCAGGGTGGGAATCGAATCCAAGAACTGTTGAACCAAAGGCAAGAGCACTAAGCATTCAGCTACCAGCTTGGAAAGTGAAAGTAAGAAAAGTATATACACACACGTGTCCATAAATTAAGGATAATGTAAAATCAGGCAAAGAAAGAGACAGGAGCAAAACAAATGTGACTTATTTGTAAAGTTTATTTATTAAATAAAAGGTAAAGATAAAAAAATTCTATATATTTGACATCATTAATAAAAATTGCGATTTTTACTCACTGGAGCAAATTTCAAAAGAGAACCTATTTAGAAAAACCACTATACCATAGTTGGTATGATGGTTAATACTCAGTATGCCCTCAAACAATGCGTACAACGCCTAGACATGCTGAGTATCAAATTATCGATCCGATCTAGGAGAATATTAGATTACTCGTCAATCAATGCTCTCCGCAGTTCCGGTAGACATGTAGGAGGGAGTTGATGAGCTGTAATTCGTCTGCCAAGAATGTCCCACACATGCTCTATTTGATTCAAACCTGGTGAGTATGTTGGCCACAGTCTATACGGGTGATATCCTCCGATTGAAAGGATTCGTCAACAATGTTTACATGATGAGGACGGGCCTTGTCATCCATAAACAAATTCTGGATCCATGGCACCCCGAAACAAACGTACATGTTGTTCCAGAATGACATCCCGATAGATGTGGCCTATCATTGTTACATTCTGAACATGCAGGTTAGTTCTGGAACACATAATAACTTCTTCCCAAACGAGCAATCCTGCAACACGGTAACTGTGTCTTTCAATGGTGTTCTCTTGGTGGTAACGGGTACCTGGCCCTATCTATATGAAAGTCCGGCGAGAATCAGACTGAGAGCTAAACCTGGACTCATCAGAAAACATCACATAAGACCACTGTTGCGGTCTCCACAATGCATGTTCTCTACTTCAGGTTAACCACCTGGCGACGGTTGTGGTAAGTGGAACACATCTGACAGACCTACGAGCTCATAGACCAATGTGCCCTAAGAGTCTGTACACGGTCTGCCGTGAAACTGTCGTACCGGTAGCTGAAGAGAACTGACGAGACAGGTCTGATGCTGTGCTTCGTCTGTTTCTTTTGGCAGTAACTGGTAAATACCGGTCCTCATTCGCCGTTGTAACTCGGGAGCGACCTGTGCTGTAACGTTTACTCACATTACTATCATCTTGGAACCGTTATTAAAGTCTGGAGATGACACTCTGGGCGATTCCAAGTTCCTCGGATACTTCCAGAACGGTACGTTGACATTCCAGACGGCCGATAATTCTCTCACGTAAAACATCATCCAAATGCTTCCTTTGTGCCATAACTATGCGGTTATTGCACTGAAGGCTTTTAAAGAGTTTGTGAACAATTTTACTTCTTTGCAGCCATTTCTTACATACCCCTTTTTTACACTCTCGTCATTGTGACGTACTATCGGTGCCATCTGGTGGTTTCTTGTAATTTACATGTTATTCTTCATGATGTGTGCAATAATTCTACATGAGGAATTTTTGTATTTTAGAGTTCAATTTCTGTGTGATTTTGAATAATCCTTAATTTATGGACATGAATGTATGTATATACTTGAGAATTTATCAAAACTCTTGTAATATAGTACAGCTTAATACAGAACATTTATTTTTTATTTTATTCGATAAAAAAATAATTGATAAGAAAATTGAACAGAATTACATAAGTATCACATACACACATACGCGTGTATATTTATGTACGTATAACCAAGTTTGGTTTGTTTGTCGTTCAACTATCCATTTTTTCACAAGAGGGTTAATTAGACCGGGACCTACGGTTTAAAGTGGATTCCAAACCACTACAAACAACCATGCCCGAGGAGGGATTCGAACCCACGAACTATTGAACCGAAGGCAAGAGCGCTAACCACTCAGCTGCCAGATCGGCATACGTATAACCAAGAAAAACCTTATTTAGTGAATGAGAATCACTAACATTGGACCTTCGATAATCAAAAACAGATAATAAATTTAAAAAATCTAATATAAAATTAAGGATAATTTGTTTCAATTAGATTCTTCAGTTGGCAGAATTTAGAAAATTTTGATGTTTGTGCTAATTATCTTATTTTATCAACAAAGTTATATTTCTTTTGATTTGTTTAGCTTTTCGCATGCATTCAAAATTAAGCTTTATAAACAAAAAAAATCATTAATAGAAAGATGAAATCCAGATACCTAATTATGCATCATAATGAAAACTTATTCCACTGAAAAAGTTCATTACCAGACAGACAAGATTTGGTTCGCATCTTAAGTTTCTTTTTGCACGAGGACTAATTCAATCAAGATCACTGATTTATAGTGGTATTGGAACTTCTGCAAGTTTCGAACAAACGAACTGTTTTACGTAAGCCAAAACGCTGTTCATTTAACTACCAGTTTAGCGACAAAATAGCAACTTGCATTGATCATAGTCAAGAACGACTACACAGACATTGATCAAACAAACATCCAAAGCAAAGCTATTAAGAGCAGCTTATTTCAGATTAACCTATTCTTCGAATATTTCCACTCATATGTCTTAGCGCAGAACGGGGTGTTTGCCTACCAGCTACATGCAAGGCAGTTATAAAATCTCCGAAACCTGTTACAGAAATATCTTCGCAGTGACGCAAATTATTGAGAAAAGTGGTCATGCTGATGAATGTCCTTTTAAAGTAACAGAAAGCTAGAATTAAATGTTTTATTACAAAAAAACCCCACGAGATTTGAATTCGCAAGTTTTCTTTTTTACAAACTCTCTCGATAAGACATGCAAGAATAAACCATTAATATTATGACCAATAATCTGCAACATTGAAAAGAATGGTGTTTTTCAAAACGCCTATTTTCAGTGCTTTTACAGTTGGATTGTAGGTTTTGAAGTAGAACAGAAGAATTGAAGAACATCTGCCAAAACTTTCTGTACTCAGTTATCTGTAAAAAGAACACTTGCTTAGTCCACCTCCTTCCATAATCAATGTTTGCCCTTACTCAAACAAGATACCTGATTTGCAAAGGTAAAGAAAACACTTCAAGTCTCGCGTAAGGATCGGTAGCAGATTTTCAATGACTTCTTTACTTTTCGTTTCTGCAAGGACTGCATAGAACAGTGAGAATTCAGTTTCTTGGTGGTAAATACTGTACCACCCATCCGTAAAAATAAATTGCGATCGTTTCTCACCTTCGTGCACTACAGCCAACCTTATTCATAACTTCTCAACAGGACAAAGAAATTCAATTATTTCCACAGTAACAATCTTGAGTGAACAAATAGCTCTCCTGTTATTTGAACTTGAAACACATCAGGCTTGAGATGCTTAACTATTGTCTAGTGGATTGATACGGGAAAAGTATTTGTGGTCAGTCACCCAACTCATTGTAATATGACCAATAACTGCTAAACATACTTGCCATGAAACTTACGCAAGTTACTTGATTAGTATATAATCCATGTCCGAATACCCGGTACGCGCAAATTTTATTTCAAACATGTGTTCTTTAAATTTGCCTGATTAGGGCTAGATATTTTCAATTCAAAATAAATTTCCAAAATGTAAAAAATTACAAAATCTGCATTTTGGACTATATTTTTGGACACATGCATAATTTAATGCTCAACAAATTTAGAAAGATTTATGATAGTATAAAATAAAACAATTTTAAAAAATAAATATTGCCTTTAGGCATCACAAAATGGATACCATTAAAATATATAGCGTAAAACATTTGCTTTTCGCATTTAAAAATACAATATACACATTCCACAGGTTTCATTTGGTTTATTTATGGATTAACGGTCTTTTTTGCACCCAAATGCTAATTAGACGAGGACTTACAGTTTAAAATAGATAACGAACCCATACACACATCCCAACCTAAGGTAGGATTCGAACCCAAGAGCTTTTGAACCAAAATCCAGACTATTCGGTGGGCACCGTCCGCGGCAATGTATCCCAAACACAATTGTTGATTAAAAAAAAAGAAAAAAGAAAAGTCTGTACAGATATTAAACCTTGCGTTGAAATTTCACTTCAGTTGAAAGATCACTTCAAAGGGGATATTTTGTCCATTAGCAAATACAATTTTTTAAATTGTATTTGCTAATTGACTAACTAATAATTGAGTTTAAAAATATCTTGGTAAGTTACGCTGATTAATTTACCAAGATATTTTTAAACTCATTTTTAAAAAATACAACCTATACAACTAATATGTTAATAATTGCGTAAGAAATATAAAACAGAGCGATTAAAATTGACCAATACTTTTAAAAACGTTTGCAACTAATAAAATCTTTTTTATAGTGTACATTTTTTTCTCTTACTATAAGTGAACATACGAAAACAATATTTGGATGAGTTGAGCACCGTGAGGTTCGACAGATATCTGTGATGTTCTAAAGTATTCCGAATCACTATCAATCCAGTTCAGAGGGGCAGTCGAACCAATGAACTGCTATGCAGAAAAAAGAACTAAACACGACCATTAAAGAGTTAATTTCCCCATTAAAAAGTGGAAGTAATAAATACGCGACACATTTTACAGCTTTTATCGAAAAATAAACTTCCAAAAACAAACTATCAGATTAGATACTACAACTAATAATTCAAAAATTAAAGTGTCAGAAGGATTAATAAATTGGAGCTGGATACAAATATTAAGAAAAATAAGTTTTCTAAAAAGAAAGTGTTCTGTCTTTCTCTGCCTCTCGCCCTCTTATTAAAAATTACCTAAAAAAAAACAGTTAGGGAAGAAAAACAGCTTTATTTTCTACTGTACAGATTTATTTTTCTCTACATATTTATAAAATACTTCACACAAGTGTACTAATTGCCCTGAAATTATAGTTACATAGCATTACAGAAATTTTATATCTTGTAATTCATACTAAAATAGTCAATTCTTGAAATAATTTATATAAGTAACACACTTGGGTGTTCTGAGGATATTTAAATTATTGATCATTAAGATCCTGGCATTCGGAATTTTTTTAATACGTTTGTAATTTCTTTTCTTTCCTAACATAGCCTTTTTTTGCAATGTGTGTGATTTAAAAAAATAGATTTATTATCTACGGGACTTTCTGGTAAATTTTCTAGTAATTGTATTTTTATATTTAGTTAGAGAAGTAAAATGTTTTTATATTTTACCAATGAAGATAGTGTTGTGTATTTAGTTACCGTTATTATATAGCAATTACAAACAATATTTTAAATTTAAATAACGCATTATTTTTAAACATTGCGTTGTGTATTTATTATTTTTTGTTTTCTACCCAAATTCAAACCTGAAAAATAAAAGAAGCTGGCTTTGCTTTTATATTTAAAAATTTCCTTTAATTCAATCATAAAATTACAAATCTATTTACACACATACAAACTCAGTTGCTTATATTATTTCAAATATTTAAGCTTTACAAACAACATGGTTAAGCACTTTCATGGAGCTCATAGTTTATACACTAGATATCAAACTCGGATTTGATTATTTCAAATTTTCGATTTTACTGTTTATAGATTCCAATAGAACGTCAGGCTTGAATAACCAACATAGTCCTTTTTAGAGGCGATGTGCTTCAGCATTTTCTTCCAACTCCTTCTGCTCACACCTGTCTTCTGCCTCCTTCCCTTGCTCTTTCTAAAAAACCGGTTTCCTTGAAGTCCTACGTTAGGGCACCCCACTTCGTCAAAATGGGGGATGGGGAATTGAATTATAT
Source organism: Latrodectus elegans (assembly GCA_030067965.1). Taxonomy (NCBI): domain Eukaryota; kingdom Metazoa; phylum Arthropoda; class Arachnida; order Araneae; family Theridiidae; genus Latrodectus; species Latrodectus elegans. Next base: position 40,566,012 of record CM057809.1, read on the forward strand.
AAAAAAGGACTTCTAGCCAGGGAAAAATATGTGTGTGGGTAGTTTAATTAATTAATAAAAATTATCCAGCCAGTAATTACAACACCAATAATTTACCTGTAAAAAAATTTTTTTTTTTTTTTTTTTTTTTTTTTTTTTTACACATTTACAATCCAATTAAAAAACAGTTACAATCTAGAATACATCTTTAGAGAAGAGATCACGAATCTCCTCTCCGCCGAATAAGAATCACTTCTCCGATCTTCATAGACTTCAATCACCGACTTCATAGAGAAAATGCAACCTTTATCTATTTTGTAATATGTTTTACACTCAAAATTTAATGCAATTTATATAATCTATTTATATGTTACCTAAGTTATTTTGGCATGGCTTCAATTTGTTCTACATTTTTTTTAAATTTTATTTCAGTACATCCCCGTTTTTTAATAATTAGAATCATAGCTAAAGCGATACTTAATAAGATTTCCGATTAGAAATAACATATAAAATATACATTTATTTACCACACAATGTAATCTTGGCTAATTTAAAATATAAGAACTCCTTACAGACTACTAAAATTAATAAATCCAGTCAGCAGTTACACAAGTAATTCAAAATATAAAAACATTTACAGAACTATTTATTACTGTGTGCATACACTCTAATACAAACATTAATAAATTATAGTGTAATCATTTTAATCAGTCCATTATGTTTTCAGTCCATTTTAGTGCTACAGTTCCTTCGAGCGAAACGAGTATTATAATTATGTTTTATTTGAGAGATGTTCCAGGATCACATTTTGGGACAAATGAAACTCCTTTATTTGGAATTGACGTTGAGCTATTACTCTGAGGATTAATTACAGGGCTAAAAACATACGCTTTTTTACCTTTTCTTCGCACCCTATCGTTAACCACGAGGGAACTAATTTTATTTTCCTCATTTGAATCAGTGGATTGCTGAGGTGTAGAATTAATTTCATGTAAAGTCGGGAATATAATTCTATCATTAATTTTTGACAGTCGATCTACATGAACAATTTGGGTTTTTAATGGTACGATGCTATTTCATAATTTACTGGTGATTATTTACACAAGACTCTAAAAGGCCTCACATTTGGTCTCATTAGTCTCCTTGAAATTCCTGATTTTGTTTCGGGAAGATATAGATATACATCCCCTATTTCTATTTGTTTATCAACTGAAATCTTATGGCGATAGAGTTCCTGTTTTCCTGCTACATCTGTTAAATTATTTTTGACAGTTTGAAAACAATTTTACAAATGTACAACTAGATCTCCAGCATACTCTAGGACATCCGCATAGTTATGAGCTACAAGTTGAGACATTACAGAATACGGTAATTGGATAACCCTGCCATACAAGAGATATGGTGTTCCGTTTGTTGTACAATATCGTGCCGATCTACAAGCTAACAAGGCGAAAGGCACATGCCGGTACCAGTCTGAGTAGAATTTACTGAATGACTTAATGAATTAAAGTCGAATAAAGTTTTTCTACCATTCCATCACTTTCAGGGTGATGTGAAGTAGTAGTGAGTTTTTCATTACCTAATTTTGAATGCACATCAGAAATGGATTTTCAGATAAAGTTAGAGCCTCTACCGGAAATTAGACGAGAAAGTACATCATGTCGACTAATAAATTCTAATACTCTAGCAACGAGTTCGCTTTTTATATCGGGTATGCTTATGGCCAGCGTGTAAAATAAATCACCAAGATATACCTATTTCCTGAATCACCAAAATATACCTATTTCCTGAATAAGTTAGATGAGGTGGACCCAAGACATTAATAGCTATGCATTCCATTGGTTGTTGTGTGACTGGAACGCGCAGTAATGGGGCTAGCTTTTAGGGCTTGTGACCTCTCATTTTTCAGCACAAGGACACGATTTAACATAGTTTAAAACACGTTTATACATATTACCTCATTAAAAGCTTTCTCTAATTCTGTTCAGAGTCTTTTGAAATCCGAGATGGGTTGCTACAGGGGAATCATGACACTGAAGCATTATTTCTGATACTAAAGTTAGGGGTACCACTAATTTATCTTTGGTGTCACCATGATGTTTGGGAGCATTTTTCGGTATACAATAAAGAAGGCCATTTTTTTCGAAAAACAACATATGATTAGGTGATGGTGTCTCCTTATTTTTCAAATAATAATTTGTTGGTATTTTGGATCCTTTTCCTGATGAATTTTGTTTCGATGTTTTATTGTGGAATCCAAATCGTAGTTAGAAGCTATTACTTCTATAGCGTTTACACCCCTAGACAAGCAATCGGCTACTTTAATTTTTCTAGTTTATGTACAATAGTATAATCATATTGTTGCTGAGTCATTACCCATAGAGCTATTCTAGAAGTTGGATCTCGCCCTTTGAGAACAAAGGTAAGATTTACTTGATCGCAATATATGAAATTTTTCCCGTACAATTATTGCTTGAAGTGGGTAATGCCAAATACCGCGCCGGGCATCGCTTTTTCTACTGTGCTATGTCAAATTTCCGCCTCTTAGTTTTTTACTGGCATACGCAACAGGATGTGGGAGACCATTTTCATCATTTTGGCAACGAACAGCTCCTAAAGCATATTTTGAAGCGTCAGTACTTAATATAAATTCCTTTGAAAAATCCGGTAGTTTCAAACAAGGTTCCGAAATTAAGCAGTTTTTCAAGAGTCAAAAACATGCTGAGCTGAATCTTCCCAACTGAATCTAACATAATACTTAGTCATTTGTTAGAGGTAGTGCTATTTCATCATAACTTTTTATAAACCTTTTGTAAAACCCTTTCAATCCAAGAAATCATCTAACTTGTTTATGAGTGGCTGGGACCTTAAAATCTAACACAGCTAGTATGGTTTTCTTATCTGGATAAACCATCCCTCTGGAAACAGTAAAACCTAGATAGTTTTTAGAAAACAACATTTGGAAGGTTTTAACTTTCAATCTTTGTTCTTCTAATCTCTTAAAAACTAACCGTAATTTATTTAAACGTTCATCTATTGAATCAGACGAAGCAATTATGATATAATCCAAATATACTGCTATTTGAAGAGGTTTTAATCCAGGCAGTACTATTTCCATCAATCTTTGAAAACTATTAGACGAATTGCGCATATCAAAAGGTACTCTATTCCATTCACATAAACCATGCTCAGTTGCAAATGCGGCTATAGGATATGTGTCCTTAGGATCAATTTTCATTAGGAAAATTCCGCTACAAATCCATACAAGAAAATAGAGTAACATTTCCTAAATTGTCCACTAAGTCCGTTATATTAGGAATAGGAAAAGAATCTGGTATAGTCTTTTCATTTAGTTCCTTAAGTCGGTGCAAAGTCTGAATGAACTTCTTTTTTTTTTTTTTGACAAGTACTGATGTAAGGAGAATTGCTTTCTTTAATAATCCCTGTGTCTAGTAATTCACATTGACCAGTCTATTTAATTTCTCTTTTAGTGATGAGGTATGTAAAATATTCGCCTAAATGGAATATCAAATTAACTTCATGTTGTATAGTATTACAACCCTCCAAATCTTGAATAGAATGGGCAAAAACATGTTTAAATTCTTCAAGCAGAGGGAGTAATTTACTTTTCTTATCTTCCGAGAGATGAGATAAATCTATTATTCTTCCCCAAACTTCGAAATCATCACCTATTTCTTCAGTGGGAAAAAAAGTATTATATTCTTTACTAACAATTTATGTAATTTGTAAAGGTTCAATGCAAACCAACTTTGAACCATTTTTATGTGTAGAATATTTTTTGATGTATTTGCAACCCTTATTTTATAATGGCCTTCTTTAGATACTGGGTTTACAGAGCGAGCAACTCATACTCTATCACCCGCATGATAATTTGCAGGCTCTTAAAACCGAATCTAAATTTGAATTTAACTTTTGTTTTGATTTCTATAATTTTTTTTTCGGTTCCTGGTAGAAGTGTGTGTGTGTGTGTGTGTGTGTGTGTATGTGTGCGTGCGTGCGTGCGTGCGTGCGTGCGTATGTATGTATGTATGTATGTATGTATGTATGTATGTATGTATGTATGTATGTATGTATGTATGTATGTATGTATGTATGTATGTATGTATGTATGTATGTATGTATGTATGTATGTATGTATGTAACGGAAAATAAGTTATTGTTATTTTAAAATTACAAAAATACAGTCATTGTTATTTTCTATATTCACAACATTTGTTTTTAATTCGCCAGTCAGGATTTTGGTAATTCCATTTAACTGAAGTAGTTCTACTATGTAGTAATTTTTTGCTATAATCAATTATCATTTTATGTTGCACAAAAAAAATCACTACTTAGTATTAGTTTATATTTTTTTGAAACACTGTCTTTAGTAACATACAAATCACTTTGAAATTCAGTAGTATTTATTTTAATTTTTAGTTACTTTTTCTTCAATTTCTAGCACACATGGTCTGAAATACCTTTAGTTTGAAGTTTACATTGTGAAAGCATCACATTACTTTGATTAGCTATCATTTCAAAAATGTTTCGTTTAATTATGTTACAAGATGCGCCTATATCTAAAAGAGCACATTTACTTTTACATTATTTATTGTAATTTGAATTACTGGCCATTTATCATTTATTGTGGATGTAACAAATAAAGGCACTAGTGTGGGTTTATTTTCGGAGTAGCGAGGTGTAGGCGTCTCTCCCCCTATTTTGCTAGTTTAAATCATTTCTTCTGTTACCTCTACCTTTTTGCAAATTGTTTTGCTTGGTGAAATACAAGTATCTTTGCGTTTCGTGTCCAATTTTAAGACAGAAGGAACAAAAGGGTATTCTGCATGTGGCTTCTTCATGCCCATGTTTTTTTACACCTGACTCAAAACAAATTAGGCATTCTTTGATTTCTATTTTGTGTTGGTATTTGGCTTACTCTTAATTCAGCTATTTGAGCTTGTAAGTCATTAATTTGTTTTCTAAACACGCCCTGCATTTCTGAGCTTTTTTTTCTGTGTTATGTTCGATTAATGATTTTAATTCATTTATCTCATTTATTTGAGTCACAGCGTGAACTGTTTCAAACTGGGTAGTAGGTGGTCTATTTGAAGGAATACATTCCTCTAAGAGAATGACTTGTTTCTTGAATTCACTATAGTCCGTGAGAGCTAAAGGCGTTATTCCTCTTAAAAGTTCAGGCTTAAGTCCATTTTTTACCGTGGACAATAAGTCCAATCTATATTGCTCGAATTCAAGACTTCATTAACCAGGAACACATTTATACGATAAACCCTCGAAGCGAGAAAAATATATTCGTGCTGATTTTGACGGTAACCGATAACTTGTAGTATCTGAAATAGTTGTTGTCATAGAGTGACTGAAACTAAACCTATCACGAAGAGCCGCGCAAACATTTACATATAAACAGTATTTTTTTAAATCACTCTGACTTGATAAAAAAAAAAAAACTCCACCGCTTCTCCATAAATTCTTTATTTTAAAGCTAATAATTTGTCTACTGGGCGCTATGAACAATGGTCGGCAATATCTTCTATCCAAAAATTGTGATAATGAAACATCTTTACAAGTACCATCAAACACAGGAATATTACTTAGAAATCGACCAATATTAGAAGTATCTACTGACACAACACTTGAAGTGTTGCATTTCGCTATTCATAATTACATTAATTAAAAATACTCATCTTTAAAAACAACTTACACATTAACCAATATTAATTTAAATATATGAAATTCATATAATTATATTAATTTTCACAACAGTTACAATGTTCCACTTAATATAAAATAAACACAATAAGATTACTGTAAATAATTAAATAAGCAGATGTACCCCGTGCAAAACTTTAATAGCCAGCCATGTGTTTAAAACCAAGCCAGAATCTTATTCCATTTTCAGTTTTTCAAAATCCACTTTAAACGGCACCATTTTGTTGTGTATTTAATTACCGTTATTATATAGCTATTACAAACAATATTTTAAATTTAAATAATGTATTATTTTTTAAACATTGCGTTGTGTAGTTTTTTGTTTTCTACCCAGATTTAAACCTGAAAAATAGAAGCAGAAGCTGGCTTTGTTTTTGTTATAAACATTTCCTTTAATTCAATCATAAAATTACAAATCTATTTACACACATACAAACTAGTTACTTATATTATTTCAAATATTTAAACCTTACTAACAACATGGTTAAGCACTTACATGGAGTTCATAATTTACACATTAGATATCATAGTTTAAAGTTATGAAATAGGAGGTACTACACTAAAAATAAAAAAATAAAAAAAATAAAAAAAAAACTGTTTGGTAAATTTTTAAAAAAAACTTTGTCTTACACAGGAAAAGTTTTGGTACTTGGCCGGCCTATTTTGAGGGCTTCGTAAACCTGGTAAATCATTTATTCAGCGAGGCTTCCTTCATTTGGGCTCGTATTACATGAGTATATTTCTTCTTCTCCCGTCTAAAAACTCATAGAATTTGATTACTTCGAATTTTCGATTTTACTGTTTATAGATTCCAATAGAACGTCAGGCTTGAATAACCAACATAGTCCTTTTTAGAGGCGATGTGCTTCAGCATTTTCTTACAACTCCTTCTGCTCACACCTGTCTTCTGCCTCCTTCCCTTGCTCTTTCTGAAAAACCGGTTTCCTTGAAGTCCTATGTTAGGGCATCCCACTTCGTCAAAATGGGGGATGAGAAATTGAATTAAATAAAAAAAGGAACTTCCAGCCAAGGAAAAAAATGTGAGTAATTTGATTAATTTATAAAAAACTATCCAGCCACACACAATGTATACAATAATAGCAAAGATAAATATGCTATGATAAGCATTATTTGTGTGAATTCATTGTTACATTTAATTAATAAACTTCATTAGAAAAACGTGCCTTCTATTAAATTTTTCTAAGAGTGAAGACAAACAAATGAAAGTTCGCATGCAATTTATCAATACGAACGAGATTTCTAAAATGGCTTTCAGAATGGGAACAGTAAAAGTGAAAAAGAATTTAATCTTTTAAATAAACAATTAAACAGTTTCGAAGACTACACTACACATGTGAAATTAATTCATCTAAAAAAGTAAATATAAACACCTCATTATCAAAGTAACTTACCAACGTTTACTTTTATTTAAAAAAAAAAAACACTGCACGCAATTCTCTCATTTCCTAGAAATCTTAATTTCCCTCGTGCGTTAACCAAAACACTGTTTAGACATCTTAATAAAGGACTTAAGTTCTAAAATTCACATATAGAATTAAAAACCACTCAAAATTTTTCTCGGAGAAAACTTCATTTCATTTAAAAAGCTCTTTTATACTTGATAAATACTGGAAGCATAATATAGAAATTAATCTTTTTTTAGACTTCTTGAGCATTATTTAAATATTATCCTTGATGTAAATTATCAGACTAAATTATATGAAGAAAAAAACTAATAGGATCTAAATTACACGCAGAACTTATGTATTTACGCTTGCATCTATATAAATATATTGTAAGCTATTATTTGCATAAAGCCTGAAACTCATCCGGCGAAAACGCCTTCCTGCTTTGAAACTGATCAAGCACTGTGGTACTCTCTTCCCCAAACACACGCCATTACCAATAATCACTATATTAGACCGCTTAACGTGACTAAACAGTAATAAGCGAAGCATAAAGTGAATAAGCATTATTAAGGAAGATCAAACGGAATCAATTCCACTATGAGCTCGGCTTCTGTGAATCAAGCATTTGCACAGAAAGTGGTTTTTCACCAAGTACTGAAGACTTTCCTCTGTTGAAATAGAAAAAAAAAAGTGATATAAGATAATCACATAACTTGTACCTGAATTAATCTGTATATAAATAACGCAATGGAGCATACAGATTGAATCAAATTACCCTGATTTAAAATCAATATGATAAACAGATAGTTTGTGTACTAATTTAGGAGATGAATTCAAGTTTCGAATGCAACTGATGAATGGAAATTCAAGAATTAGATACATCTGTGAGCACGAGAAATAATTATACAAGAAAAGATACAAAATTAATTGGTTAAGAATAATTGGAATGGCACATAATATTCATTTATATGTGATAAACTATTTTTAGCATAGATGAGTGATTAATATTTATAAATTCAGTAATATTTTTACTCGGGTCAAATATAAATCAAAACATTAAATAAAGAAAAACACGATATAGATTATTTAAAAAAGGAGAAAAATGACAGTTTAAGGAGATCGGGAAAAAAAAGCATTTAAAATGATTAGCAGCATTCTATAAGATTGACATTCTATAAGGCTTGGTTTGTCTCTCAACCATTATTTTTTTTGTAAGCGAAAACTAATTAGACATGCACCTACAGTTTAAAGTGGATTCGAAACTGTAGGTGCCTGTCTAATTAGTTATTAGACAGGCATCTACAGTTAATTCTTATCTGGGGTATAGATGTTAGCACTACTAACATCGATACCCCAGGTAAGAATTGAATTGTTAAACCGAAACCTAGAAAAACAATCATTCTCATTCTATAAGTGGTAAAAAAGGAATAGCTTGACAATTCAGACAATAATAAAGGCAGCTACGGAAGAGAGAGAACAACATATAGTACATCAACAAAATGAAGTTAAGAATTGGAACAGCTTAAACTCTCAGTTCAAGAAAGATATAATGTTAACAAGAACCTAAACTTACTTTTAACTCAAAAATGGTAGACCCATAAAATGTAACAGCAAATTTTAATAAAATCTTATTTCATTTAGAACTTGTTAAAATAATCATATTTTTTTTATTTGTCGAACACATTTTAAATCTCCCATTATTTTCTTCATTTTCTTTACACTTATTTAAAGATTTTAAATACGTCCGAAATTCTGCGAAACCATTCAACAAACATCTCAACACGCCTTACGTAGATATCAAACCCACGATATGTTAAATTGAAAGCCAAAACACTTCAGTGTTAAGCTAGCAACTCAGCTACATTCGTAACAGACCAGCATAAATTTTTACTACTTATGAAATTTAAAAATAATTGGTAAACACAAAAACATTTCCCTTATTTATTTCATACCAAAAATAAAAAAATGAACAGTAATTGAAATAAAATCTGGGTTTTGCGGAAGCATTTTATAAAACAACGCATTCCATTGCCATTTATGCAAACATTACGATACAATTTCACTGACATGTAACCAGTGAGTGTTGTGCCTACGCATTACTCAGTTTCAATCATTTTGAAATAAAGATCATGCAGCTCTACTTCGAATAGCGAAATTTCAAAATATGAAAATTTAAACAAATTAGAAATCATAAACAAACCAGCTTAGAAACAAGAGAGGGCGATCTCAATGTTATGCTTGATTAATTTTATGATCGCAAAAACTGTGAAATAAAACGAAAGTCAACAATGTATTTGAAAACAAGTTTTTCATCAATATGTGACGAATTGTTCTGTCCATCTACCAAGCGGAACAAGAAGCCAAAGACAAGGTCAACGAACCTCTACAAGTAAATCTACCTAAAAGAGAACAAAATGTATCGCACGTTGGTTTGTAATGAGGGAGTAGCTAATGATACCACGTAAAGAACAATAGGCACGTGTATCGGATATTTTACTCTTGACATGTGAAGTTTCTCCTTTTCAATGTTGCATTTTTCATGGCACGCGAAACACTTCTTACAATAACAAATGATAGGCCATCATGTTAAATAGATAATACACAATCAAGGGTGCATTCTTGCTCAATATACACGCACAATTATAATTCGACGGAGAGAAATACCTCCTATGTAAATATATAATTAGAAACAATGATTCTGACATTTATAAGATGAATAAAAAGGATAACAGAGGATTAAGTTTGATAACTGTGTATAGTTTTACATCATCATTTTTAAAGAAAGATTATATAGAAATAATAAATAAAAAACAGACAATCTAGGTGAAAAAGATTACGTAATTATCTAGAAAATGAAAGATTCTAAATTTATTTTTAAATGTTTTCAAGTTTTAAGAGTCGTCGATAAACGAGAATAAAAATAATATTAAATCCAATACAATTTCACTAGTCTTTCATTTATGTGCATGTATACATATGTATATTCCATTTATTCATAAAATTTAAATATATACTCAAGAGAGTCGTCCTTTCCAGAGGTTAGAATATATGAAGACGTGTATTTACTCTCAACTTATTCAATTTATATCAACTGGCATATGTAAACACCATAAGAACACTGCTTAAATACATAAATATAAATGCACGAACGATTAAATGATAGCTTTATGAATACTGGTGCAAAGATTTTATTCATGGAAAAAATATGAATTTAAAATTTAAGTGGATATTTATCCTTTAATGTATGCATTTGTAAATTTAATCTTTTGAAATAAAATTATTTTAACACTCATCCATTATTTGTTTACTTTAATTCAAGTCAACGATTTAAATAGCTAAATATGTTTTTAATATTTTTCAAGCAAGAAACGAATTCTGTTGTTTAATTAGCATTAATAAAATAGATAAAATCTTAATATTCAGTATAATAATAGCAAGAGGCAATTATTAATTTTAAATTTAATACAAACTAATTATAATAAAAATATTTTTATAAAATTGAAATATTAAAAGATTGCAAATATTTTTTACAAATATTTTAAAAAATAAAAAAAAAATTATTATATTCCAACTTAAACAAATTGGCCACTTATTTTCAGCGACAAGCCAGTTGTAGATGCAATAGCTGAACTAAAACGCAAATCATGGTGAAAAAAAATTTTTTGATTTTAAAAATGCATTAAAAATATTTCAATCCATAAATGATAATTTTTAAGCCCTTTTAAATTGTGTGACTTAAAAATTTATGCGAGAGTACAAAGCTATCTAATTACATTAGAGATTTTGGGTTAAGTATTTTTAGCCCAGAAAATTTCACAAGTAAAGCATACAGATAGAAATGATAAAAACATGACTAAAAGACAATGGATATTATTAAAAGCGAATTAAGAAACAGGCTATTTTAATATTAGACCTCTCAGAACAGAAAGTTTCACCGCCTATAGAGAGGGAACGGAGGGAGATGAATTGGGCTAAGTCCAACGCCATTGGAGCTGAGAAGTTTATATTTAGGTGACAGAATGGGGTGTATCTCAACTTTCAGAAGACAGTTATTTCCCAAACAAAAATAAAGAGTTATCAACATTCTTAAGGACAGGAAACACACACACACACACACTTTATATTTAAAAACAAATCCATTTCTAAAAATAGCAAAACAAGAGCATCATTACCATTGTTGAAATAGCATTTTTCTGAGTAACACTTTGCTATGCATAATATGACCAAAAAGCAAAACATTGAAAATGGGGCCATGAAAATTTTAAGAAATGAGTACTAAATTGTAATGCATATTATTCATGTTCTGAAATCGAAAGAAATTCTGTAGTAATTTATTTTCTCGCTTGAAAATAAAATTCATGAAAATTCAGAAAAATTAAAAATTTTTTTAAAAAAAGATAGCTACATTGAATTTTCTATTTAAAACCCTTTCAGACAAGCACAAAAAGTAATTACACTACAATTAACAAGTTTATGTATAATCTCTGTTTTCCTCAGTAAAGTAATATAACACAGTACAATGTGCACTTCTTTGATATCTTAAGTAGATGGGTCTTTGATATCTTAAACATTGGGTTTAAAACTTAATGCTACATAAAGAAAATAATTTGTCACTTCAAGTTTTTAAACGTATTACAGCAATCATTTTTAACATGAAATCTAGACATGCAAAATATTGCTTTCTTGTTTGAAAGTCAGATAAGACTTCAATAAATAAAATTCCATTTATTAATTATTGGGTTGTTCAGAAAGTAATTTCGTTTTCATGAAAAGGAAAAACGTTCAGCAAGCATATATTGTATTGCATTGCACATTGTCTATTCTAGTCCAATAGCCTTTACCACCTTTCTGGTAGAAGTACGATTCCACAGTCATAAAGTAGTTGGTTTTTACCAGCAAAAAGCCGATCCATGTAGGAAAAACGAAATTACTTTCCCAACAACCCAATACGACAGATGGTTTAGTACTTTATTAATTTTATTTACTTATGAGGGCAAAAAATATTCGTGTATCTTTTAAATCTATTACACTGCACCCCATTTATACAGGACCAGCAATTTTTAAAAAATTAAATTTAAGATTTTATCAAATATTTAAACTTAATGAAGAGATAGAATAAAATTATATAAATATTGAAATAAAACTTTCAAATACATGGAATCAGTATCCCTTATTTTTTTCAATAACACCCCAATAATCAGTTGACTTTAAAAAAGCGCCATCAGATTTAACATTCAAGCAACAATATATTCTCCAGAAATTTATTGAATTAGAATATTTTTAACAAATATTTTCTTCTCATGAAATAAATATGTTGATTTTTTTAAATAAATTACACTTATTTTTAAGCATAATTCAATCAGATTTTTTTTACAGAAAACCTTCTTTATATATATATATATATATATATATATATATATATTCAAAATAATCATTAAATATTCTAAAAATTCTAATTTATAAAAAGGCAGCTTTAAGAAAATGCAACGTGTAATTAAAATGGAATCGAAAACTCGGGGAGGGAGACGCAGGTGAAATTTTCAACCGTTACCATCAAGAAAACCTTTTTCGGAACAAACACAAGTCAAAACAATGCGTACTTAAAAAGAAAGACTGATATACAACCATCGAAGAAGTTCATTTAAAAAGGTTTTTTCTTTGACTCTATAAAGTAATTCACTTCTTAAAGAAATTACCAGTTGCTTAAACAGTTACATAATTAAAATAGAAAACATTCACATATTCATGTATTAAGTTCTTTTATGTGCCCATATATATGAAGTTTTTTCTGTTGTTTCTGATCCTATCTGGTTTAAGCCATTACCAGATCCATAAAACCAAGAACATAAGTTTTTCCTTTACATTATAAGCAAGAAAACACATAAGTTTTGCCTAGCTTTAAAAAATTTATGTAGTTTAAATTATATACTTATTTATGAAAAGCTTTAATTAAATAGACATAACGATAACATCATTTAAGTTAGGATTTTATTTAGTTTACGAGGACGTATCAAGGATATTTTTACAGTAGTAGGTCCATTTCCAATAGGTAAACTAAAGATACTTTAAAAAAAATATTAGTTGGTTTATTACTCTACGATTAGTATTTGCACACGAAGATTAGTTGGTGTCTTTATAACTCTACAGTCACTTTACATGACGAAAGTTTATTCCAGCGATACCAAGAGTTTACAGTTGATTTCCGAATCGCGATTAGTGCAAGGTAGAAATCAAACCCACGAATTGTTAAATTAAAGGTCAGAGTTCCTATGGCGCACCGAGGCAACTTTGACTGGGGCATATGAGTGACTGTTGGAACCAGAGTGGAATCCGAACCACTAGAAAAACTCACGCACGAAAAACAGTAATCGAAGCTACAAGATGAAATCTACACATTAAAAGGGAGAGAAAGAATCCTGTACTTCAACAAATCAAAAGAAATATTTTCCATGATAAAGGCACAAACAGAGAAAGTACAAATTACCAACAGAAAGGGAAAAAGATGCTAAAATAATTTAATTGAATAATATAGTTTTAGTTTGTTATAAATAAGTTTAAAAGCCAAAATTTCAAAACATCTAAGGTACACGTCACTAATAAAGAAAAAAGTAAATTCTACGTACATGTATCATTTGTCCAGACAGAAACAATGGATGTTAAGAAATGACCTTAAGTTATTTTCAGGAAATGTGAGCTTTGATTCCGGTTTGGTTTGTCACTCAATGGTCATTTTTTTGTACAAGAGAGCTAATTAGACCGGACCCTACTATTTAAAGTAATCACCTAACCACTACGAGCATCCATGCCCTAAGTGGGATTCGAACCCATGAGTTGTTGCACCGAAAGCAGAAGCACTAACGGTTCGGCTGCCAACTCGGCAGCTTTGATATCGGATGTTATTCCTTATTGTTATAATTTAATTAAAAATTTTCTTCTCATATTTCACACAAAAAATACTTTTCCTTAAAATAAATTATTTAAAAAGAAATTGCAAGCACCACAAGAATCATTAGTATGTATTTTATAAAAGTAGTGCAATACAAAAATTAAGCAACACTTTTATAATAAACGTCATTTAGAGTCTGAAAAAACATCCTCCTTTCTACTCTTCTTATATTCTATATATATATATATATATATATATATATATATATATATATATATATATATATGATATTTAATACGGTTATTTATTAATGAATGTTTCATTTAAGAGACAATGCATGTTGCACAGAAAATCTTAATGTGAAATAGAAAAATAAATCATTTTCCTTTCTAAGTGGAAAAACAAGAAAAACGCATAAGAATGATGAATAGAAATGTAAGAACGTAATATGAAATCTGAAAATTTAATGAAATTCATTCCGAATAGAAGGCGACAAAATAAATTATCCTGTAAATGAGGGTGTTTCCATACCTGTCTCGGCGGAAAATCCTGAAAATTATTCAGAAGACATTTGATGGCTCATTTTTTTAAAAAACATATGTGGCACAAAAATCAATACGATGAAAATAGCATTTAATAATTATAAATGCATGAATATAAAAATAAAACTCTGATATTGCTTCTTTCTATAAAAGAAAAGTATTTCGTGTCTACTCAAAAAGATTTTGTAATACAAAACTAAATATTTATTTGGAAAGATATCTATATACACTCAAACATTTATCTTAATTTGTGAGATGTAAAACATTAATTTTTTTTTTTTTTTTAGTTATTCATTTATAATTGACATAAAAATTCTATAACGATAAATAACAGCATAAAACTAACACAAAAAGTTACTCAGAAGAAAATATTCTCGTGGTAACACTTTTCTATCTTTTAACCTAATTTACTATTTTACTAAGAAATTATATTTTTAATGACATTTACCATCTTGATTTAATTTACTATTATGCATAACAATGAATATCTAAAAAGAATAAATGAAGAATGCACTAGATACAAAAACAGTTGTAAACATATTACAGTATATAATGTGTCCAAATATTTTTAAAAAGTAGAAAAATTCGCTATGAAAACCCGAATTCAAAAATTAAATTGAAAATTCGATATGAAGACTGGCATTTCTCAAATCTAATTAGTTTTCCACTTGGAGGGCAACTTTCGTTGGTGAACAATAAATTTGATAAAATACGAAAAATTCTGCACTTTAAACACAACATCTAAAAAAATTTTTGGGCCAAGAAAACAGTGAAGCAGTTTTTAAATATATAAAACATTTATTTTATCCATCACAAATAGAAAGTTTTTTTTTTCCCCCATATGTGATCACTTTTGACTTAATAAATAATATGTAACATTGAATGTATCCACTAGATCGGTATCCTACTACAATTATCAAATAGTTTTACATGCAAAAATATGAAAATTTGCAATCCATTGAAAAATAATAAATTACAATAAAATAAAAAACATAATGCAACTTATAATAACTAAGTTTCTCACTGTTTAAATTTTTAATCAAAAATTTGAGTGTTAATAACGGAGTACAGAGTTTAAAATAATTTTTGACACCATCGCGTCAAAAATACTTCCCACTTAATTGCTAATTAGAGTTTTTGATAGCTTTAGAATTGCGGGACAAAATTAAAAAAGTTCCTTTTTAATTTAAAAAAAGATGTATATTTGATGTTAACGAAGTCTTAAGTTGAAAACATTTTCACCTGCAAAACCGCAAGTACAGTTTTCACAAATCAAGTTATTGAAATCCATACTAAATAATTATCAACTAAAATACAAAATTAACAATTAAAACAAAAATATTGCTAGAACATGAATAACCGACACAAGTTCTTAAAAACATCAAAATGAAAATAAAATTTGATTTTTTATCAAATCTTATTTTAGTCTGTTTAGAGTCTTATTAATCTGATCACATCACAAAAGTATGAATGATACGGCATCTAAGTAACATTAATCACCATTAAATTATACACAAAACATTCGAAGCATAATACCTTAAGGAATATGTTACACCTCGCAATTTAAATGGATAAGAACAGAGGTAGTCTTAAATATTGGATACGAATTTTAATTACGTTCGCTCTGGCAAGCTCATCATTTAGTCGAGAAGGAATACGAACAGATTTTTAGAGGAATTTCGAGACATTAGCAGTAAGTGTCGTTTTAGAAAGTCAAGTAAAATTTTGAATAACGGAAGATTACTTAATCAATCTTCAAACATCAAACTTTAATAATTAATGAAGGATGTAGTTAAAACTTCGTTCAATTAAGAGCGTAAGTCACGAGATTTTGGGAACAGATCAGTTAAATGAATTAAAAGTGAAAATGCAAGATGTTTATAGTACGGAAAAATTTTTGGCGATGAATTTCGCCAAGATTATATATAAATCCTTTAAAACAATATGTTAATATGAATATTTATGGAACATTTTGCCGCTATGTAAAAAAAAGGAAGATAACTTTAAAATTATGAAAAGAAAGGACTGAAGTCTAACTGGACACAAAACATTTAAGTACATAAGATTTGTTCTTCGTCGTTCTTCATGATAACTAATTTTATAGGAATGCGCAATTATATATATATATATATATATATATATATATATATATATATATATATATATATATATATATATATATATATATATATATATATAAAGCGGATTCCAAATCACTATAAGCACCCACACTTGAGGTGAACTGTCGAACCCATGAACTGTTAAAGGTCAAAGAGAATACATTTCTTCTTATTACGTTACCAGATCAATAATCTAACATGAATATTTAATCTTAATCACTACAACACGCGATTTATATAAGACAAGCATTTTTAAGTGAAGAATTAAGTTTCATTTATTCATCGCTCTACATCTCTCTCTCTCTCTCTTTTGTATATATTAGAACAAACAGAATTTTTGAATACATAATTCAAAATGGATACTAAACCACTACAAACTTCCACCCCAAAGGAAAGAATCGAACGCACGAGCTGTTGAACAAAAAGCCAACACATAAACTATTCAACCGGCAGCTTGGCAGAGATACAAATTGATTTTAGTTAACCTTCAAATACGTTTCTCTTTCTTCTTCCTCTGTGGATGTATAAAAATCAATATTACTCCGCGAAAGAAAATAGAATATTGACAGCAGATACATATCTAAAATTGTAAGAAATTTGTTTGGATTTGATATGTTTCAGAAAATTTAAGTAACCGTAAATGAAATCGATTTTTTTATTAACAAATGAAAAGAAATCGTGCATGATTAAAAAAAAAAAAAACCTCAAAAGCTGAAGCAATTCTTAAAAATATTACTTTGAAACCCACAAAAACTCGAGACGCTATTCAGAGACTACGTATGGTAAATATTGATGATTATTACTTAATGGTATCGATACGTCATTACTATAGCAAGTTCTGATTTTATTTAAAAATTTAAATAAAATAAATTAATAAAAAGAAGTTTTTAACAAAACGAACCAAATGAAAACCAGAAGAATGATTTTATTTTATTGGACCACATAAGCAAAAAAGGTAAATTTCGAAATTTATACTGCACGATTACATTTCAACTGCTGTTTAAGGCAAATATAATGTGAACCAATGAAATCTTAACTTATCCAACTATAACAAACAGCTATCAAAAACAATTCTCTTTGAATTTCATTACATAAGATAACACTGAAAGTTTAGAGCTTGATGAAATAATAATCAATTTATCAAAGCAAATTGAAACTTTGAAAATTACGACTACGTGGAACTTCAGAATGATCAATTCAACAAGACTTGGCTCAATGCCATATCCCTCGATTTGTCATTAAATATATAAAATAAAATTAGTAATGTTAAAAGATAAATTTCTTTCGACCTAATTTCTAAATATATTGTACAACACTCCCAAAAAATATTGTTGTACAATGGAGTAGCTGCAACAAAAGAACGCAGAGTTTTATATACAAAAATGTAATTCTATTATAAATAAGAGTAAAAATAGTTAGCGACGAAAAACATTTAAGAAGTACTTTTCCGTAAAGTACTTCTAACAGTTTGATTTTTTATTACCCGAGAATTAATGTCAGTACACTTTAAAAATATAAGAAAATGAAGAGTTAATCTAATTTATCCCTGCTAATTTGTACGGTACTGTATTAGGATTACTTTTACTTCAACAAAAAGAAAATGCTGAGCACAATTAGTATTTTTTTTTATATATATATAAAAGAAGATAAAAGATGAACACATTAAAAAGATTTTAGTTAAGAAATTCAAAGCGTTGGTTTCAATTTTATTTTATCCACATGAAAGCATTTTTTTCAATAAAAAAAAATATTTTCTTTTTAACAGTAGTGTGTGATTTTTATATTATGTTAAAAGATACTAATTTATTTAGCAAATTAATGCTAACATTAACATTTCCGATTTATATAATAAGAATACCATTTAAAATCAAATAAAATTTAAAAAAGATGAACATCACACTTGTTTTTAGAGTATTTAAAAGTACAATAGTCTTAAAATTTAACATAGGACAACTGATTCCAACGTTTAAAAAAATTGAATGTAATGACTGAAAAAGTATAAATGAAGTATTTGCATTCTGCCGACCGATGGCGGAATGGTAAACGTCCCTAACTTCGACGCAGTAGACTTTGGGTTCGAATCCTGATTCAGGCATTGATGTTCCTTTCTCTGTGTGTGTGTGCATCTCTATCCTTTCACTTTCGGGGCAAAGATGGTATATCTACTAGGTGGCCCACTGTAAAAATTCGTCATCATCTCTACCCTTGTAGCTTTGAATCTGATTAAATTCTAAAGGGCAGCCGGGCATTAAGAAAATAAAGTATTTGCATTTTTAAAATGCATTCAGATCAGAATATCACTAAAAAAAAACATTTATAAGTTACTTTGAAAATAAATATTTATTCCAATATAAACATTTTAACAATGCTGTTTGCATTTCTTCACATTTCTTTATAAAAATTACAAAAATAAACCTAAGTTTTAATTTTCGTGTAAAAAAAGAAATACCCTTACCCTTAAATCTCGTAACCTGACCGTGGTTCAAATTCACAAGGCCTTTTGTGATGGGCGAGTATCATAAAGCGGGGAAGGTACTTAACCATTGTACGAGTACTTAATATAACCCCTTTACACCGGGAAAACTACTAGGACGTATGTGTCACGGGACACCAAAATATATCAATGTTAACTATTTATGTCCTCCCCCCCCCCTCATTACTAAAACTTTAGTTGCAAATACGTAGAAATTCGTTTATAAAAAACAGATTGAAATGTTTAAGTTACTTAAAATTTTACATAATATAAATGTCCTTATTATAAAAAGTTACTTATGAAAGAAAAGTAAATAAGAGAATAAACACATTTTTAATCAAATTTACATCTTAACATACACTCCATACGAAACAATTTATATTACACACATTTAAGTTAATTTCTATAAGATAATCCCAAATAAAAAAATCTTATCATATATAATATTTTGTGACACTGATCATTTCTATGCTAATTGATTTTGAAACAAGTCCACTTTTAATGTGATGCAATAGAAATGTATAGCTGATAATCTGAAAGACATTTCGAATAAAAAAATCATCAGCTCTAAGAGGTTAAAAACTTGAGAAGATGTCCATTTCTGTTCTTGAGTCGTCAAGATACCAACTATTAACTGCTGATCGTCTTCTGTTATGTGAGGTAAGGTTTTGATTTTGTACGTGAAAGAACTACAGCGAAACTATTTGTATTTCTCAGCAGAACTGCACAGAGTGTCTCATAATTTGCTAAATGGAGCAGAATGATAAATCGCTGTAACAAATGGTCAACTCCAGTATTGTCCAAGGAGAAAAAAGGGGTCACTCTCCTGCCCATTAATAGTTTAGTGACAGAATTAAAAACAAAACTTCCTACCGCTATTATTTTGATCATTCTGCATAGCATATTGTGTAAAATATGTCTGAAAAAACATTTTAAGTCTTTGCAATATTTCTCAAGGTTCCAGTTGCACTTGGAAACCATTCGAACATGCCTTATACATCATTAATTCCATGTACGAAGAATTATTAAATACAAGTAAGCAAGTCATTCAATAGATAAATTAGGATAACAGCGTAACTCTTGTGACATCTACATATTAAAATAATTATATATATATATATATATATATATATATATATATATATATATATAATACAAAAAACTAGTTTTTAAAGCCAATAAATCATGAATATCAAATATTATATCCAAACTTCAAATGAATTTATAGAAGTGTAAAATCAAATACAGTGTACTTTTTTTTTCAGCATTTTATGTACACAGCCCTTATAATTTCTTTTAAAATTTTTATTTACTATAGTTTTGCTTAGAGAATAGGTCCAAATTCACAGAATTTAATTTACTTAGAGAACTTCCTGTGCAAGCGCAAATTGAAACTCTTTTCACCACGCACGCTGATACGAGAAAAAATTTTTCAGAGATTCAAGTTTTTACAGTTAATTTTCCTTTTTAATATGTATATATATATATAGTATACATATATACAATCCCACAAAATGTACAAATTCGCAATATTACAATACATGAAGTAGTAGGTCTAAATAATTACTTGACATCTTACATTAGTTTAAAAAATGTTAAAAATTAATTTTTAACGCGATCTCGTAAACTCTGATAATTTCAACGAAAATTCACTAAGGCCTAAGATACTTGTAAAGTCCAAACATTACAAGTGTCTCGCTTACTCATCGATGTTCGATCACTGGACACAGATGTGATCTGCATTCATTTCTTACAATCGAGCCTATGATGTAGGTACATCTCAGATTGTCACTAAAAGCCCACGTACAGCGGTGTTAGAGCATTAAATCTTTCGCAGACAGCTGTTTGATAGGTCTTTGAAGAACACCTAGTTTTTCCCTGCTTAAATACACTGTACATGAACTACTAAGAGGATATTTTGAGAAGTCGTCTGGTATAATTCGTAAATGCAATCAAATATAAAAAATCAAATAAATTACATAATTAAATTATTTTGTCCTTTACTTTTTTTTTAAGAAAAAGACAAATATCTAGAACTTCCTGTGGGTCCTGATCAACCAATTATTATAAATTCTATCAAAATGTTAAACATATTGATATTTTTAAGCAAATTTTATATTAAATAAAAAAAAATTGTTCTACAAAATTACTTCAAACATGTTTTCATGAATGTCAAAACTTTTTCAAATAATCATGTGAAGAATACATTTACTAAGTCACCCTGTCATGCTCAGAGTGCTTGACTGCGGATAGGGAGGTCCTGGGTTCGAGTCCTGGGTTCAAGTTCGGATAGGGAGGTCCCAGTCAGGGCATGGGTCTTTCTTCCATCTCCTTTTTTTTCAATGAATGGATTATGAATGGTTGCCTACCCTATAAACGGATTCCTATGGCATGTGTGTACTAAGGAAGTCGAACAGTACACCATAATATAGTTCAGTTGTTAGCAGCGCACCCCATATTGGCAGCCTAGCTGGTACAACAACAAATAATACAATGAAACTAAAGGGACAGAAGACCATAGAAAGAATCAAACGAATAAATTTAAGAGAAGTTTAAAAATCTTTAGAATAGATAATTCGGGGATTTTTTTTAAATAGAAACTTCTATCTTGTGCTTGTACTTTACCACTATAAATGGGAGAAAAACACTTATTTCATTTTATAAACGCATATTTTACACATTCTTGAAATAATTCAACATTTAAATATTACTTTGCTTTTGCTAAACACTGTGTTTTGAAAAGTACTTTAAGTTAATCAACAGCCCCGCCTTTAACAAACAAAACTAGAATCATTTTTGCCGAAAAACAATGAACAAACAAATTGCAATCATCTATGTTAGGAAAATTGCTAGTCACGAGATAAAATTCGGGAGGTTAGAAATTTAACAGCGCCAAAGAAAATAGGTGGAATGTTATTCCGTCCATTTCTCTTGTAGGTATTTCATATTTTATAAATGGAAGTTTTAATATACATCATTTTCAACAGATTAAAAGGTAACATGTGTAACATAAATGTGACTGTAAACAAAAATAAGTTTCAAAACTATCTCATCCCAGAAAAATAAAATCCGACTCAGAATTCTAAAGGAAATTACTCAAAAAAATATAGTAAAAAGTAATTGTAGTGCAGATGTAAAAATGAAATGCAAAGCCATTTTTGAGACTGAGAAATTTGAATTTAGCTTATTTAAATACGCAATTTTCAAGAATTTTCTCAGGTTTTTTTTTTTTTTTTTTTTTTTTTTTTTTTTTCCAAATTCAGTACATATATTTTTTTTAAAAAAAAATATTTCCTTTTTATAACACTAATACTTTTTTTAAAAGAATAATAATAGAATTCCTTATTTGCATAATACAAAAAAAAAGTTTCTTTGCAGCCAAGTGTGAGTCAAGGAGTCTCATGACCTTTTATGATTACTATACATCAGATATCTACATTCATTTTTATACAAGATGCACTGCGTGGGCGAGCTTTAATTATTCTTATACTTGATTCTCGTTGACGCAGACAGTTCATTTGCATACATACAAAGAGAAGCATAATGTTAATATTTAATAAGTAACTATACATAGTAAAAACAATGTGCAATGCCAATAAAAAATAAAATGAAATATCAAAGGAGCAAAAAGCATACACTGAAAATAACTATTATAAATGCTTAAAAATCCTTTAATGTTTTCATACAATAGTTGTTAACAGCTAGATGCTATATTTTGTTTTAAAATCAGCAGAATCGTAGAAATATTGTAAAAAAATCTGGTTTTTTTCCAGAGAAAAAACAATTTTACAAAAACATTGTCAGTAATATACAAAGTGTGATACATTTTTTTTTTTAACTGATATTTGTTTTGTAATGGCTAGACAGTCATTTTTTGCACACAAGGGCTAAATAAACAGGATGTATGGGCTTTGGATTCCATGAACAGTGAAATATGTAGGTTTGCTGTAGACTCAACGAACATTTTAATCACAAATGTAGCATTTTTACTTATCATTCATAATTTAGCTAATTACTGTACATTTCCAATCTCCTGTCCATAGTACAAAAATATTTAAATTAGCGTAGAATTTAATATTCAAAACTTAATTGTCTACGATATCATTAATATTTTTATAGTATTTACATATTAAAACTTTTCTGATCGAAAAATGGATTAGAAGTAAGCTTAAAATAATTTTGCAGTTCAACTTTTACAGAAAATAATTGCACTCAAATAGCGTTCCTTTTTCTAAGATAATTTGCTTCAAAATATTAATATAATCACACAATAAATGTTACTTAAAAAAAATTTTGCAGCTCAATTTAATATTGCCAGTATAGGTACGATATGTTGCCAAACTAGATGCACTTCCATCGGCAACCAAGCGGGGCAGGGAGAAAAATGTGGACTCCCTCTACTTATATTACAATTCTACGATTTCAGGAGTCTGAGGATCCAAGAGGTGGGAATTGTGGGAGATTCTCTAATCTACTTACGCCAATTATATACGTATCTCTCTCTTCTATATATATAAAAACATTTTAATTTGAATGTACTTAATTCCTGTATTACCGTGGAATTAAATTATACATAAATTTAGGAAAATACCAATTTTCATTATAGAGTAAAATCTTATAATAAAAGAATTTTAAAATAAAATCATATAACACAAGAGAGTTTTAAAATGTTTGATATTTTGCATTAATTCCTCATTTTTTGGAATACAGGTATAAAACAAAATGAGACTTTAAAAAACTAAAATGAACAAAAGTTCCTTTTATAAAAGTGTTTTTATTTGAAAGGAGTTTTATAACTTATTTAAAATAAATCCAAAGTAAAAACTATGCCTTTTTAACTTCATTTCTATTATTTTAAATTATTTTAACTAAATATGTATATATACATATACTTCAAGTCTTTATGTAATTTATTCTGTAATTTTTAATGCATCATAGGGTTACATATTTCAGCTCAATAAATTTTACATTATATATATATATATATATTATATATATATATACACATTATATATTATATATATATATAATGTAGTAAAGTTTGTTAAGTTGTTGCATTAAAAATTAGAGAATAAATTGCTTAAGGAGTTGAAGATTGTGTGTGTATATATATTATATATATACATACTTCAACTTCCTAATTCATTCTGCATTTTTAATGCAATGAAAGATTACATATCTCAGCTCAACAAATTTTACTAATATTTTGCTGCAACAATAAAGTTTAATCACAAAAGTATTGGAAATCCTTAACTTTTTAGTATCTATTTGAAACAAATTATAGAAGAATCATCACAAAATCTATAGTTATGAGAATAGCTATTCCAGATTGATAACAGAAATGTATAACGTTTTTCCCTTATAATGTTGGCTTCACCAGGCAGCATGATTTGGCACCATTCACATTGAAGTCAATTATTATTGCTAACTTGCAAGCAGTATTTAGGATAGGTAACTATCTAGTATTCCCTTATGATGCTTTTTGGCTGAGGCTTCAAGAGTCAGGCTAGATTGATCATGTTTATTATGCTTCACCAGAAAGGAAATTTTTTTTTTTAAATTCCTTGACATAATCAATTAGCCTTGTTGGAAAAAAATCTTTACATGTTAAAGTCGTGCCTCTTAATAAACTCTACTATTATAGTGTTGAGAGCATACAAATTTTCAAATGTGATGGCCAAAATTATGAGATTTCATGATAAAAAGACTTAACTCATTAATTAATGAGTATATTGCATATAATCTTGATATTTATGCTTATGTATTTGCTAATGTCTGTATTTGGAAATTTTTCTTATTTCTTCGAGCACCATATAAAACTGGTTTATATGGAAAGTTCTCCAAACAAGCACATGAATATGTTTCATTTATTTACTATTCTATGATCAATTCTATGATCAATCTATGACCAAAGTGGTGATTTTTTTGTGTAATCAGAATTCCACAAAAAACTCACCACTTTGGTTTTCTAAATAAAGACCAATTATGAATCACGACAAGCACGTATATTAAAGATAGAAGTTTAGATTATATTAAGAAATATTAAAGATAGAAACTTATGAACTGCAGATAAGACTTGATCATACAATTAACATGGTGACATACAATAATGAATGGGAAATTTTACAACGTAATCAAACATTTTGTCTCTGAAAAGTCACTTTTTGCACAAGACAAATTCATAAAGGCCTTAATAGGGTAAAATTTATTCTAAATTCGTCCAGCATCCACTAACTACATGAGAATAAAGCCAACAAACTTGAACTGAAAACAAGAATGTTGTCCACTCAACAATCTGATAAGTTAAAACAGACTTAGTAATTAAATAATTAAAACAAAATCAATTTATACTACTTTTGAAATATTAAATTTTAAGCTTCAAAGATAATGAAATATTTTTCTTTCTATTTGCTAAACTATAATGTAACTTTGATTAACCACAAAAGTACAAGCCAGCCTGATCAAATATACAATCTTGTTTTGCATATAAATATTTATTGTAATGTGAGAAACTTCTTAAAGATATTTCATGAAACAATGACCACTCAAAAATGTAAATATAATTTTATTTACTCTTATATAAATTACACATGAAATCATAACTAAAATGTGATTAACAAAGCTTAATAAAGGAATTTCATCATTTTAGTTCTTAATAAACACATTATGTTATCTAAAAAATTCTTATTCTAATAAAATATTAGAACCTTTCATACATTAATGAATAAGGAAAGTCAACATAAAATTGAACAGTGACAATTGCCGAAATATTTAGTATATAAACTTATCTTTTGTAAACAAAATAAAACTTAAATATTTTATTAATTACAATTGGAATTGTTAATTATTTAAGTCTTCAAAATAATATATCTATTACTCAAACCATTGATTAAAGTATGTCATACATAGAAATAAAAAAGGAAAATATTGTGTTGATTTTGCCCTACAATTTAAAATAATTATGAAGAAAAAAAGACTTGACCTAAACAATTTAAACGTAAAACTGCTACACAAAATTTCATTTCTATGAAAAAATAAACAATGAAATATAAAATTAGAAAATCTAAAAATTATTACTTAAAAAAAATTTTTTTTATTAAAAGGAAATTGCACACTGCAAGACAGAATATTCATATTATATATAGTTTGACAAATTTTATAACTAAAGCATTTAATCATGAATTTCATCTCTAATATATATATTAAAGATAATTAATAGAGTACAAATGAATACATACATTAAAGAGCAATAGTTAAAAAATAATAGCACTTAAATATAAAAGTCTTGTATTATTTAGTAACAAATTTTTCAACTTAATGTTATTAGTGTTTATAAATATACTATATTCGCAATAAAATCTTATTTTTAAGGTTTCGAAAAAATAATTTATATTAATATTGTGTGCAAACAAAGGACAAAAATTTGGACTACAAAAGGTCATAAATCACAATTATCTTTATAACAATTATATTTAATAATCATAAATTGCTACTTTCAAATATTTAAACTAACAACAAACCATAGGGTTCTACATTAATAGTAAGTTAATATATTAAGATAAATCAGATTATTATGAAAAGTTAATCATTAATTTGGTATACAAATCAATTGCATAACAGTTGATATATAAAAGTGAAATTTTCAACAAGAGCACACACAAATACATTTTTAAATATAAAAAGGACTCGGCAATATTTTGCAAAGAATATGTAAGCAAAATATAGCAAAGAATATGTATGCAATGAATTTAACAACATATAATATGTTGCTGTCTTTTCAATTTTAATATAAAAAAAGATTCCATAAAAATTTCATCATTAGCAATCTTTGCCAAAATTCTTTAAATTATATACATACATATACTCTAATATATATATATATATATATATCCATACATATGAAAACATATTCACAAGTGTTCTCTACTTCATTTCAAAATACATTTCAAATAAAAAATACTTATAAAGTAAGGGATTAAATATTTATAAAAAATATTAAACACAGATCTATTTCAAATAACA
This sequence comes from Latrodectus elegans, assembly GCA_030067965.1. Taxonomy (NCBI): domain Eukaryota; kingdom Metazoa; phylum Arthropoda; class Arachnida; order Araneae; family Theridiidae; genus Latrodectus; species Latrodectus elegans. The sequence continues at coordinate 40,593,176 of CM057809.1, forward strand.
AATGCATCAAAAACTTGTTTGTAAATTAAGTTCGGTTTGTATATCAATTAAATCACTAATCACAATGCTTAATGTTTAGTTTCATAATCAAGTAAATGAAGTATTAAACTACATAAATGACCAAGATAAAATTATTTAAATAAAATTAAAACACTCAATTAAAGAATAGTATAAAAAACTAAGTTTTAAAATTGAAAAAATATTTGTTAATTTAGGAAAATAAAAAAATTTCTTTTCACAATATTTCAACAATTGAATAAAAGATTATATACATGATTAAATGAATAGTGAAATAAATTACATTTGAAAACTTGAAAATATCAAACAAAAAATAAATTTTTTATTATTTTAATTCCAAAATATTATATAAAATATAGTAAAAAATATATTATTTTGAAAAATTTTTACAGCAGTAAGTATAAACTAGAAATCTTATTTGTATTTAAAAATTTCAAATTATTTTATAAATGTCTAACTTTGGATGCTAAAATATTGTACAAATTTCAAGTCTAATATTTTCAAATATTTTTTGAATTCATGAGCGATATTCACAAGCACAAGCATGAAACTTATAATGTTTACATTTTTTAATAATGTAAGGGGCATAAATAGTGGACAATTTTCTAGGATAAATATATAAAATGTATTAAACACAATTTCATCATATTTTTGCATAGAAGAAAGGTAATTATTCTCACTATCCAAACTATATTTTAAGAGAAATATTCGAGGGCAGATGGATCATTTCATGTAAACAATCGATCCCATAATTCAATTTCAAATGGAAAAAATAAAAATAATAATAATTTGTTGAGTAAGAGCTTTAAAATAGAAGTTCGTGAAAACCTAGGAGAGCAATTTTCAACCATCCAGTGTAATTTAATAGATACCTCCTCTTCTCTCCTACCCTTCTCGCAACATAGTAAAATTACGAGGAGCAACGACTACGAGCGCGGTAAGAATGTAAACAAACACAGAAAGCTTTATATTTGCGCTTAAAGCACCACTGGCTGAAATGCATATAATGTACTTTTTCAAATTCGATTCAAAAATATTTTTTTACGCAGCAAAAATAAATTATCTTCATTTTAAATTATCTCACAAAATCGTATTTAAGAGAGAATTTTTCATTTTGTAGATTCGGCATATTGTAAATTTACCATATTGCGAAGAGTAATAAATTTCTGAAATCGTTAGTGGCAATATTGTTTAGTACTGTAAAGGTTTTTATTTTACAAAGTATCAAGTACGATTTAATTTTTGAATTTAATGCACCTGTGCATTTTTTTAAGCTTAGAAAATTGATTTTTCGGTAGGAGTTCCAGAGGAAAATACTTCAACTCACCCCATAAACCAATCCACAGTATCCCGAAGATATTCTGGTAGCCTATCCAGCTTGATAGCAGATTAAGTCCTCGCAATATGAAATTTGAAGCAACAATGACTGACTAAACCCAGCTGTTAAGAGGATGTCAACAGAGCGGCGCGTAAACTTCGACTCAACATGGCCGACAGGATCATTCTGCGCAAGAAACAGGGCCAAATTACGTCAATAGGTGGCAGTAGCGTCGCGGACTAATCTATGTATGTTTTCTTTCTGTTTTTATGCAGATGAGTACTACCAACTACAATAATAGATCACACGAGGGATTTTGAATGTTTTTAATACTCTCTAAGTTCTCCATTCACACTGAGTAACGTGGGTGTATTATAAATGCTTTGTGTAGCGTTTCGAAATTCGCACTGACGAAAATTAAATGGAATTGTAAATTTACTTTTCAATATTTTTTCTAGGATATTGAGTTTAAACGAAAAATAAAAAATAAAGTTTCAAATCATAATGAATATAAAATCCTTTGCAGAGATATGCATTAATAATTTCCAAACATAAGCTTAGTTCTAATAAAATAATATATACATTATATATTAATTTTTTTTTTTTTTTTTAACAATGCAAATATTTTTCTATGGATTGATTTCTTTTATGTAACAACTTTGGCGCAGTATTTCAGTACACAAAACTTCATGAGACATTACTAAAACAGAGATTGTCTCAAATGTGTTCGTAAAATATTAAATTTCATTTAATTTATATTGATATGTTGGTTAAAATTACGTTCCCTTCATTATTTATCTGACTAACAGCAGGCTAAAGTATGATTATTCAAAACTTGCTTCTAAATAAAACTATGACCAATGCGCATGTTTGTTACTTTAATAAATCTAACTATAATATCTAGACAATGTATTTCAATTTAAAATACTTTGAAATACCAATTACTATCATAATTTATGTAAACATTAAACTACTTTTAATGGTAATTTTATGCAATTTATTTCATATTTTCTTTTTTTGTTTCACTTCAACTACCATACCTAGTAATATATGTACGATATACTTCTAGTAAAATATAATTAGAGAGTGAAGTGCTGAAAATTAAAATTCTATGTATTGTTTGTTTGCAAGATTATGTAAATTGGTGAAGTAATTATGAAACTAATTATTATTTTAATTGAAACAAAAATACAAAAAATTGCCTGAAAAAAAAAGTAAATTTGTATCAGAAATAATACATTTTACTTTATTAAAAAGAGAAATTTACTAATTTTTAATTAGTAAATTTCTAATTTACTAAATTTACTAATTATTTAAAAAAGGAAAATACAAATTTACTTTTTTAAAAAAATTAATTTGTATCAGAAGTAATACATTTTTTATCTATTTAAATCATAGAAAGAGTGATGTTAAACAGAATTGTAATTAACTCAGAATTATGAAAATAATACTGAAATGCAAGATCGCAATAATGGTGTTAGTCTTTAATTTAAATATTTAAAAATAGATCGAGTGCAAAATACATTGTAACTATTTTGATACAGTTAAAAAAGAGATATTTTCGTACATTTAAAATTAATTGTTTTTTATAATTCTTTATTTTTTTTATTTTATTTTATTATTATTTTATTTTTTATTTTTTTGCATTTTTTTAGTTTCTTATTTAACTATACACGTCAGTCACACACACATGTAATATAGTAGTCAGTGTTTCACTGTATAATTTGATAAAATGAAACATTAACTACTGTAACATTTGATAAAAAGAAAACTTAACTACTGTATTACTCTACTATTTATCAGTATTATGCATCACTGTATCAGGCTAGGATAAATGCTAAATACTCTTTACAAATGCCTTGGGAAAGACCTGGGTGTTGCCTGACGTTGTAATTCAATAAACAGTGTCTAACAAATTGTCAGATTATTTTATTAGGCCACTAAGTACTTCTAATGAAATTTTTATGTATAAGTTACAGCTACATAGTATTTTAATAGTATGTATTTCAATAATTATTCATAATTAATGCTAATAACTACAGTTATTAAATAATTTCATAACAATTTCTAAACACTGTTTTAATAGCATTTTAAAATTGCTTTCAGTAAATATGAAATTTGTATGTAAAAAATTGTAGAATAGCTTATCAACAAATATCTTTGTGTGAAATTTGCTTAAAAAGGAACACAGTTAATGCAATAATTATTATAAACATATGTTTTATGTAACTTGTTTAAATTTAAATATAATTATTGTGTGTATTTTTGTCAGCGAAAAGATCAGAAAGTTAGAAGTTAAATTTTTAAAAAAAAGTCAGAGAAGCCATTTCTTAGTGTTTAAGAAATTTCCTTCCAAAAGAAAAACTTCGATTGTATAACCTTAAGAAACACTTCAAAGTCTTGATTAGATTTTGAGTTTTGTTATCTTAAGCGATGAAAAGATTGTCAGTTAAATTGAAATACGAATCCTCATCGAAGCGAAGTGACGAATAAGATTTCAGCCCGCTACAATAACAAACTCTTTAGTTTACTTAAAAAACTCTTCACAAAAATAATTCTAAGAAAATGAGTGTAATTCTAGTAAAAGCCATAGGTGTGTGTGTATTTATAAATACAGTACACTTATGTTATTAAACAAAACTTCCGTAATCTCATTATATATATATATACAAAATTAGAAACAATAATTTTCTAAATTAGTAGTAATAAATTTCTGTATTTCTGGGGTTATTGTACAATTTAACAATAACAGTTCTATGGATAAATTATTCAACATGAATACAATAAAATTGTGCACAAGACAAAGGTACAAAAGAAAGAAAGGTTAAAATAGAAGAATATATACATATATTGTGCTCAGGAATTTTGGAATGTTTTCTTCATTTCATGCTTACCTTTTTTGAGGATGTCGCACGGCTGCATCAAATGAAAGTTCATGGAAAACTATCTACTAAATTATAGGGAGCGAATATTTTTTGTACTGTTTTTATGAAATGTTTTTCTTAATAGACAAAACAAAATCATAAGCAAGAACATATCTCAAAAAGTCCTAATACTATATTTTTGTTTAACACTTCGATTTTTTTTCAGAACACGCTAACCGATGGCGGAGAGGTTAGCGTTCCGAACTTCGAAGCAGTAGGTCTCGCGTTCGAATCCTTGTGCGGGAATGGATGTTTCTTTCTCTCTTTGTGTTAGCTTTCTTTATCACTTCACTTTCGGGGCGAAGATGGCACATCCACTGGGTACCCCACTCTATGAGATGCCATCACTTCGCCCATTATAGAGCTGAATAAGGCGAAGCCTTACAGACAGCCGGGCATTGGAAAAAAAAAATTTTTTTCAGAATATAATATTTTTGATTATTTGCATTTAATTGTCTTAATAATATGGAAACCTAAAATTATGTTTATACACTGTTAATGCTATGTGTTATGTCAAAAAAAAAATGCTAAATTCTGTTTTATTGTATCAAGTTCCAAATGTTTACTACTTTTTCAATGATCTCTATATTAATCTGTAATATTTTTAAAGATAAATAAATGCGTAAATTCATGCGTATATACATATCATATATCTTTTTTTTATAACAATTCACATACTTTTTTATTTCTTTTAAACTTACTTTATTTTCATCCTATTAATTAATTTTTCTTTCTATCAGAGATTCTAATCAGTTTTAAAAACTTTAAGATTTAAAAATAAAAAAACAAAATAATAAAAAAAAAACCGAGAGGACAACATAGTAATGCCCAGTGTGATACCTGTGACTTTCTTTTCGTTCCCATTTTCCATACTTTTCTCAAAAATATTTTTTTATTCTTCAGCGCTAAGTAATTATTTCTAGGCATTTTTGAGAATGTCAGTATTACTTGAATTATATAGAAATTATGTATAATAAATAAATAGTATAGTGTGTGTGTGTGTGTGTGTGTGTGTGTGTGTGTGTGTGTGTGTGTGTGTGTGTGTGTGTGTGTGTGTGTGTGTGTGTGTGTGAGAGAGAGAGAGAGAGAGAGAGAGAATTGTAAAATGCCCAATATATATTTGATTGAGTTAGTATTCTTCTCTAAAATAAGGATGCTAAAAATTCCGAAAAAATAATTTATTCAGCCTTAATCATTTACTAATCATATTCTAATATTGTCTTGCTACTACCTTAAAGAATAATTGGTATCATTTAAATTTTGTGTAGCTATGAACCATATTCTGCCACCAGGAAATCAATCCTTTCATATAATTTGATTAATCTTAGTATAAAGATCACACTCGCTTTTCCGATTCTCGATTCTTTGCTAAAGATTCAATGGAAATTTAAAAGAGCAGATATATAACTAGGGAATTCTACAAACATTTGTGATATATCTGATGGTATACACGGATCTCAAAATGGTTTTTCAACAGGAAAAATCTCATACAACAAGTCAATGCGGGAAAGAAAAAAAACCATCCCACGCATTTTTGCAACCAGCTGAAAACTTTCGATGGTCTTCGTAGCCTAAATCTCTCTCTCTCTCTCTCTCTCTCTCTCATTCATATGAATATAAAGGAAACTTAATTGGACATTCTACATAGATAATCAGTAATAGTTCGTAGTTGAGAAAACTTTAAATATTTAATAGCGTTACGTAACATATTTCTTCATTTATTAACATTAGTGGTAGAATTGAAAAGTTTTAGAACTAACGTTTTATTTGATATTTTTTCCTTATTTAACATTTGTATATTTGATATTTTAATGATTTATTCATACACGTATTAGCAATATAAGAATTCGTTTGTCTAATTCCAACTAGTTTTTCAAATTATGATGTCTCCATTTGCTTATGTTGCTGTTGTCGTCTTGTGCCAGCTTGGTTGACAATGCGGGGTGCGCTGCTCCACTTTTCCAACTGAATCGTAATTTTGGTATGGAATCCGACTTCCTCAGTACACACATACAATAGGTACCCGTTTATAGGGTATGCAACCATTCCCAACTCATTCATTCAAGGAAAGAAGAAAGAGAAGGAACATCCATGCCCGGACTGGGATTCGAATTCAGGATCTCCCTATCCGCAGTCAGCACGTTGACCACTAGACAGAGTAGACGGCCTCCTTTGCTTATATTGGACAAATTTGATTCGTTTGTTGAAAATTACCAAAGTATCAAATACATAATAAACCAAACTTGATCACTCAATATGATACTATAAAAACTAATTACTCTGTGAATATTTTCTACATGTTTTCCTTCAATACATTATAATAATTCATAATATTTAATAATTCAGTGTAAGAGCAAATATATGTCTATCTAACAATTGTTTTAATTTTAAATAGACAAATATCATATCACAAATATCTGTCTATGGATACTGATATCACTTCACAATTATCTGCAACAGTCATACAATCTTCACCTGCCCCACCATTACAAAAGCAAGAATAACAATTTCCAACTGAAAAATTTCCAACTTCCTCAGCATTGCTCTTGTTTACGTTTTCATTCCATTGACTTAGTTTTCGCGTCAGAATGTAAAAATTTAGACAAGAAATAAAAATCAATCACTTAATTTACACATTTTTTGACTAATAACCTAATTTTCAGACGAGTATCTTTTAAGACTTTTCGATGAAAAGCATTCTTTTAGTATCAACTATAAAATCCAATGTTTACTGCGAAATCACGAGAAAGGATTTCTATAGATATTTAGATATCTATAAGAGAAAGATATATAGATGAAAATTTTCAGATCTATAGATGAGAAAATTTTCAAAATGAATAAATTTAATTGCTATTAAATGCACACTCTTTTTTAATGATTTATCGCTGTAAAATATTTCTTTATAACAATGATTCAATGAGATGCTAAGGTATGCAATTATGAAAAATCTTATTGTCGTGGAAATTATTGCTGTGAGTAAGTAAAATATTGACTACTGAAGATATTTTGTGTTTTATTTTTTTCCAGGACACAGTAAATTGAATTTTATGTTGTTTTTTTCAGTATGTTGGAGCAATGAAAATCGTTGCTTCATTTTTTTTTCAGTGTTTAGAAAAATATATTTGGTTATTAGTAAATCAGTATTCGAGCATTAATAAAAAAATCGGTGAAAATAAGAAAAGACTATATATTACTCTACCCCTGAGATAGTGATAATTATCGTTATTTCATTAAATATAAATTTTAATATGAATGATTTGGCCCTTTACCCTTTTTATAAGAAAAGTGCAAAAATTATTCGTCAAGAAATCTTTTTTTCTTGCAAGGTATTTATAGTAGTAAAGCCTTCGTAAATCTGGTGGTGGTACACGATGAATGTGAATGGCGAGATTTGGTTTGTTTGTTGCTCAACGGTCAATTTTTGCACGTGTGAGTTAGTTAGACAGGGAATTATGGTTTAAAGTGGATACCAAATCACGTCAAATATCCATACCTAAGGTCGGAATTGAACCCACGAACCGAAGGCAAGAGCGCTAACCAGTCAGCTAGCAGCTTGGCCGGTGAGTGGTAAGAGATAATTATGAGAAACAAAAGGTGAGATTCTTGACCAGAAAAATATTCAGAACACCCACCGTCTTTAATCTAAACTATTCTACAAATAATTGTGTTAGATCTAGAAATGAACGCTTCTGTTAACACTTATTTTACGTTTCCTTACTATTTAATTTCATTTGAAATGGCCAGTTATTCTATCTTTCAAAATTTCATTCCTTCACTTATCATTGATAACATTTCCTTGTACATCTATTTGAAGATAAAGCTCCCCTAACTTTAGTGTTTATTTCAGACAACGATTTTTTCTATACTTGCATAAAAATCTATAATAATTTTTTTCATTAGGAAATTTATAAGCAAATGCTACAACTTATATCCACTAAGTGGATATGGATTGTAATCAACAGCTTGTTTCACTATACATACAGAAATTGTAGGCACACACTTCTCAATAGCGATATTGTAACACAGAAAAATGATGTGTATAGCGTCGTGCAAATTTCAGGATGAAATGGTTTTTGCAAATGATTAAAATTGCGCACGTATCTGATCAAGTGGTACTTATTATAAAAGTCAGCAACTTTCCCTTCTCATAAAGAGTATCTGAGATTTTTCGTAGCATTTGTGACTCTGAGATGTCGGTGAACTCAGTACCATCAGTTAAAGACAGGGGAACATAACCGTATTATCGAACTACATTGATTGGTTTTGTCTGTGCACACAATAGCAAGTAGTGTTGAACACAACGTGAGCACCGTCCAACGTCGTGTCACACGATGAATTCAAGAAGGCCTACGTACACGCTGAAGAGGAAATGGTGCGCATAGGCGCATGTCACTGTGCACAGACTAGCGTATTCACTAGTTGAATATTCGATACACTTTTTCTTAGATACCCTTTTTTTTAGTCGAATGCCTTCCGGAGAAGGTGAATCTGTGTCCATCCAAATCATACACAACAGATTGCATGAAGTAGTTACCCGCATGAGAACAAGCAACAGGGGTACCATTGACCGTACAACGCAGGACTAGATGCCTACCGTGGTGTCATCGTCATCATACTTGAGACTATCGAATGGCAGTGGGTAATGTTCATGGACGAATCTCATCCTGTTTGTGAAGGACTGGCGGCAGCCAATGGGTATGATGGCGAATCGGAGAACACTACAAACCAACCCATTTCGCCGAGCTTCAAATTGATCCTAAACCAGTCATCGTGGTTTGGAGTGGCATAGTGTTTGATTCCATGATACCTCTGGTACACATTGATGGCCATTTGACAGCGGACAGCTACGTCGCACAGGTTGAGGAGCCTGTTGTTCTGTCCTTTTGCAAAGCACACCCAATACGATATTCCCGCAAGACATTGCCTGGTTGCATATCGCTTGGCGAAATCTTAACAGATTGATTGTATATGTCATCCTTCCCTGGTCGGTCTTCAGATCTGACTCTCATCAAACTCCTAAAAATTCTAATTGAAAGTGACATGAACCCAGGACTACTCGGGAAAACCATGAATGATCTACATACATCAGTAGATGTGATTTGACAACGGATACTTCAGGCAACCATCAATGGACTAATTGATGGAATGTCTGATATTCTAATGACAACTAATTGATTGAGGTCTGTATAGCTACTCAAAACAGACACATTAGATGTTGAATAAATTGGTTCATAATAATTTTACTTGTCTGTTTTTTAGTTATCTGCATTTCCACCTCACCACTATCTCTTAAAATTTGCATGACGCTATAATCACTATTTCTTACATAGGTGTTGCAGTTTCACTTTTGAGAAGTGTGTTAAAATATTATGCTGATTAGAAATTATTTGTGATTGTAAATATCATATTTTACAGTTAGAGGTTTTGTGAAATTAATAAAACAACAAATTGAATAATATCTCCCATTTTCTACAAGAAATGCTGTATACAACTAATTCTTATATCATTTCTGTTGTTTGAACAATTTTCTCAATTAATATTAAATAATTGTGTTTTTCCCATTTTTTCATGGTTTGGAATAAGTGTCGAGAATACAAAATGTATGTGATATGATAGGACTTTTCTGTTAATATTGATAGCAATACACTATTATAGTGATTCATTACTCCTATTAATGGTATATATGTATGGCATGTCATTACTGTTTATGATTTCTTGTCCTCTATTTGGTAAAAAAAATGTGAACCGCAAAACTATAAAAACTCTTGAACTCTGTAATGTAAAGTTTGAGATAAAGATTTTCACATCAATGTTATCATAAGATTTAGATTGAAAATTTTAAGAACTAAATAAATAAACACGCGAAATAGCTGTTATTTGTGACGAACACAAGAAACAGCCGATAATTAATTGGTATTATGTTTGCAAGTAAATAAAATAAAGTAAAATAATAAAGTAAAACTTTACATTTTCAGCAATTTTTTTGCTTGTTGCTCGTCTAAAATTAAAGATTTAAATTAATTCTGGCATTGCTGCATTTAGGTTCATTTGTTTTAATTTAAACAAAAAACCTTTTTTCTAAAAAAGGTAACGTGTATCTACAAATTACCTAATCTTAACACCTTTCTAACTCCTTACATGAATTTCAGAAATTGTCAACGACACGATATATAGCTTAGCTTCCTCATCGTTAGCTTTGACATCACGAAGTGGGCAGCCTAAGAGTGAAAAGCTATTGTGAGGAATTTTAATATCCACTATACGATTTCTGGAAGACTTCACAAATAGTTAAGCATATTCACGTGTTCCAAGAAAGGAATTCTTAAAAAGTTTCAAGTAGCCTTCTTGACTGATATGATAGTAGTGTAAAAAGCAAAAACACAACATTTAATTTCTATTGTTTTACAATGGTCAACATTAAGAATGTGAACCTACCACCTGAAGGTATGTAACAAGGTGAGGTGCCATGGAAAATAATTTGAAAGGGAAATTCCAAGAAAATGTACGGTTAAAATACAACTGGTACAGTTACCTCACTGTAAAATCAAGAAACATAAGCTAAATAAAGCAAGCATGTTGTAAGTGCCAAACTGACCACAAATGACATTACTACTATCTACCAAGACTCCTTATGAAGAAAGATGTAGGCCAACTCGGCATTTATTTAATTTCTTTTAAATAGTTTGATGTTTTACAAAGGTAAAAAAATAATACAATATATGCACAAAACATACAATAAGCAATAAAAACATTAAAAGAAGTAACAATATTATGAAAATGCAAATTTGCAGAAAAAAGCAACAGAAAAACATGGATCGAAATAAAAATTACAATTTAGATACTTATAATTGTAGTTTAGTGAGTAGAGAGAATGTCTTTAAGGCCATCTTTGAAATTCTTCGAATTGAGCAGTTATTTGAAGCTCATGCTCTCATTGTTTTGTGAAAACAGTTTTGTCGGATTTCATTCTATTTCTTGCATGTGTCCCAGCGGCTCAGTAGCTTCAAGCCACTTCTGCTAAAATCAGTAAAGTGAAGCATCACTTCCCACTGTGAGTAGGTGAGTGTAAGGGAGGGGGATAACATTCTCTTTCACTGCGTTGTTGCAACTACGTGGAATGAGGACGTATACTCGTTCATTTGTAACGTCTAATGTTCTTCCGCTGGGATGATATGGATGTAAAGAGGTGGGTACCAGCTCATATGTGACCTTGTCACCTGACTGTGGTTTAAAATTACTAGGTGCTGATTTCAAACCCTTAATATTAAGGTACTGTCCAGGGCTCTTCTGAACTACCCTGTATGCATGTATGGGTCTTATAGCAACTGTATGAGCAAGTCACCGACTGATGAAACACATATTCAGTGGGTGACATCTGGAGAATAAGCAAGTCATAAAAGAGGCAAAACACGCTGTGCATTGAAAAACATTTGTGTAGTCTGAGAAACATGTGCAAGGCCATTGTCGAGCTGAAATACAGCACCCAAAATGCGTTGAAAAAGGAAGATGACCTTTATTTTCATAATTTCCCTTGTTTGCATTAAATAAGATAGAAAATTATATCTAATAGCTCTCCACAACATGATGCCGGCGTTTGTGTGATATGATGTTGTATAATTCCCTACGCTAGAAGATGCTAACTTCCGTAACGTTTGACACGTACTCTTCCATCATTGTATTCCAATTTATACATATATTTTTTCTTTTGAGAAATCAACTTATTGCCACTGATCATGCTATACAATGTGCTGCTGACTCCACTGAAATTTGAGGCATCTGTAATTCAGCCACATGGGAATCCTGTGAAGAGGAACACTTTTACGTAGTTGATGCTGCAGATGACGAAGATGAACAGAAGAGATAGACAAAAAAGCATCTATAGTCGTGCTCCAACTTTGTGCTAACGCAGGATTGGGTTGCACGATTCGTCCCAGCAGTGTGGATGAAGGGTCTGTTGTGCCACTTTGCTATCGCGTGATCCCCCATCCAGGTTTTTATCTTGTTTAAACCTTTTCAGTCAATTTCTTCCGAGCTCCAGTAGCTCAGTAACTTTACGCCGCAACTTAACTTAAGATCAGCAAAATGAAGCATTAATTATGAGGCATTTGGTGATAGGTGAGTACTCCAAACGCATTGAACTTAGGTACAGCCCGGAGATTACCTTCTCTGCTATCTATGTATATGTCCATTTCCTGCAAGCACACATAATTGATGTACCATTACAATGTGTGCGAGAATTGCTATTTCTCTATAAAATCCAGCCTCTCGTCTACCAATGATGCGACTTCCTATTATCTCCGTAATTTGTTAGTATGACACCCTCCATTTACAACAGTCTGAGGATGATGAACAGATTTCTACGCATCCTCACAGTCCTTTATATACATTGAATAAGAGATTGATAAGGAACTGATTCTAATTCCCCACATGTGCAATCGCTTTGTATTTTTACTCATTTGTGTGTAGGTTTTACTTCACCTTACATTTTTCCTATGGATAGAAACGAAGCCAGTCAAAACTTGAAGAGTATATGTCAGTCAAAGTTGTTTTGTAGACCTTTGTGTTATTAATGTGCAAATTTCTCCGGATCTGTTGGAGCTTTGGATTCATTTTGATTGTGTTGTTGTACTAGATTTGGTATTCATATAATATACTTTTATTTAGTGTTCTAGAGTTTTAATATTGTAATCAACCCCAGGTGACTCTGAAAACTCTTGATAATTTTTTTTCAAGTTTCCAGTTTTAGCTTGGATGACATTAACGTAATTCATCCAACTGAGTTTGAGATCAAATATTAAACTCAGTTACTTATTCTGTTTTCACTAATGGATATTGTAGGTCATATAGAAATCTCTTAGTTTAAAACAAAGTTAGTGTGCTGACATTTTGCGAGATTGAGTCAGAATCCGTATTGAACAACCCATCCTTCAATAAACTTCACGGTGTACTTTGCAAGCTAGTAAAATTGAAATACTGATTTAGAATTCAGTAAGCGTAGCATCGTTAACAAATATCTGAAAATAGTCATCAGGGCCAAAGTTTTTGATGAGCTGTTCGTTTCCAGTAATCTTCAATTCCATAAGAAGGGTTTCAGCTCTCTCTTTCTCTCTCTCTCTCTTGCAATTCCATAAGAAAGGATTCAAGCTAGAACTCTATAGAACTAAATATTTAAGTTATTCATCAATCATTCTCATTAATCTAATTCCTATTATTTAAGAAACACCTTACTATTTAGTAGAAGTTTTGGAAGTTTTAAATTTTCTTTACAATGCAGAATGTCTTTTCATCATTCACTATTATGTCTAATACTATCAAGGAGATAAATTGTTTGTTTCTGTGATTATATATAATTCTGATGACAATTTTCTGGATGACATTGTTTATTCTTTTTCCTTTCATAAAGCTATATTGAAATTCACTTAATAGCTTCATACTTTTGAAGTGATAAGAATATCTTTTCATAATCAGTTTGTCTAGAATTCACTCTAGACATGTAGAAGACATGTATGTCTATAAGATTCGAGTTGACTCTGAGGACACTTTTCCTATAAAGTTGAAAGGATAATTTAATCGAAGCAAAGTCTGTTTCAAAGTTCTTAATGTCTTGAGAATACAGCAAATCTTTCATCTTAAATTTAAGTTAGTTTCTTTCCCACCTAGATTAGGGATTGAAGTGGTGATATTGTGACTGGAGCAATCAGCTCAAGTAGAAAATTAAACTTCATACATGCCGAGGAAACTCCATTATCAGGGTTAGTCATAAAAATTTGACGTTAACATAAGCCATCTGAAGGAAGTTGTGGTTGGATTAGTGAAGAAAAGAAGTAGGAAATTCGCTAATTTGCAAAAATATCGGTTGTCCTGAATAGACAAAGGGCTGTTGTTCGAGAATAACTTAATTTTCGCTAGACTGTATTTCTACTAGTTTAGGACTGGCTTCCTTTGTTCTACAGTGGATGGTATCGAAATAGGTATCTTCTCCGAATAGTGCAGCTGTATCACTTGGTCGCTGTGAGCCGTGAAATGTAGCTATAATATTACCTTTGTCAAACTGATACAATTACAATTCCTTATGTTCATTTTATCACTTATCCTGTTTCGCCATCTTATATAATTTTAGAAATTCTGTTTTATCAATCACACCATAAATATATTTCATACATGTATAGTTTTTGATCAATGATCAGTTATTGTAATATATTAAAGAAATCAATTCGAATGCAAATTTGCCCTATCTTAAATGGATATAATTTTCACATTTACTTCTTATAAGGCCTTCAGTAACAAATAAATTATCAGTGGAAAAATTTTTATACATTTTTTCTTTCGGAAATAGCATTGTTAAATACATTATGATGTGAAAATTAGCATTTCTTTTTTCAAGCCAAATAATTTTATTCTAAGAGCATCAATTTATTTTGCTGATTCAGACAGATTTTTTTTATTGTGAATAATTACCTTTTCATATATTATTTCACGAATAACTTTAAATGGCTTGAAACAAATACTAAGAAAACTACTCAACAAAATGGCATAAATTATCATTCATTAGAACATTCAGGACCTATAGCTTCTGATTATTCTATTAATTAAATGTTTTATTTCTCTGCTTAATAGAATAAAATGAACTTGAAAATAAGTTTTCGAATTTCAGCTTTATCGCAAAATCTCGTTTAAGTAATTTATATACGTATAGGGTCATTGCGTTTCTACAGTTTTTTTCCCCCTTCCATAGAAAAACGTCTCCATTAAAAAAAAAAAAAAAAGCATAAGAATGTTTAATTTCAAAGATAAAAATTTACACGTGCAGCTCAGAAATGAGCCACATGAGATTCGTTTTGAAAATAATGTCGATTTAAAAAATGTATATAAACTTTATTTACTTTTATTTTACTTAAATTATTGTCTGGGAACCTTAAGTGAAATTTTTCTCACTGTAATTTTAAATTACAGTTTCTATATTCTTAATTTCTTAAAGATAATAAAAGTTACAAAATAGTGATTAATCCAAAGTATTATATTTTAATGAAACAACCATATTTCAGTAAGTATCAAATAACAAAAAAAAAAAAAAAAAAAGAAAGAAAGAAAAGAAAAAAAAAAAAAAAAGAAAGAAAGAAATTGTAAGATATTTATGTTTTTTAAAAATTAACTCCTATATAAAATTCACTGAATTTATATGCCAATTATTAAAATTGCTTCTAGTATTGAATGGGATCACCACGAGAATCAATGTAGCAAATACAGTAATGTGTACGTCTAGCGCAATCAATTATGCTAACAATCAATTCGGGTGATAATGGGTTCCACTGTTTTTGCAACGCAGCTTTAAGTAAGTCGAAGATCCAAAGAGAAATATATAAAGGTGTTACATGAAAAGCCCTCCAAACATGTGGTGTCAGTATCTGGTGATTAAACTGGCCACTTCAAGGTGGATGAGATGTTCCTAATTTGTTTCCTAATTCCTGTTTCCTAATTTGCTTTAAATATTTCTTACAGAATAGCTAGAAAAAATTATATTTATTTTATCATTGTATGATTTCCCTATATTTCATCCACATTATCGTTTACTGTAGAAGAAAGATTATATGTTAATTCATTTGTTATAGTAACATTTTTCATTCCGGTTCGATTGGATTAACTTTCACGTTAACCTTCAATGAGTTTAGAATATTTAATCATTTTGTCTTCTAAAATTTATCAGAATTATTTATTTTAATTAGCTACTATTTGTACTAAAGTCGAATTCAAAATTCACATTGGACTATTAGAAGCACAATCCAGTGGAAACTATCGAGAAAAAGAGTCTATAATAATTTCTAGATATAATGGAAGGAAAATATTTTGCTTATTAACGTTGCCTTTCGTTCAAGGTTTAATTCCAAGAAATCATACTGAAGAATAAATTCAAGAAATAAGATAAGACACGCAATCTGCCTCCATGAATATGAGAGAACACAGACACTGATGAACGCAATCGTTAATTCGAATGTTTTTTTTTTTTTTTTTTTACTTTAATTATAAGCTTCTAACAATATAATCATCTTTACTTTGATTTATGTTTAGGAAAACTTTGTAAAACAGCCTCTCATTTTATTTATTTAAATGTATTTTTTACTTTATGCGCAGTTTCTAATTAATAAGATACATTTGAATTTACATCTTTTTCTCTAACACGAGATATCTGCTC